>CM060703.1:105592414-105919943 GCA_030686995.1 Artemisia argyi
ACACGTTTAGTCCCTTTTCATCCGTTTCCATACATTTTTACCCAATTCTGTTTGTTTTTACACGTTTTTTATGCTTGTTTTATGACCCGAATAAAAATATAACCGATTTAATAAAACCGAACTGATCCAACAACACGATTTACACGTTTAGTCCATTTTCATCCGTTTCCGTACGTTTTTACCCATTTCTTTTTGTTTTTACACGTTTTTTACGCTTGTGTTATGACCCGAATAAAAATATAACCGATTTAGTGAAACCGAATTGATCAAACAACATGATTTACACGTTTAGTCCCTTTTCATCCGTTTCAATACATTTTTACCCATTTCTGTTTGTTTTTACACGTTTTTTATGCATGTGTTATGACCTGAATAAAAATGTAACTGATATAATGAAACCGAACTAATCCAACAACATGATTTACACGTTTAGTCCCTTTTCATCCGTTTCCATACGTTTTTACCCATTTCTGTTTGTTTTTACACGTTTTTTATGCATGTGTTATAACCCGAATAAAAATATAACCGTTTTAATGAAACGGAACTGATCCAACAACACGATTTACACGTTTAGTCCCTTTTCATCCGTTTCCAAACGTTTTTACCCATTTCTGTTTGTTTTTACATGTTTTTTATGCATGTGTTATGACCCGAATAAAAATATAACGATTTAATGAAACCGAGCTGATCCAACAACACGATTTACACGTTTAGTCCCTTTTCATCCGTTTCCATACGTTTTTACCAATTTCTGTTTTTTTTACACATTTTTTATGCTTGTGTTATGACCCGAATAAAAATGTAACTGATTTAATGAAACCGAACTGATCCAACAACACGATTTATACGTTTAGTCCCTTTTCATCCGTTTCCATACGTTTTTACCCATTTCTGTTTGTTTTTACACGTTTTTTATGCATGTGTTATGACCTGAATAAAAATGTAACTGATATAATGAAACCGAACTGATCCAACAACACGATTTACACGTTTAGTCCCTTTTCATCAGTTTCCATACGTTTTTACCCGTTTCTGTTTGTTTTTACACGTTTTTTATGCTTGTGTTATGACCTGAATAAAAATGTAACTGATTTAATGAAACCGAACTGATCCAACAACATGATTTACACGTTTAGTCCCATTTCATCCGTTTCCCTACGTTTTTATCCATTTCTGTTTGTTTTTACACGTTTTTTATGCATGTGTTTATGACCCGAATAAAAATATAACCGATTTAACGAAACCGAATTGATCAAACAACACGATTTACACGTTTAGTCCCTTTTCATCCGTTTCAATACATTTTTACCCAATTCTGTTTGTTTTTACACGTTTTTTATGCATGTGTTATGACCCGAATAAAAATGTAACTGATTTAATGAAACCGAACTGATCCAACAACACGATTTACACGTTTAGTCCCTTTTCATCCATTTTCATACGTTTTTACCCATTTCTGTTTGTTTTTACACGTTTTTTATGCATGTGTTATGACCCGAATAAAAATATAACCGATTTAATGAAACCGAACTGATCCAAAAACACGATTTACACGTTTAGTCCATTTTCATCCGTTTCCGTACGTTTTTACCCAATTATGTTTGTTTTACACGTTTTTTACGCTTGTGTTATGACCCGAATAAAAATATAACCGATTTAATGAAACCGAACTGATACAACAACACGATTTACGCGTTTGGTCTCTTTTCATCCGTTTCCATACATTTTTACCCAATTATGTTTGTTTTTACACGTTTTTTATGCTTGTTTTATGACCCGAATAAAAATATAACCGATTTAATAAAACCGAACTGATCCAACAACACGATTTACACGTTTCGTCCCTTTTCATCCGTTTCCATACGTTTTTACCCATTTCTGTTTGTTTTTACACGTTTTTTATGCATGCGTTATGACCCGAATAAAAATGTAACCGTTTTAATGAAACCGAACTGATCTAACAACACGATTTACACGTTTAGTCCTTTTTCATCCGTTTCCATACGTTTTTACCCATTTCTGTTTGTTTTTACACGTTTTTTATGCTTGTGTTATGACCCGAAAAAAAATGTAACTGATTTAATGAAACCGAACTGATCCAACAACACGATTTACACGTTTAGTCCCTTTTCATCAGTTTCCATACGTTTTTACCCATTTCTGTTTGTTTTTACACGTTTTTTATGCTTGTGTTATGACCAGAATAAAAATGTAACTGATTTAATGAAACCGAACTGATCCAACAACATGATTTACACGTTTAGTCCCATTTCATCCGTTTCCCTACATTTTTACCCATTTCTGTTTGTTTTTACACGTTTGTTATGCATGTGTTATGACCCGAATAAAAATATAACCGATTTAATGAAACCGAACTGATCCAACAACACGATTTACACGTTTAGTCCATTTTCATCCGTTTCCGTACGTTTTTACCCATTTCTGTTTGTTTTTACACGTTTTTTACGCTTGTGTTATGACCCGAATAAAAATATAACCGATTTAATGAAACCGAATTGATCAAATAACACGATTTACACGTTTAGTCCCTTTTCATCCGTTTCAATACATTTTTACCCAATTCTGTTTGTTTTTACACGTTTGTTATGCATGTGTTATGACCCGAATAAAAATATAACCGATTTAATGAAACCGAACTGATCCAACAACACGATTTACACGTTTAGTCCATTTTCATCCGTTTCCGTACGTTTTTACCCATTTCTGTTTGTTTTTACACGTTTTTTACGCTTGTGTTATGACCCGAATAAAAATATAACCGATTTAATGAAACCGAATTGATCAAGTAACACGATTTACACGTTTAGTCCCTTTTCATCCGTTTCAATACATTTTTACCCAATTCTGTTTGTTTTTACACGTTTTTTCTGCATGTGTTAGGACCCGAATAAAAATATAACCGATTTAATGAAACCGAACTGATCCAACAACATGATTTACACGTTTAGTCCCTTTTCATCCGTTTCCATACGATTTTACCCATTTCTGTTTGTTTTTACACGTTTTTTATGCATGTGTTATAACCCGAATAAAAATATAACCGTTTTAATGAAACGGAACTGATCCAACAACACGATTTACACGTTTAGTCCCTTTTCATCCGTTTCCATATGTTTTTACCCTTTTCTGTTTGTTTTTACATGTTTTTTATGCATGTGTTATGACCCGAATAAAAATATAACGATTTAATGAAACCGAGCTGATCCAACAACACGATTTACACGTTTAGTCCCTTTTCATCCGTTTCCATACGTTTTTACCAATTTCTGTTTGTTTTTACACATTTTTTATGGTTGTGTTATGACCCGAATAAAAATGTAACTGATTTAATGAAACCGAACTGATCTAACAACACGATTTACACGTTTAGTCCATTTTCATCTATTTTCATACGTTTTTACCCATTTCTGTTTGTTTTTACACGTTTTTTATGCATGTGTTATGACCCGAATAAAAATATAACCGATTTATTGAAACCGAACTGATCCAAAAACACGATTTACACGTTTCGTCCATTTTAATCCGTTTCCGTACGCTTTTACCCATTTATGTTTGTTTTTACACGTTTTTTACGCTTGTGTTATGACCCGAATAAAAATATAACCGATTTAATGAAACCGAACTGATCCAACAACACGATTTACGCGTTTAGTCCCTTTTCATCCGTTTCCATACATTTTTACCCAATTATGTTTGTTTTTACACGTTTTTTATGACCCGAATAAAAATATAACCGATTTAATAAAACCGAACTGATCCAACAACACGATTTACACGTTCAGTCCTTTTTCATCCGTTTCCATACGTTTTTACCCATTTTTGTTTGTTTTTATATGTTTTTTATGCATGTGTTAGGACCCGAATAAAAATATAACCGATTTAATGAAACCGAACTGATCCAACAACATGATTTACACGTTTAGTCCCTTTTCATCCGTTTCCATACGTTTTTACCCATTTCTGTTTGTTTTTACACGTTTTTTACGCATGTGTTATGACCCGAATAAAAATGTAACCGTTTTAATGAAACCGAACTAATCCAACAACACGATTTACACGTTTAGTCCCTTTTCATCCATTTCCATACATTTTTACCCATTTCTGTTTGTTTTTACACGTTTTTTTATGCTTGTGTTATGACCCGAATAAAAATGTAATTGATTTAATGAAACCGAACTGATCCAACAACACGATTTACACGTTTAGTCCATTTTCATCCATTTCAATACATTTTTACCCAATTCTGTTTGTTTTACACGTTTTTTATGCTTGTTTTATGACCCGAATAAAAATATAACCGATTTAAGAAAACCGAACTGATCCAACAACACGATTTACACGTTTAGTCCCTTTTCATCTATTTCCATACGTTTTTACCCATTTCTGTTTGTTTTTACACGTTTTTTATGCTTGTGTTATGACCTGAATAAAAATGTAACTGATTTAGTGAAACCGAACTGATCCAACAACATGATTTACACGTTTAGTCCCTTTTCATCCGTTTCCCAACGTTTTTACCCATTTCTGTTTGTTTTTACACGTTTTTTATGCATGTGTTATGACCCGAATAAAAATATAACCGATTTAATGAAACCGAACTGATCCAACAACACGATTTACACGTTTAGTCCATTTTCATCCGTTTCCGTACGTTTTTACCCATTTCTGTTTGTTTTTACACGTTTTTTACGCTTGTGTTATGACCCGATTAAAAATATAACCGATTTAATGAAACCTAACTGATCAAACAATACGATTTACACGTTTAGTCCATTTTCATCCGTTTCAATACATTTTTACCCAATTCTGTTTGTTTTTACACGTTTTTTATGCTTGTTTTATGACCCGAATAAAAATATAACCGATTTAATAAAACCGAACTGATCCAACAACACGATTTACACGTTTAGTCTCTTTTCATCCGTTTCCCAACGTTTTTACGCATTTCTGTTTGTTTTTACACGTTTTTTATGCATGTGTTATGACCCGAATAAAAATATAACCGATTTATTGAAACTGAACTGATCCAACAACACGATTTACGCGTTTAGTCCCTTTTCATCCGTTTCCATACATTTTTACCCAATTATGTTTGTTTTTACACGTTTTTTATGCTTGTTTTATGACCCGAATAAAAATATAACCGATTTAATAAAACCGAACTGATCCAACAACACGATTTACACGTTCAGTCCTTTTTCATCCGTTTCCATACGTTTTTACCCATTTTTGTTTGTTTTTACATGTTTTTTATGCATGTGTTAGGACCCGAATAAAAATATAACCGATTTAATGAAACCGAACTGATCCAACAACATGATTTACACGTTTAGTCCCTTTTCATCCGTTTCCCAACGTTTTTACCCATTTCTGTTTGTTTTCACACGTTTTTTATGCATGTGTTATGACCCGAATAAAAATATAACCGATTTAATGAAACCGAACTGATCCAACAACACGATTTACACGTTTAGTCCATTTTCATCCGTTTCCGTACGTTTTTACCCATTTCTGTTTGTTTTTACACGTTTTTTACGCTTGTGTTATGACCCGATTAAAAATATAACCGATTTAATGAAACCGAACTGATCAAACAACACGATTTATACGTTTAGTCCCTTTTCATCCGTTTCAATACATTTTTACCCAAATCTGTTTGTTTTTACACGTTTTTTATGCTTGTTTTATGACCCGAATAAAAATATAACTGATTTAATAAAACCGAACTGATCTAACAACACGATTTACACGTTTAGTCCCTTTTCATCCGTTTCCCAACGTTTTTACCCATTTCTGTTTGTTTTTACACGTTTTTTATGCGTGTGTTATGACCCGAATAAAAATAAAACCGATTTATTGAAACCGAACTGATCCAAAAACAGGATTTACACGTTTAGTCCATTTTCATCCGTTTCCGTGCGTTTTTACTCATTTATGTTTGTTTTTACATGTTTTTTATGCATGTGTTATGACCCGAATAAAAATATAACCGATTTAATGAAACCGAACTGATCCAACAACATGATTTACACGTTTCGTCCCTTTTCATCCGTTTCCATACGTTTTTACCCATTTCTGTTTGTTTTTACACGTTTTTTATGCATGTGTTATGACCCGAATAAAAATGTAACCGTTTTAATGAAACCGAACTGATCCAACAACACGATTTACACGTTCAGTCCTTTTTCATCCATTTCCATACGTTTTTACCCATTTTTGTTTGTTTTTACATGTTTTTTATTCATGTGTTAGGACCCGAATAAAAATATAACCGATTTAATGAAACCGAACTGATCCAACAACATGATTTACACGTTTAGTCTCTTTTCATCCGTTTCCATACGTTTTTACCCATTTCTGTTTGTTTTTACACGTTTTTTATGCATGTGTTATGACCCGAATAAAAATGTAACCGTTTTAATGAAACCGAACTGATCCAACAACACGATTTACACGTTTAGTCCCTTTTCATCCGTTTCCATAAATTTTTACCCATTTCTGTTTGTTTTTACACGTTTTTTGTGCTTGTGTTATGACCCGTATAAAAATGTAACTGATTTAATGAAACCGAACTGATCCAACAATACGATTTACACGTTTAGTCCCTTTTCATCAGTTTCCATACGCTTTTACCCATTTCTGTTTGTTTTTACACGTTTTTTATGCTTGTGTTATGACCTGAATAAAAATGTAACTGATTTAGTGAAACCGAACTGATCCAACAACATGATTTACACGTTTAGTCCCTTTTCATCCGTTTCCCAACGTTTTTACCCATTTCTGTTTGTTTTTACACGTTTTTTATGCATGTGTTATGACCCGAATAAAAATATAACCGATTTAATGAAACCGAACTGATCCAACAACACGATTTACACGTTTAGTCCATTTTCATCCGTTTCCGTACGTTTTTACCCATTTCTGTTTGTTTTTAAACGTTTTTTACGCTTGTGTTATGACCCGATTAAAAATATAACCGATTTAATGAAACCGAACTGATCAAACAACACGATTTACACGTTTAGTCCCTTTTCATCCGTTTCAATACATTTTTACCCAATTCTGTTTGTTTTTACACGTTTTTTATGCTTGTTTTATGACCCGAATAAAAATATAACCGATTTAATAAAACCGAACTGATCCAACAACACGATTTACACGTTTAGTCACTTTTCATCCGTTTCCATACGTTCTTACCCATTTTTGTTTGTTTTTACATGTTTTTTATGCATGTGTTATGACCCGAATAAAAATATAACCGTTTTAATGAAACCGAACTGATCCAACAACACGATTTACACGTTTAGTCCCTTTTCATCCGTTTCCATACATTTTTACCCATTTCTGTTTGTTTTTACACCTTTTTTATGCTTGTGTTATGACCCGAATAAAAATGTAACAGATTTAATGAAACCAAACTGATCCAACAACACGATTTACACGTTTAGTCCCTTTTCATCAGTTTCCATACGTTTTTACCCATTTCTGTTTGTTTTTACACGTTTTTTATGCTTGTGTTATGACCTGAATAAAAATGTAACTGATTTAGTGAAACCGAACTGATCCAACAACATGATTTACACGTTTAGTCCATTTTCATCCGTTTCCCAACGTTTTTACCCATTTCTGTTTGTTTTTACACGTTTTTTATGCATGTGTTATGACCCGAATAAAAATATAACCGATTTAATGAAACCGAACTGATCCGACAACACGATTTACACGTTTAGTCCATTTTCATCCGTTTCCGTACGTTTTTACCCATTTCTGTTTGTTTTTACACGTTTTTTATGCTTGTTTTATAACCCGAATAAAAATATAACCGATTTAATAAAACCGAACTGATCCAACAACACGATTTACACGTTTAGTCCCTTTTCATCCATTTCCATACGTTCTTACCCATTTTTGTTTGTTTTTACATGTTTTTTATGCATGTGTTATGACCCGAATAAAAATATAACCGTTTTAATGAAACCGAACTGATTCAACAACACGATTTACACGTTTAGTCCCTTTTCATCCGTTTCCATACATTTTTACCCATTTCTGTTTGTTTTTACACGTTTTTTATGCATGTGTTATGACCTGAATAAAAATGTAACTGATATAATGAAACCGAATTAATCCAACAACATGATTTACACGTTTAGTCCCTTTTCATCCGTTTCCATACGTTTTTACCCATTTCTGTTTGTTTTTACACGTTTTTTATGCATGTGTTATAACCCGAATAAAAATATAACCGTTTTAATGAAAAGGAACTGATCCAACAACACGATTTACACGTTTAGTCCCTTTTCATCCGTTTCCATACGTTTTTACCCATTTCTGTTTGTTTTTACATGTTTTTTATGCATGTGTTATGACCCGAATAAAAATATAACGATTTAATGAAACCGAGCTGATTCAACAACACGATTTACACGTTTAGTCCCTTTTCATCCGTTTCCATACGTTTTTACCAATTTCTGTTTGTTTTTACACATTTTTTATGCTTGTGTTATGACCCGAATAAAAATGTAATTGATTTAATGAAACCGAACTGATCCAACAACACGATTTACACGTTTAGTCCATTTTCATCCATTTTCATACGTTTTTACCCATTTCTGTTTGTTTTTACACGTTTTTTATGCATATGTTATGACCCGAATAAAAATATAACCGATTTAATGAAACCGAACTGATCCAAAAACACGATTTACACGTTTAGTCTATTTTCATCCGTTTCCGTACGTTTTTACCCATTTGTGTTTGTTTTTACACGTTTTTTACGCTTGTGTTATGACCCGAATAAAAATATAACCGATTTAATGAAACCGAACTGATCCAACAACACGATTTACGCTTTTAGTCCCTTTTCATCCGTGTCCATACATTTTTACCCAATTATGTTTGTTTTTACACGTTTTTTATGCTTGTATTATGACCCGAATAAAAATATAACCGATTTAATAAAACCGAACTGATCCAACAACACGATTTACACGTTCAGTCCTTTTTCATCCGTTTCCATACGTTTTTACCCATTTTTGTTTGTTTTTACATGTTTTTTATGCATGTGTTATGACCCGAATAAAAATATAACCGATTTAATGAAACCGAACTGATCCAACAACATGATTTACACGTTTAGTTCCTTTTCATCCGTTTCCATACGTTTTTACCCATTTCTGTTTGTTTTTACACGTTTTTTATGCATGTGTTATGACCCGAATAAAAATTTAACCGTTTTAGTTAAACCGAACTGATCCAACAACACGATTTACACGTTTAGTCCCTTTTCATCCGTTTCCATACATTTTTACCCATTTCTGTTTGTTTTTACACGTTTTTTATGCTTGTGTTATGACCCGAATAAAAATGTAACTGATTTAATGAAACCGAACTGATCCAACAACACGATTTACACGTTTAGTCCCTTTTCATCAGTTTCCATACGTTTTTACCCATTTCTGTTTGTTTTTACACGTTTTTTATGCTTGTGTTATGACCTGAATAAAAATGTAACTGATTTAGTGAAACCGAACTGATCCAACAACATGATTTACACGTTTAGTTCCTTTTCATCCGTTTCCCTACGTTTTTACCCATTTCTGTTTGTTTTTACACGTTTTTTATGCATGTGTTATGACCCGAATAAAAATATAACCGATTTAATGAAACCGAACTGATCCAACAACACGATTTACATGTTTAGTCCATTTTCATCCGTTTCCGTACGTTTTTACCTATTTCTGTTTGTTTTTACACGTTTTTTACGCTTGTGTTATGACCCGATTAAAAATATAACCGATTTAATGAAACCGAACTGATCAAACAACACGATTTACACGTTTAGTCCCTTTTTATCCGTTTCAATACATTTTTACCCAATTCTGTTTGTTTTTACACGTTTTTTATGCTTGTTTTATGACCCGAATAAAAATATAACCGATTTAATAAAACCGAACTTATCCAACAACACGATTTACACGTTCAGTCCCTTTTCATCCGTTTCCATACGTTCTTACCCATTTTTGTTTGTTTTTACATGTTTTTTATGCATGTGTTATGACCCGAATAAAAATATAACCGTTTTAATGAAACCGAACTGATCCAACAGCACGATTTACACGTTTAATCCCTTTTCATCCGTTTCCATACGTTTTTACCCATTTCTGTTTGTTTTTACACGTTTTTTATGCTCGTGTTACGACCCGAATAAAAATGTAACAGATTTAATGAAACGGAACTGATCCAACAACACGTTTACACGTTTAGTCCCTTTTCATCCGTTTCCATACGTTTTTACCCATTTCTATTTGTTTTTACACGTTTTTTATGCTTGTGTTATGACCTTAGTAAGAATGTAACTGATATAATGAAACCGAACTGATCCAACAACATGATTTACATGTTTAGTCCCTTTTCATCCGTTTTCATACGCTTTTACCCATTTCTGTTTGTTTTTACACGTTTTTATGCATGTGTTATGACCCGAATAAAAATATAACCGTTTTAATGAAACCGAACTGATTCAACAACACGATTTACACGTTCAGTCCTTTTTCATCCGTTTCCATACGTTTTTACCCATTTTTGTTTGTTTTTACATGTTTTTTATGCATGTGTTATGACCCGAATAAAAATATAACCGATTTAATGAAACCGAACTGATCCAACAACATGATTTACACGTTTCGTCCCTTTTCATCCGTTTCCATACGTTTTTACCCATTTCTGTTTGTTTTTAGACGTTTTTTCTGCATGTGTTATGACCCGAATAAAAATGTAACCGTTTTAATGAAACCGAACTGATCCAACAACACGATTTACACGTTCAGTCCTTTTTCATCCGTTTCTATACGTTTTTACCCATTTTTGTTTGTTTTTACATGTTTTTTATGCATGTGTTAGGACCCGAATAAAAATATAACCGATTTAATGAAACCGAACTGATCCAACAACATGATTTACACGTTTAGTCTCTTTTCATCCGTTTCCATACGTTTTTACCCATTTCTGTTTGTTTTTACACGTTTTTTATGCATGTGTTATGACCCGAATAAAAATGTAACCGTTTTAATGAAACCGAACTGATCCAACAACACGATTTACACGTTTAGTCCCTTTTCATCCGTTTCCATAAATTTTTACCCATTTCTGTTTGTTTTTACACGTTTTTTATGCTTGTGTTATGACCCGAATAAAAATGTAACTGATTTAATGAAACCGAACTGATCCAACAATACGATTTACACGTTTAGTCCCTTTTCATCAGTTTCCATACGTTTTTACCCATTTCTGTTTGTTTTTACACGTTTTTTATGCTTGTGTTATGACCTGAATAAAAATGTAACTGATTTAGTGAAACTGAACTGATCCAACAACATGATTTACACGTTTAGTCCCTTTTCATCCGTTTCCCAACGTTTTTACCCATTTCTGTTTGTTTTTACACGTTTTTTATGCATGTGTTATGACCCGTATAAAAATATAACCGATTTAATGAAACCGAACTGATCCAACAACACGATTTACACGTTTAGTCCATTTTCATCCGTTTCCGTACGTTTTTACCCATTTCTGTTTGTTTTTACATGTTTTTTACGCTTGTGTTATGACCCGATTAAAAATATAACCGATTTAATGAAACCGAACTGATCAAACAACACGATTTACACGTTTAGTCCCTTTTCATCCGTTTCAATACATTTTTACCCAATTCTGTTTGTTTTTACACGTTTTTTATGCTTGTTTTATGACCCGAATAAAAATATAACCGATTTAATAAAACCGAACTGATCCAACAACACGATTTACACGTTTAGTCCCTTTTCATCCGTTTCCATACGTTCTTACTCATCCGTTGAATAGTTTTACGTCTTTTTAATTTTATTTTGAAAACTTAGTTTAGTTTTAAAACCTTGTTTGCTTTTAAAACTTTGATTCAATCTTATGTGAACTCAAATCTTGAACAATATGAACAAGTATATCTAAGTATAAACAATAATAATAATGTATGCTAAGTATGTGAAATCAACACATGCATAATATAAACAATTGTAGCTATATACGAGAGATAAGTACGTAATCGTTTATTTTATAATCCTTAGTTGTATTTTGTATGAAAACTATACTTGATCGAAATGATCAATTATATGTATGTAACCTTTTTAGTTTGATTGTAAAAACTTTGTTTTGTGAATAAAACTTTCATTTGATCTTTAAGTAAAATCAATACTAGCACTATATGAGCAACTATATATATATACGTCTACGTCTACAAAAGTAATAACGATATAAGCAAGATAATAAGTAAGATATGGAAAGATCTAACCGCGAGACAAAGGATTTATAGTGGTTCGGCTACAAGGACACCTTCCTTGCCCTACTCCACTCCTCGAGTCACCTACTCGAGAGTTTTCTTCACTATATCAACAAGCTCCCTTATGGCGGAGAAAACCTTACACACCTTAGCTTACACAAGTTAACGACACTAAGCTAAATGTCGAGTTCTAATCGTAGCTAGAACCAATCTCACACCAAATATCACACCACGTGATCTTCACACCTTAATCACACCTTCACACCTTCTTCACAACTACTTCACACCAATCTACTACACACCTATCTTCACAACTACTTCACACCAATCTACTACACACCTATCTTCTACACACCAATTATCTTCACTACAATCTACTAGCCAATCACACTATCTATATTCCTAACACAACTATCTACAATCAAATATTCGCAACACACTACACAAAGATATATGTAAGTATTCTTGATGATGCACCAACAACTTGGATGTGGAGGTCACAACAAGTTGTAATACTTCTTATCTTGGAGGATAGAAGTATTCTTCTCTTGCACTTGAGAGGATGGAAATTGGATCACTTTGAAACAAAGAATATATATACACTTATGATCAAAGGATGAGAGAATAGAGAAATAGATCTAGATCAGAAAGTTTAGAAGTGCAAAAGGTGAGAAAAATCTGAGGGATGAATCAGTATTTAAAGGGGGGGGGGGGGAAATACTGTTCTGGAGCGTGGCCGGTCCCCTTAATTGTAGGCCGGTCCCCTTAATGATTAAGGGGGCCGCCTAGTAAAATTAAGGGGGCCGCCCTCCTGAACGTTGGGTTTATTTGTCTTTTTGTGGGGAAGGTTTTTCTGGATTAGATTTGCCATTTTTGGTTGGAAATTTGAATTCATATATTTATAATGAATTAAACATATTCCTTTAATACCAAAAATGTTTTGTAAAAGATATAAAATGTTTTGTGACATTTTATAAAAAGTCTAGTGTTTAAGAAAATTGTTCCTTTGATCATAGAATGCAATAAACACTTTGTTTATTCATACCTTGAGTGATTTGGATGTAAAGACAAATGTTAAGCACTAAAAACTTGTTTACGTCATAAGTTTTAGATTAATGAGTTTATGCTTTGTAATTATCAAAACATAGAGACATTGTTAATATGTTAACAATGTTTTTAGACATTATTAATTTATGTCAACAATCTCCCCCTTTTTGATGATTACAAAACCTTAAACTCTTTAAACCTAAAAATTAATTTTTTAGACAAGTATTAGAGTTTAACATTCACTTCTCCCCCTTTTTGTAAAATCAAAAAGGTTATGCCGACTAGCTTCGTAAATGAAGTTAGACGGGATAAAAGCTCCCCCTTGATGTGTGCTCCCCCTTGTTCGATGGCACCAAGGGATCGAGATATGGAATGCTCGCAAGAAAAATATTAGAAGCACAAGCATATATAGAAGAATATGCGATGTACAAATAACAAGCATAGTAAACAAATATTAAGGATACATAACAATTAATTCAAAGTGATTATGTTAAAAGATCCTAATTTGCCAAAGAGAGCCATCGGACTTGCTTGTAACAAAAGGTTGGTTGGTTTGTATTTGAAAGTGAAAATCATAAGCATATGGTATGCTTAGATGGTTGATGATGGAGTGTTTGGAATGAGGATGGTTGAGTTAGGATAAGGTTGTTGGATTAATGGAGGTTGTTGGATTAATGGAGGTATATGTTCGGGTCATGAATGTTGGATAGTTTGGTGGTGGAGAGTTTGTAGCGGAAGAGGTTGATTGAGGTTTTGGATGTTGTTCAAGTGAGGGTATTGGATGTGATCTAGTGAGAAGATATTCAATCCAAGTGTCCATTAAATGCAATGGTTTTTAGGAGAAAGATGCAACAAGGTCAATTGTTGACATGCTTCTCAAGTTGATTTATGTTGTGTGGTGATGAGGGTGATCTAGATGAAGGTGGATCCAAATTGCGTTGAGCAAGATGTAAGGCTAAAAGAGCACTAAGCTCATGGGCTTCTTTTAGCGCCTCAACGAACTTCAAGTGTTCGGAGGAAGGTGATGGTGGTGGAGCATGATAGTTGTCTTGGGTGATGGTTTGAACATGCAACATAGGAATGGCATGTGAAGTTGTAGGATGTGGTGGTGATACTCTTGGTGGTGGAGACATGTTTGAGCTTGGGTAATCATGAAAACATGATATGGGTGGAAGAGATCCTTCATGAGTGGATGGTGTTTTTGTTGAATGAGCAACATGTAAAGTGTTGGTAATGAGGTTGGGATTATTGTTTTGGGATTGTGCATCCTCATCATAAGAAGGAGCATTAGTCGAAGCACGAATGGATGATTTGTTGTTAAATGGATCATTTGTGTGAGAGTGAGGTTTAGGTGTTGGTTGATTATGAACAACATCGCTTGAGTTGTGAAAAGATTATGAGGTTTGAGTGTAATGTAGAAGGATATGGGTGAGTAAAGGTTTTTGATATGTAATGTTGGTGAGAAGGAAAGTGAGGTGTTAGGTAAGTAATGTTTGAAAACATAGGAGGAATTTGGTGTTGGATGTTTGACAACGTCATTTGATTTGACGGAATTTTAAAGGAAGTTAGGCTTTCTTCTCCAAACAAGTTTCTTGGTGGTTTTGGTTTAATGGGAGAGGAAATGATGAGATGAGTGGAGATTGAGAGGAATGAGAGTGTTTATAGAGTAGGATTGGTGGGATCAAGGATGGATAAACATTGATGGAAGGTTTAGGATAAAATAGGTTTGTGAATTTTGGGAAGTGTAGGATGAAATGGGCTAAAAAAAATAGAAAAGGGAAACAACACCTTCGACCATCAGATGGCCGGTCCCCTTAATTGGAGGCCGGTCCCCTTAATAATTAAGGGGGCCGCATTATGATTTAAGGGGGCCGCCCATCTAGTGATTCCCAGATTGCCAGAAAAGGGTTTTTGGTAGTGAATTGTAGAAAGGTTGTGTTTTTGGTTTCAAACAAGTCCAACTCTTTGAGGCAATCAAGCATATACTAATTATGTAGGCAATTATGTAGCCAAAGCATGTTAACCAAAGAGATTAAGTAAACAAGCAATTTCATCTAGCATGCAAACATACTCATCAAGCAAGTAAAATATAAGTGCTAGGAAACAATAAGCAACATCAAGTATTTCATAACTACATAACAATGAGGATTAATCCTAATGTGTATCAATGTGCAATAAGTGGGTAGTTATGATAGCATGTATTTCTAGACTTGTTACAAACAAAGTCTTAATGAACAAACCATGGTCCTCTTGATTTGATTTAGTTCACTTATAAGTGTCATTTATATAAATATAGATGACAAATATGAGATCACCATGCATGATTTTAAAAGAGACGTTTTTAGCATTATTCAACAATGTTTGAAAGTAAGTTTTCACTTGGATGTGAGAGTTATTTGAATAAAATAGATTGGGTTTTTACTTCAAAATGTGTGAATGAACGGTAAAGAATATTTTCCCAATCTTTAGTTTTGATCAAAACAAAATTGTGGATATTGATAGTGAAAACATGTTATTTAAAAGTGGGATAGTTATTTGAAAGACTATTTTCCAAAATGTGAGGTTTTTGCATATTTTTAGAGATATTAGATTTTTGACAACAAATATCATAAATCAAATATTTTAAAAAATGTTTATTAAAGATCTCATGCTCAAGAGGATTGGTTAAGCCTATTATTATCTCATGCTATCGTTTCTACATATCCTATGATCCTAAAGGAAATGAAGACGATAATTTATATGTTAGATGCGAGAGTGTTGAATGGGGTATAACCTAACATCTATAGTTCCTTTGTTTTCGCACGCTTATCTGACTTAATGCCATAGTCTACGAGAGCTTGTTTCATCCATAGTTTTCTTACGCGAGGGATCTAATCCTACTTCTATATTAATGATTGATCCACTTAACTCATTTCACTTCATCACCATGAGTTTCCTAATAGTGGATATAGAAGATTTCCATTTTCTATGTTGTTCGGCAATGAACAATTTTATCTTATTCCTAGGAAAGTCAACCAATGATGTTTCTAGGTTATAAGAATATAATCAATTAAGTACTAAGCATTAATCTAACTAATCATTTATCTAAGCATGCAAATTATAGTGATGAACTTAAAAGAAACGCGTACCTTTTAGTCTTCAATGGAATATCTTCAAGCACTTCAAGTGACCATGTTGACTTATAGAAGTCATTTGTAGATGAAATTCCAACTTCTTCCAAGATTGACAATTTAGCCACTTGGTCCCCATTGTCTCATTGGTCCAAAGTTGTTTGGACCAAACATATTTAACATTTGGCAAGGATGCATGTATGGTGGTAATATTTCCCAAGGATTGTAACTTGGTTGATAATTCCACATTTGATTTCTAGTGTTATTGTAATATTGTCTATTTAGATTTCTTCTAGGTTGAGATGTTTTAGATCTTGGATGATGATTTTTAGGTTTTCTTGGTGGTGGAGTTTTAGATCTAAATTTAGGTTTAGAGGATCCTACTTCGGTCTTTAAGAATGGTTTATAAAAAGTTTTTACTTTTTCATCATTCGCAATGGGTATTTTTCTATCTTTTGTAAGTATATACTTAGGATTTGATTCTAATGATTTTTGTTTACTAGATTCACATTCAAACTTTATACTTTTATTTTCACTAGTTGAAACATTAGTTGAAGTTAATCCTAGACCGGTTTTATCTCCCGAAGTTTCTTGAGCACTTAGTATTTTCTTAAGTGGGTTATTACTATTTTTAAACCTGTCAAGTTTGAAAATTTCATCTTTAAGTTTTTCGTTTTCATTTTTAACCTCTAAGCAAGTTTTACATTTTACAAAAACTTCTTTTCCTTTTTCCAAATGTTGTAGTTTAATTTTTAATTCGAGTACTTCAATTTCTAATTGATTATTAATATGTTTTAGTGACTTATTTTTAGCTATAACCTTTTGACCTAATTTGCATAACCTATTATATTCACTATCTAGGTCTTTTTCATCTAATGATAAATTTTCGTCACTAAAGTATTCGGTTTCGGAACGTACCTCGCTTGATGTCTTAGCCATAAGACACTTTTCTTCATTTGTTGTTTCTGTCTTGTCCTCATCGCTATCACTCCAAGCACCTCCAATAAACGCCTTTTGATTTTGATCTCTTGACATCATTGGACACTTTCCGATGAGATGATTTGGATTGCCACATTTAAAACACTTCCTTTCATTATATGGTTGCCTAATGTATCTTCCTCGTCTTTTGAAGAATTTCTTGAAGTCTCGTACTGCCATAGCGTACTCTTCATCGTCACTTTTGGAGGTTGAGCATTCTTCGTCACTAGAGTCCTTTTTAGCTTTCAACGCAATTGATTTGCTTTGCTCCCTTTTTCCTTTGACCATCTCGGAGTCTTTCTTTATTATTTCTTCATAGACCTTTAAGTTACCGATCAATTCGTCAAGTTATAGAGTTGACAAATTCTTTGATTCTTCAATAGCCGTGACTTTAGCTCGCCATTTTGGATGAAGAGCCCTAAGAAATTTCCTGACAAAATTCTTACTAGAAAAATTCTCATCAAGTGCTTTTAGACTTGTGATAATAGTGTTAAACCTAGCAAAAGCATTATCAATTGATTCCTCTTCCGGAATCATAAATTGCTCATATTGTTGCATAAGTAGATCTATTTTGTTATCCTTGACTTGACTATTACCTTGGTGAGTTATTAGTAAAGAATTCCAAATTTCTTTTGCGGTTTCACACATAAAGATCCTTTCGTATTCTTTACGTGGTAACGCATTGTAAATAACCATTTTTGCTTCATTGTTTTTAGAAAGTCTTCTTTTTAAATCATCATTTTGTTTTTCAAAAGGTACTATTTCATCTTTATTTGTTTCGGGATTATTTTGAGTAGGTAAAAAATCACCATTAGTAATAACATGCCAAAGATCTAGATCCTTTGATTTCACATAAGTTTCGAATCGATTTTTCCAATATAAAAATCCATCACTTTCAAATAGTGGTGGTCTTTGCATAGATTGTCCTTCTAAATATTTTTCAGATTCCATAGATCGTTACAAGTTTTAAAATACAATATATTTTAAAAATCTTGCTAGACGTGGCTCTGGTACCAATTGTGGAAAACTAGAAGGGGGGGGGGGGTTGAATAGTTTTACGTCTTTTTAATTTTATTTTGAAAACTTAGTTTAGTTTTAAAACCTTGTTTGCTTTTAAAACTTTGATTCAATCTTATGTGAACTCAAATCTTGAACAATATGAACAAGTATATCTAAGTATAAACAATAATAATAATGTATGCTAAGTATGTGAAATCAACACATGCATAATATAAACAATTGTAGCTATATACGAGAGATAAGTACGTAATCGTTTATTTTATAATCCTTAGTTGTATTTTGTATGAAAACTATACTTGATCGAAATGATCAATTATATGTATGTAACCTTTTTAGTTTGATTGTAAAAACTTTGTTTTGTGAATAAAACTTTCGTTTGATCTTTAAGTAAAATCAATACTAGCACTATATGAGCAACTATATATATATATACGTCTACGTCTACAAAAGTAATAACGATATAAGCAAGATAATAAGTAAGATATGGAAAGATCTAACCGCGAGACAAAGGATTTATAGTGGTTCGGCTACAAGGACACCTTCCTTGCCCTACTCCACTCCTCGAGTCACCCACTCGAGAGTTTTCTTCACTATATCAACAAGCTCCCTTATGGCGGAGAAAACCTTACACACCTTAGCTTACACAAGTTAACGACACTAAGCTAAATGTCGAGTTCTAATCGTAGCTAGAACCAATCTCACACCAAATATCACACCACGTGATCTTCACACCTTAATCACACCTTCACACCTTCTTCACAACTACTTCACACCAATCTACTACACACCTATCTTCACAACTACTTCACACCAATCTACTACACACCTATCTTCTACACACCAATTATCTTCACTACAATCTACTAGCCAATCACACTATCTATATTCCCAACACAACTATCTACAATCAAATATTCACAACACACTACACAAAGATATATGTAAGTATTCTTGATGATGCACCAACAACTTGGATGTGGAGGTCACAACAAGTTGTAATACTTCTTATCTTGGAGGATAGAAGTATTCTTCTCTTGCACTTGAGAGGATGGAAATTGGATCACTTTGAAACAAAGAATATATATACACTTATGATCAAAGGATGAGAGAATAGAGAAATAGATCTAGATCAGAAAGTTTAGAAGTGCAAAAGGTGAGAAAAATCTGAGGGATGAATCAGTATTTAAAGGGGGGGGGGGGGGAAATACTGTTCTGGAGCGTGGCCGGTCCCCTTAATTGTAGGCCGGTCCCCTTAATGATTAAGGGGGCCGCCTAGTAAATTTAAGGGGGCCGCCCTCCTGAACGTTAGGTTTATTTGTCTTTTTGTGGGGAAGGTTTTTCTGGATTAGATTTGCCATTTTTGGTTGGAAATTTGAATTCATATATTTATAATGAATTAAACATATTCCTTTAATACCAAAAATGTTTTGTAAAAGATATAAAATGTTTTGTGACATTTTATAAAAAGTCTAGTGTTTAAGAAAATTGTTCCTTTGATCATAGAATGCAATAAACACTTTGTTTATTCATACCTTGAGTGATTTGGATGTAAAGACAAATGTTAAGCACTAAAAACTTGTTTACGTCATAAGTTTTAGATTAATGAGTTTATGCTTTGTAATTATCAAAACATAGAGACATTGTTAATATGTTAACAATGTTTTTAGACATTATTAATTTATGTCAACACGAACTGATCCAACAACACGATTTACACGTTTAGTCCCTTTTAATCCGTTTACATACATTTTTACCCATTTCTGTTTGTTTTTACACGTTTTTTATGCTTGTGTTATGACCTGAATAAAAATGTAACTGATTTAATGAAACCGAACTGATCCAACAACATGATTTACACGTTTAGTCCCTTTTCATCCGTTTCCCTACGTTTTTACCCATTTCTGTTTGTTTTTACACGTTTTTTATGCATGTGTTATGACCCGAATAAAAATATAACCGATTTAATGAAACCGAACTGATCCAACAACACGATTTACACGTTTAGTCCATTTTCATCCGTTTCCGTACATTTTTACCCATTTCTGTTTGTTTTTACACGTTTTTTTACGCTTGTGTTATGACCCGAATAAAAATATAACCGATTTAATGAAACCGAACTGATCAAACAACACGATTTACACGTTTAGTCCCTTTTTATCGTTTCAATACATTTTTACCCAATTCTGTTTGTTTTTACACGTTTTTTATGCTTGTTTTATGACCCGAATAAAAATATAACCGATTTAATAAAACCGAACTGATCCAACAACACGATTTACACGTTCAGTCCCTTTTCATCCGTTTCCATACGTTCTTACCCATTTTTGTTTGTTTTTTACATGTTTTTTATGCATGTGTTATCACCCGAATAAAAATATAACGTTTTAATGAAACCGAACTGATCCAACAACACGATTTACACGTTTAGTCCCTTTCATCCGTTTCCATACGTTTTTACCCATTTCTGTTTGTTTTTACATGTTTTTTATGCTCGTGTTATGACCCGAATAAAAATGTAACTGATTTAATGAAACAGAACTGATCCAACAACACGTTTAACACGTTTAGTCCCTTTTCATCCGTTTCCATACGTTTTTACCCATTTCTGTTTGTTTTTACACGTTTTTTATGCTTTGTGTTATGACCTGAGTAAAAATGTAACTGATATAATGAAACCGAACTGATCCAACAACATGATTTATATGTTTAGTCCCTTTTCATCCGTTTTCATACGCTTTTACCCATTTCTGTTTGTTTTTACACGTTTTTTTATGCATGTGTTATAACCCGAATAAAAATATAACCGTTTTAATGAAACCGAACTGATTCAACAACACGATTTACAGGTTCAGTCCCTTTTCATCCGTTTCCATACGTTTTTACCCATTTTTGTTTGTTTTTACATGTTTTTTATGCATGTTTTATGACCCGAATAAAAATATAACCGATTTAATGAAACCGAACTGATCCAACAACATGATTTACACGTTTCGTCCCTTTTCATCCGTTTCCATACGTTTTTACCCATTTCTGTTTGTTTTTACACGTTTTTTAGGCATGTGTTATGACCCGAATAAAAATGTAACCGTTTTTAATGAAACCGAACTGATCCAACAACACGATTTACACGTTTAGGCCCTTTTCATCCGTTTCCATACGTTTTTACCCATTTTCTGTTTGTTTTTACACGTTTTTTATGCTTGTGTTATGACCCGAATAAAAATGTAACTGATTTAATGAAACCGAACTGATCCAACAACACGATTTACACGTTTAGTCCTTTTTCATCAGTTTCCATACGTTTTTACCCATTTCTGTTTGTTTTTACACGTTTTTTATGCTTGTGTTATGACCTGAATAAAAATGTAACTGATTTAATGAAACCGAACTGATCCAACAACATGATTTACACATTTAGTCCCTTTTCATCCATTTCCCTACGTTTTTACCCATTTTCTGTTTGTTTTTACAACGTTTTTTTATGCATGTGTTATGACCCGAATAAAAATATAACCGATTTAATGAAACCGAACTGATCCAACAACACGATTTACACGTTTAGTCCATTTTCATCCGTTTCCGTACGTTTTTACCCATTTCTGTTTGTTTTTACACGTTTTTTATGCTTGTGTTATGACCTGAATAAAAATGTAACTGATTTAATGAAACCGAACTGATCCAACAACATGATTTACACGTTTAGTCCCTTTTCATCCATTTCCCTACGTTTTTACCCATTTCTGTTTGTTTTTACACGTTTTTTATGCATGTGTTATGACCCGAATAAAAATATAACCGATTTAATGAAACCGAACTGATCCAACAACACGATTTACACGTTTAGTCCCTTTTCATCCGTTTCCATACGTTTTTACCCATTTCTGTTTGTTTTTACATGTTTTTTATGCTCGTGTTATGACCCGAATAAAAATGTAACTGATTTAATGAAACAGAACTGATCCAACAACACGTTTACACGTTTAGTCCCTTTTCATCCGTTTCCATACGTTTTTACCCATTTCTGTTTGTTTTTACACGTTTTTTATGCTTGTGTTATGACCTGAGTAAAAATGTAACTGATATAATGAAACCGAACTGATCCAACAACATGATTTATATGTTTAGTCCCTTTTCATCCGTTTTCATACGCTTTTACCCATTTCTGTTTGTTTTTACACGTTTTTTTATGCATGTGTTATAACCCGAATAAAAATATAACCGTTTTAATGAAACCGAACTGATTCAACAACACGATTTACAGGTTCAGTCCCTTTTCATCCGTTTCCATACGTTTTTATCCATTTTTGTTTGTTTTTACATGTTTTTTATGCATGTGTTATGACCCGAATAAAAATATAACCGATTTAATGAAACCGAACTGATCCAACAACATGATTTACACGTTTCGTCCCTTTTCATCCGTTTCCATACGTTTTTACCCATTTCTGTTTGTTTTTACACGTTTTTTAGGCATGTGTTATGACCCGAATACAAATGTTACCGTTTTTATGAAACCGAACTGATCCAACAACACGATTTACACGTTTAGGCCCTTTTCATCCGTTTCCATACGTTTTTACCCATTTCTGTTTGTTTTTACACGTTTTTTATGCTTGTGTTATGACCCGAATAAAAATGTAACTGATTTAATGAAACCGAACTGATCCAACAACACGATTTACACGTTTAGTCCTTTTTCATCAGTTTCCATACGTTTTTACCCATTTCTGTTTGTTTTTACACGTTTTTTATGCTTGTGTTATGACCTGAATAAAAATGTAACTGATTTAATGAAACCGAACTGATCCAACAACATGATTTACACGTTTAGTCCCTTTTCATCCATTTCCCTACGTTTTTACCCATTTCTGTTTGTTTTTACACGTTTTTTATGCATGTGTTATGACCCGAATAAAAATATAACCGATTTAATGAAACCGAACTGATCCAACAACACGATTTACACGTTTAGTCCATTTTCATCCGTTTCCGTACGTTTTTACCCATTTCTGTTTGTTTTTACACGTTTTTTATGCTTGTGTTATGACCTGAATAAAAATGTAACTGATTTAATGAAACCGAACTGATCCAACAACATGATTTACACGTTTAGTCCCTTTTCATCCATTTCCCTACGTTTTTACCCATTTCTGTTTGTTTTTACACGTTTTTTATGCATGTGTTATGACCCGAATAAAAATATAACCGATTTAATGAAACCGAACTGATCCAACAACACGATTTACACGTTTAGTCCCTTTTCATCCGTTTCCATACGTTTTTACCCATTTCTGTTTGTTTTTACATGTTTTTTATGCTCGTGTTATGACCCGAATAAAAATGTAACTGATTTAATGAAACAGAACTGATCCAACAACACGTTTACACGTTTAGTCCCTTTTCATCCGTTTCCATACGTTTTTACCCATTTCTGTTTGTTTTTACACGTTTTTTATGCTTGTGTTATGACCTGAGTAAAAATGTAACTGATATAATGAAACCGAACTGATCCAACAACATGATTTATATGTTTAGTCCCTTTTCATCCGTTTTCATACGCTTTTACCCATTTCTGTTTGTTTTTACACGTTTTTTTATGCATGTGTTATAACCCGAATAAAAATATAACCGTTTTAATGAAACCGAACTGATTCAACAACACGATTTACAGGTTCAGTCCCTTTTCATCCGTTTCCATACGTTTTTACCCATTTTTGTTTGTTTTTACATGTTTTTTATGCATGTGTTATGACCCGAATAAAAATATAACCGATTTAATGAAACCGAACTGATCCAACAACATGATTTACACGTTTCGTCCCTTTTCATCCGTTTCCATACGTTTTTACCCATTTCTGTTTGTTTTTACACGTTTTTTAGGCATGTGTTATGACCCGAATAAAAATGTAACCGTTTTTATGAAACCGAACTGATCCAACAACACGATTTACACGTTTAGGCCCTTTTCATCCGTTTCCATACGTTTTTACCCATTTCTGTTTGTTTTTACACGTTTTTTATGCTTGTGTTATGACCCGAATAAAAATGTAACTGATTTAATGAAACCGAACTGATCCAACAACACGATTTACACGTTTAGTCCTTTTTCATCAGTTTCCATACGTTTTTACCCATTTCTGTTTGTTTTTACACGTTTTTTATGCTTGTGTTATGACCTGAATAAAAATGTAACTGATTTAATGAAACCGAACTGATCCAACAACATGATTTACACGTTTAGTCCCTTTTCATCCATTTCCCTACGTTTTTACCCATTTCTGTTTGTTTTTACACGTTTTTTATGCATGTGTTATGACCCGAATAAAAATATAACCGATTTAATGAAACCGAACTGATCCAACAACACGATTTACACGTTTAGTCCATTTTCATCCGTTTCCGTACGTTTTTACCCATTTCTGTTTGGTTTTACACTTTTTTACGCTTGTGTTATGACCCGAATAAAAATATAACCGATTTAATGAAACCGAATTGATCAAACAACACGATTTACACGTTTAGTCCATTTTCATCCGTTTCCGTACGTTCATACCCATTTTTGTTTGTTTTTACATGTTTTTTATGCATGTGTTATGACCCGAATAAAAATATAACCGTTTTAATGAAACCGAACTGATCCAACAACACGATTTACACGTTTAGTCCCTTTTCATCCGTTTCCATACGTTTTTACCCATTTCTGTTTGTTTTTACACGTTTTTTATGCTCGTGTTATGACCTGAATAAAAATGTAACTGATTTAATGAAACGAAACTGATCCAACAACACGTTTACACGTTTAGTGCCTTTTCATCCGTTTCCATACGTTTTTACCCATTTCTGTTTGTTTTTACACGTTTTTTATGCTTGTGTTATGACCTGAGTAAAAATGTAACTAATATAATGAAACCGAACTGATCCTACAACATGATTTACATGTTTAGTCCCTTTTCATCCATTTTCATACGCTTTTACCCATTTTTGTTTGTTTTTACACGTTTTTTATGCATGTGTTATGACCCGAATAAAAATATAACCGTTTTAATGAAACCGAACTGATTCAACAACACGTTTTACACGTTCAGTCCATTTTCATCCGTTTCCATACGTTTTTACCCATTTTTGTTTGTTTTTACATGTTTTTTATGCATGTGTTATGACCCGAATAAAAATATAAACGATTTAATGAAACCGAACTGATCCAACAACATGATTTACATGTTTCGTCCCTTTTCATACGTTTCCATACGTTTTTACCCATTTCTGTTTGATTTGACACGTTTTTTATGCATGTGTTATTACCCGAATAAAAATGTAACCGTTTTAATGAAACCGAACTGATCCAACAACACGATTTACACGTTTAGTCCCTTTTCATCCGTTTCCATACGTTTTTACCCATTTCTATTTGTTTTTACACGTTTTTTATGCTTGTGTTATGACCCGAATAAAAATGTAACTGATTTAATGATACCGAACTGATCCAACAACACGATTTACACGTTTAGTCCCTTTTCATCAGTTTCCATACGTTTTTACCCATTTTTGTTTGTTTTTTCACGTTTTTTATGCTTGTGTTATGACCTGAATAAAAATGTAACTGATTTAATGAAACCGAACTGATCCAACAACATGATTTACACGTTTAGTCCCTTTTCATCCGTTTCCCTACGTTTTTACCCATTTCTGTTTGTTTTACACGTTTTTTATGCATGTGTTATGACCCGAATAAAAATATAACCGATTTAATGAAACCGATCTGATCCAACAACACGATTTACACGTTTAGTCCATTTTCATCCGTTTCCGTACGTTTTTACCCATTTCTGTTTGGTTTTACACGTTTTTTACGCTTGTGTTATGACCCGAATAAAAATATAACCGATTTAATGAAACCGAATTGATCAAACAACACGATTTACACGTTTAGTCCCTTTTCATCCGTTTCAATACATTTTTACCCAATTCTGTTTGTTTTTACACGTTTTTTATGCATGTGTTATGACCTGAATAAAAATGTAACTGATATAATAAAACCGAACTAATCCAACAACATGATTTACACGTTTAGTCCCTTTTCATCCGTTTCCATATGTTTTTACCCATTTCTGTTTGTTTTTACACGTTTTTTATGCATGTGTTATAACCCGAATAAAAATATAACCGTTTTAATGAAACGGAACTGATCCAACAACACGATTTACACGTTTAGTCCCTTTTCATCCGTTTCCATACGTTTTTACCCATTTCTGTTTGTTTTTAGATGTTTTTTATGCATGTGTTATGACCCGAATAAAAATATAACGATTTAATGAAACCGAGCTGATTTAACAACACGATTTACATGTTTAGTCCCTTTTCATCCGTTGCCGTACGTTTTTACCAATTTCTGTTTGTTTTTACACATTTTTTATGCTTGTGTTATGACCCGAATAAAAATGTAACTGATTTAATGAAACGGAACTGATCCAACAACACGTTTACACGTTTAGTCCCTTTTCATCCGTTTCCATACGTTTTTACCCATTTATGTTTGTTTTTTCACGTTTTTTACGCTTGTTTTATGACCCGAACAAAAATATAACCGATTTAATGAAACCGAACTGATCCAACAACACGATTTACGCGTTTAGTTCTTTTTCATCCGTTTCCATACATTTTTACCCAATTATGTTTGTTTTTACACGTTTTTTATGCTTGTTTTATGACCCGAATAAAAATATAACCGATTTAATAAAACCGAACTGATCCAACAACACGATTTACACGTTCAGTCCCTTTTCATCCGTTTCCATACGTTTTTACCCATTTTTGTTTGGTTTTACATGTTTTTTATGCATGTGTTATGACCCGAATAAAAATATAACCGATTTAATGAAACCGAACTGATCCAACAACATGATTTACACGTTTAGTCCCTTTTCATCCGTTTCCATACGTTTTTACCCATTTCTGTTTGTTTTTACACGTTTTTTATGCATGTGTTATGACCCGAATAAAAATGTAACCGTTTTAATGAAACCGAACTTATCCAACAACACGATTTACACGTTTAGTCCCTTTTCATCCGTTTCCATACATTTTTACCCATTTCTGTTTGTTTTTACACGTTTTTAATGCTTGTGTTATGACCCGAATAAAAATGTAACTGATTTAATGAAACCGAACTGATCCAACAACACGATTTACACGTTTAGTCCATTTTCATCAGTTTCCATACGTTTTTACCCATTTCTGTTTGTTTTTACACGTTTTTTATGCTTGTGTTATGACCTGAATAAAAATGTAACTGATTTAATGAAACCGAACTGATCCAACAACATGATTTACACGTTTAGTCCCTTTTCATCCGTTTCCCTACGGTTTACCCATTTCTGTTTGTTTTTACACGTTTTTTATTCCTGTGTTATGACCCGAATAAAAATGTAACCGATTTAATGAAACCGAACTGATCCAACAACACGATTTACACGTTTAGTCCATTTTCATCCGTTTCCGTACGTTTTTACCCATTTCTGTTTGGTTTTACACGTTTTTTACGCTTGTGTTATGACCCGAATAAAAATATAACCGATTTAATGAATACGAATTGATCAAACAACACGATTTACACGTTTAGTCCCTTTTCATCCGTTTCAATACATTTTTACCTAATTCTGTTTGTTTTTACACGTTTTTTATGCATGTGTTATGACCTGAATAAAAATGTAACTGATATAATGAAACCGAACTAATCCAACAACATGATTTACACGTTTAGTCCCTTTTCATCCGTTCCCATACGTTTTTACCCATTTCTGTTTGTTTTTACACGTTTTTTATGCATGTGTTATAACCCGAATAAAAATATAACCGTTTTAATGAAACGGAACTGATCCAATAACACGATTTACACGTTTAGTCCCTTTTCATCCGTTTCCATACATTTTTACCTATTTCTGTTTGTTTTTAGATGTTTTTTATGCATGTGTTATGACCCGAATAAAAATATAACGACTTAATGAAACCGAGCTGATTTAACAACACGATTTACACGTTTAGTCCCTTTTCATCCGTTGCCATACGTTTTTACCAATTTCTGTTTGTTTTTACACATTTTTTATGCTTGTGTTATGACCCGAATAAAAATGTAACTGATTTAATGAAACGGAACTGATCCAACAACACGTTTACACGTTTAGTCCCTTTTCATCCGTTTCCGTACGTTTTTACCCATTTATGATTGTTTTTTCACGTTTTTTACGATTCTGTTATGACCCGAATAAAAATATAACCGATTTAATGAAACCGAACTGATCCAACAAAATGATTTACGCGTTTAGTCCTTTTTCATCCGTTTCCATACATTTTTACCCAATTATGTTGGTTTTTACACGTTTTTTATGCTTGTTTTATGACCCGAATAAAAATATAACCGATTTAATAAAACCGAACTGATCCAACAACACGATTTACACGTTCAGTCCCTTTTCATCCGTTTCCATACGTTTTTACCCATTTTTATTTGTTTTTACATGTTTTTTATGCATGTGTTATGACCCGAATAAAAATATAACCGATTTAATGAAACCGAACTGATCCAACAACATGATTTACACGTTTAGTCCCTTTTCATCCGTTTCCATACGTTTTTACCCATTTCTGTTTGTTTTTACACGTTTTTTATGCATGTGTTATGACCCGAATAAAAATGTAACCGTTTTAATGAAACCGAACTTATCCAACAACACGATTTACACGTTTAGTCCCTTTTCATCCGTTTCCATACATTTTTACCCATTTCTGTTTGTTTTTACACGTTTTTTATGCTTGTGTTATGACCCGAATAAAAAAGTAACTGATTTAATGAAACCGAACTGATCCAACAACACGATTTACACGTTTAGTCCATTTTCAACAGTTTCCATACGTTTTTACCCATTTCTGTTTGTTTTTACACGTTTTTTATGCTTGTGTTATGACCTAAATAAAAATGTAACTGATTTAATGAAACCGAACTGATCCAACAACATGATTTACACGTTTAGTCCCTTTTCATCCATTTCCCTACGTTTTTACCCATTTCTGTTTGTTTTTACACGTTTTTTATGCATGTGTTATGACCCGAATAAAAATATAACCGATTTAATGAAACCGAACTGATCCAACAACACGATTTACACGTTTAGTCCATTTTCATCCGTTTCCGTACGTTTTTACCCATTTCTGTTTGGTTTTACACTTTTTTACGCTTGTGTTATGACCCGAATAAAAATATAACCGATTTAATGAAACCGAATTGATCAAACAACACGATTTACACGTTTAGTCCATTTTCATCCGTTTCCGTACGTTCATACCCATTTTTGTTTGTTTTTACATGTTTTTTATGCATGTGTTATGACCCGAATAAAAATATAACCGTTTTAATGAAACCGAACTGATCCAACAACACGATTTACACGTTTAGTCCCTTTTCATCCGTTTCCATACGTTTTTACCCATTTCTGTTTGTTTTTACACGTTTTTTATGCTCGTGTTATGACCTGAATAAAAATGTAACTGATTTAATGAAACGAAACTGATCCAACAACACGTTTACACGTTTAGTGCCTTTTCATCCGTTTCCATACGTTTTTACCCATTTCTGTTTGTTTTTACACGTTTTTTATGCTTGTGTTATGACCTGAGTAAAAATGTAACTAATATAATGAAACCGAACTGATCCTACAACATGATTTACATGTTTAGTCCCTTTTCATCCATTTTCATACGCTTTTACCCATTTTTGTTTGTTTTTACACGTTTTTTATGCATGTGTTATGACCCGAATAAAAATATAACCGTTTTAATGAAACCGAACTGATTCAACAACACGATTTACACGTTCAGTCCATTTTCATCCGTTTCCATACGTTTTTATCCATTTTTGTTTGTTTTTACATGTTTTTTATGCATGTGTTATGACCCGAATAAAAATATAAACGATTTAATGAAACCGAACTGATCCAACAACATGATTTACATGTTTCGTCCCTTTTCATACGTTTCCATACGTTTTTACCCATTTCTGTTTGTTTTGACACGTTTTTTATGCATGTGTTATTACCCGAATAAAAATGTAACCGTTTTAATGAAACCGAACTGATCCAACAACACGATTTACACGTTTAGTCCCTTTTCATCCGTTTCCATACGTTTTTACCCATTTCTATTTGTTTTTACACGTTTTTTATGCTTGTGTTATGACCCGAATAAAAATGTAACTGATTTAATGATACCGAACTGATCCAACAACACGATTTACACGTTTAGTCCCTTTTCATCAGTTTCCATACGTTTTTACCCATTTTTGTTTGTTTTTTCACGTTTTTTATGCTTGTGTTATGACCTGAATAAAAATGTAACTGATTTAATGAAACCGAACTGATCCAACAACATGATTTACACGTTTAGTCCCTTTTCATCCGTTTCCCTACGTTTTTACCCATTTCTGTTTGTTTTACACGTTTTTTATGCATGTGTTATGACCCGAATAAAAATATAACCGATTTAATGAAACCGAACTGATCCAACAACACGATTTACACGTTTAGTCCATTTTCATCCGTTTCCGTACGTTTTTACCCATTTCTGTTTGGTTTTACACGTTTTTTACGCTTGTGTTATGACCCGAATAAAAATATAACCGATTTAATGAAACCGAATTGATCAAACAACACGATTTACACGTTTAGTCCCTTTTCATCCGTTTCAATACATTTTTACCCAATTCTGTTTGTTTTTACACGTTTTTTATGCATGTGTTATGACCTGAATAAAAATGTAACTGATATAATAAAACCGAACTAATCCAACAACATGATTTACACGTTTAGTCCCTTTTCATCCGTTTCCATATGTTTTTACCCATTTCTGTTTGTTTTTACACGTTTTTTATGCATGTGTTATAACCCGAATAAAAATATAACCGTTTTAATGAAACGGAACTGATCCAACAACACGATTTACACGTTTAGTCCCTTTTCATCCGTTTCCATACGTTTTTACCCATTTCTGTTTGTTTTTAGATGTTTTTTATGCATGTGTTATGACCCGAATAAAAATATAACGATTTAATGAAACCGAGCTGATTTAACAACACGATTTACATGTTTAGTCCCTTTTCATCCGTTGCCGTACGTTTTTACCAATTTCTGTTTGTTTTTACACATTTTTTATGCTTGTGTTATGACCCGAATAAAAATGTAACTGATTTAATGAAACGGAACTGATCCAACAACACGTTTACACGTTTAGTCCCTTTTCATCCGTTTCCATACGTTTTTACCCATTTATGTTTGTTTTTTCACGTTTTTTACGCTTGTTTTATGACCCGAATAAAAATATAACCGATTTAATGAAACCGAACTGATCCAACAACACGATTTACGCGTTTAGTTCTTTTTCATCCGTTTCCATACATTTTTACCCAATTATGTTTGTTTTTACACGTTTTTTATGCTTGTTTTATGACCCGAATAAAAATATAACCGATTTAATAAAACCGAACTGATCCAACAACACGATTTACACGTTCAGTCCCTTTTCATCCGTTTCCATACGTTTTTACCCATTTTTGTTTGGTTTTACATGTTTTTTATGCATGTGTTATGACCCGAATAAAAATATAACCGATTTAATGAAACCGAACTGATCCAACAACATGATTTACACGTTTAGTCCCTTTTCATCCGTTTCCATACGTTTTTACCCATTTCTGTTTGTTTTTACACGTTTTTTATGCATGTGTTATGACCCGAATAAAAATGTAACCGTTTTAATGAAACCGAACTTATCCAACAACACGATTTACACGTTTAGTCCCTTTTCATCCGTTTCCATACATTTTTACCCATTTCTGTTTGTTTTTACACGTTTTTAATGCTTGTGTTATGACCCGAATAAAAATGTAACTGATTTAATGAAACCGAACTGATCCAACAACACGATTTACATGTTTAGTCCATTTTCATCAGTTTCCATACGTTTTTACCCATTTCTGTTTGTTTTTACACGTTTTTTATGCTTGTGTTATGACCTGAATAAAAATGTAACTGATTTAATGAAACCGAACTGATCCAACAACATGATTTACACGTTTAGTCCCTTTTCATCCGTTTCCCTACGTTTTACCCATTTCTGTTTGTTTTTACACGTTTTTTATTCATGTGTTATGACCCGAATAAAAATGTAACCGATTTAATGAAACCGAACTGATCCAACAACACGATTTACACGTTTAGTCCATTTTCATCCGTTTCCGTACGTTTTTACCCATTTCTGTTTGGTTTTACACGTTTTTTACGCTTGTGTTATGACCCGAATAAAAATATAACCGATTTAATGAATACGAATTGATCAAACAACACGATTTACACGTTTAGTCCCTTTTCATCCGTTTCAATACATTTTTACCTAATTCTGTTTGTTTTTACACGTTTTTTATGCATGTGTTATGACCTGAATAAAAATGTAACTGATATAATGAAACCGAACTAATCCAACAACATGATTTACACGTTTAGTCCCTTTTCATCCGTTCCCATACGTTTTTACCCATTTCTGTTTGTTTTTACACGTTTTTTATGCATGTGTTATAACCCGAATAAAAATATAACCGTTTTAATGAAACGGAACTGATCCAATAACACGATTTACACGTTTAGTCCCTTTTCATCCGTTTCCATACGTTTTTACCTATTTCTGTTTGTTTTTAGATGTTTTTTATGCATGTGTTATGACCCGAATAAAAATATAACGACTTAATGAAACCGAGCTGATTTAACAACACGATTTACACGTTTAGTCCCTTTTCATCCGTTGCCATACGTTTTTACCAATTTCTGTTTGTTTTTACACATTTTTTATGCTTGTGTTATGACCCGAATAAAAATGTAACTGATTTAATGAAACGGAACTGATCCAACAACACGTTTACACGTTTAGTCCCTTTTCATCCGTTTCCGTACGTTTTTACCCATTTATGATTGTTTTTTCACGTTTTTTACGATTCTGTTATGACCCGAATAAAAATATAACCGATTTAATGAAACCGAACTGATCCAACAAAATGATTTACGCGTTTAGTCCTTTTTCATCCGTTTCCATACATTTTTACCCAATTATGTTGGTTTTTACACGTTTTTTATGCTTGTTTTATGACCCGAATAAAAATATAACCGATTTAATAAAACCGAACTGATCCAACAACACGATTTACACGTTCAGTCCCTTTTCATCCGTTTCCATACGTTTTTACCCATTTTTATTTGTTTTTACATGTTTTTTATGCATGTGTTATGACCCGAATAAAAATATAACCGATTTAATGAAACCGAACTGATCCAACAACATGATTTACACGTTTAGTCCCTTTTCATCCGTTTCCATACGTTTTTACCCATTTCTGTTTGTTTTTACACGTTTTTTATGCATGTGTTATGACCCGAATAAAAATGTAACCGTTTTAATGAAACCTAACTTATCCAACAACACGATTTACACGTTTAGTCCCTTTTCATCCGTTTCCATACATTTTTACCCATTTCTGTTTGTTTTTACACGTTTTTTATGCTTGTGTTATGACCCGAATAAAAAAGTAACTGATTTAATGAAACCGAACTGATCCAACAACACGATTTACACGTTTAGTCCATTTTCAACAGTTTCCATACGTTTTTACCCATTTCTGTTTGTTTTTACACGTTTTTTATGCTTGTGTTATGACCTGAATAAAAATGTAACTGATTTAATGAAACCGAACTTATCCAACAACACGATTTACACGTTTAGTCCCTTTTCATCCGTTTCCCTACGTTTTTACCCATTTCTGTTTGTTTTTACACGTTTTTTATGCATGTGTTATGACCCGAATAAAAATATAACCGATTTAATGAAACCGAACTGATCCAACAACACGATTTACACGTTTAGTCCGTTTTCATCCGTTTCCGTACGTTTTTTACCCATTTCTGTTTGTTTTTACACGTTTTTTACGCTTGTGTTATGACCCGAATAAAAATATAACCGATTTAATGAAACCGAACTGATAAAACAACACGATTTACACGTTTAGTCCATTTTCATCAGTTTCCATACGTTTTTACCCATTTCTGTTTGTTTTTACACGTTTTTTATGCTTGTGTTATGACCTGAATAAAAATGTAACTGATTTAATGAAATCGAACTGATCCAACAACATGATTTACACGTTTAGTCCCTTTTCATCCGTTTCCCTACGTTTTTACCCATTTCTGTTTGTTTTTACACGTTTTTTATTCATGTGTTATGACCCGAATAAAAATATAACCGATTTAATGAAACCGAACTGATCCAACAACACGATTTACACGTTTAGTCCATTTTCATCCGTTTCCGTACGTTTTTACCCATTTCTGTTTGGTTTTACACGTTTTTTACGCTTGTGTTATGACCCGAATAAAAATATAACCGATTTAATGAAACCGAATTGATCAAACAACACGATTTACACGTTTAGTCCCTTTTCATCCGTTTCAATACATTTTTACCCAATTCTGTTTGTTTTTACACGTTTTTTATGCATGTGTTATGACCTGAATAAAAATGTAACTGATATAATGAAACCGAACTAATCCAACAACATGATTTACACGTTTAGTCCCTTTTCATCCGTTTCCATACGTTTTTACCCATTTCTGTTTGTTTTTACACGTTTTTTATGCATGTGTTATAACCCGAATAAAAATATAACCCTTTTAATGAAACGGAACTGATCCATCAACACGATTTACACGTTTAGTCCCTTTTCATCCGTTTCCATACGTTTTTACCCATTTCTGTTTGTTTTTAGATGTTTTTTATGCATGTGTTATGACCCGAATAAAAATATAACGATTTAATGAAACCGAGCTGATTTAACAACACGATTTACACGTTTAGTCCCTTTTCATCCGTTGCCATACGTTTTTACCAATTTCTGTTTGTTTTTACACATTTTTTATGCTTGTGTTATGACCCGAATAAAAATGTAACTGATTTAATGAAACGGAACTGATCCAACAACACGTTTACACGTTTAGTCCCTTTTCATCCGTTTCCGTACGTTTTTACCCATTTATGATTGTTTTTTCACGTTTTTTACGCTTCTGTTATGACCCGAATAAAAATATAACCGATTTAATGAAACCGAACTGATCCAACAACACGATTTACGCGTTTAGTCCTTTTTCATCCGTTTCCATACATTTTTACCCAATTATGTTGGTTTTTACACGTTTTTTATGCTTGTTTTATGACCCGAATAAAAATATAACCGATTTAATAAAACCGAACTGATCCAACAACACGATTTACACGTTCAGTCCCTTTTCATCCGTTTCCATACGTTTTTACCCATTTTTATTTGTTTTTACATGTTTTTTATGCATGTGTTATGACCCGAATAAAAATATAACCGATTTAATGAAACCGAACTGATCCAACAACATGATTTACACGTTTAGTCCCTTTTCATCCGTTTCCATACGTTTTTACCCATTTCTGTTTGTTTTTACACGTTTTTTATGCATGTGTTATGACCCGAAAAAAAATGTAACCGTTTTAATGAAACCGAACTTATCCAACAACACGATTTACACGTTTAGTCCCTTTTCATCCGTTTCCATACATTTTTACCCATTTCTGTTTGTTTTTACACGTTTTTTATGCTTGTGTTATGACCCGAATAAAAAAGTAACTGAATTAATGAAACCGAACTGATCCAACAACACGATTTACACGTTTAGTCCATTTTCAACAGTTTCCATACGTTTTTACCCATTTCTGTTTGTTTTTACACGTTTTTTATGCTTGTGTTATGACCTGAATAAAAATGTAACTGATTTAATGAAATCGAACTGATCCAACAACATGATTTACACGTTTAGTCCCTTTTCATCCGTTTCCCTACGTTTTTACCCATTTCTGTTTGTTTTTACACGTTTTTTATGCATGTGTTATGACCCGAATAAAAATATAACCGATTTAATGAAACCGAACTGATCCAACAACACGATTTACACGTTTAGTCCGTTTTCATCCGTTTCCGTACGTTTTTTAACCATTTCTGTTTGTTTTTACACGTTTTTTACGCTTGTGTTATGACCCGAATAAAAATATAACCGATTTAATGAAACCGAACTGATAAAACAACACGATTTACACGTTTAGTCCATTTTCATCAGTTTCCATACGTTTTTACCCATTTCTGTTTGTTTTTACACGTTTTTTATGCTTGTGTTATGACCTGAATAAAAATGTAACTGATTTAATGAAATCGAACTGATCCAACAACATGATTTACACGTTTAGTCCCTTTTCATCCGTTTCCCTACGTTTTTACCCATTTCTGTTTGTTTTTACACGTTTTTTATTCATGTGTTATGACCCGAATAAAAATATAACCGATTTAATGAAACCGAACTGATCCAACAACACGATTTACACGTTTAGTCCATTTTCATCCGTTTCCGTACGTTTTTACCCATTTCTGTTTGGTTTTACACGTTTTTTACGCTTGTGTTATGACCCGAATAAAAATATAACCGATTTAATGAAACCGAATTGATCAAACAACACGATTTACACGTTTAGTCCCTTTTCATCCGTTTCAATACATTTTTACCCAATTCTGTTTGTTTTTACACGTTTTTTATGCATGTGTTATGACCTGAATAAAAATGTAACTGATATAATGAAACCGAACTAATCCAACAACATGATTTACACGTTTAGTCCCTTTTCATCCGTTTCCATACGTTTTTACCCATTTCTGTTTGTTTTTACACGTTTTTTATGCATGTGTTATAACCCGAATAAAAATATAACCCTTTTAATGAAACGGAACTGATCCATCAACACGATTTACACGTTTAGTCCCTTTTCATCCGTTTCCATACGTTTTTACCCATTTCTGTTTGTTTTTAGATGTTTTTTATGCATGTGTTATGACCCGAATAAAAATATAACGATTTAATGAAACCGAGCTGATTTAACAACACGATTTACACGTTTAGTCCCTTTTCATCCGTTGCCATACGTTTTTACCAATTTCTGTTTGTTTTTACACATTTTTTATGCTTGTGTTCTGACCCGAATAAAAATGTAACTGATTTAATGAAACGGAACTGATCCAACAACACGTTTACACGTTTAGTCCCTTTTCATCCGTTTCCGTACGTTTTTACCCATTTATGATTGTTTTTTCACGTTTTTTACGCTTCTGTTATGACCCGAATAAAAATATAACCGATTTAATGAAACCGAACTGATCCAACAACACGATTTACGCGTTTAGTCCTTTTTCATCCGTTTCCATACATTTTTGCCCAATTATGTTTGTTTTTACACGTTTTTTATGCTTGTTTTATGACCCGAATAAAAATATAACCGATTTAATAAAACCGAACTGATCCAACAACACGATTTACACGTTCAGTCCCTTTTCATCCGTTTCCATACGTTTTTACCCATTTTTGTTTGTTTTTACATGTTTTTTATGCATGTGTTATGACCCGAATAAAAATATAACCGATTTAATGAAACCGAACTGATCCAACAACATGATTTACACGTTTAGTCCCTTTTCATCCGTTTCCATACGTTTTTACCCATTTCTGTTTGTTTTTACACGTTTTTTATGCATGTGTTATGACCCGAATAAAAATGTAACCGTTTTAATGAAACCGAACTTATCCAACAACACGATTTACACGTTTAGTCCCTTTTCATCCGTTTCCATACATTTTTACCCATTTCTGTTTGTTTTTACACGTTTTTTATGCTTGTGTTATGACCTGAATAAAAATGTAACTGATTTAATGAAACCGAACTGATCCAGCAACACGATTTACACGTTTAGTCCATTTTCATCAGTTTCCATACGTTTTTACCCATTTTTGTTTGTTTTTACACGTTTTTTATGCTTGTGTTATGACCTGAATAAAAATGTAACTGATTTAATGAAATCGAACTGATCCAACAACATGATTTACACGTTTAGTCCCTTTTCATCCGTTTCCATACGTTTTTACCCATTTCGGTTTGTTTTTACACGTTTTTTATGCATGTGTTATGACCCGAATAAAAATATAACGATTTAATGAAACCGAGCTGATTTAACAACACGATTTACACGTTTAGTCCCTTTTCATCCGTTGCCATACGTTTTTACCAATTTCTGTTTGTTTTTACACATTTTTTATGCTTGTGTTATGACCCGAATAAAAATGTAACTGATTTAATGAAACGGAACTGATCCAACAACACGTTTACACGTTTAGTCCCTTTTCATCCGTTTCCGTACGTTTTTACCCATTTATGATTGTTTTTTCACGTTTTTTACGCTTCTGTTATGACCCGAATAAAAATATAACCGATTTAATGAAACCGAACTGATCCAACAACACGATTTACGCGTTTAGTCCTTTTTCATCCGTTTCCATACATTTTTACCCAATTATGTTGGTTTTTACACGTTTTTTATGCTTGTTTTATGACCCGAATAAAAATATAACCGATTTAATAAAACCGAACTGATCCAACAACACGATTTACACGTTCAGTCCCTTTTCATCCGTTTCCATACGTTTTTACCCATTTTTATTTGTTTTTACATGTTTTTTATGCATGTGTTATGACCCGAAAAAAAATATAACCGATTTAATGAAACCGAACTGATCCAACAACATGATTTACACGTTTAGTCCCTTTTCATCCGTTTCCATACGTTTTTACCCATTTCTGTTTGTTTTTACACGTTTTTTATGCATGTGTTATGACCCGAAAAAAATGTAACCGTTTTAATGAAACCGAACTTATCCAACAACACGATTTACACGTTTAGTCCCTTTTCATCCGTTTCCATACATTTTTACCCATTTCTGTTTGTTTTTACACGTTTTTTATGCTTGTGTTATGACCCGAATAAAAAAGTAACTGAATTAATGAAACCGAACTGATCCAACAACACGATTTACACGTTTAGTCCATTTTCAACAGTTTCCATACGTTTTTACCCATTTCTGTTTGTTTTTACACGTTTTTTATGCTTGTGTTATGACCTGAATAAAAATGTAACTGATTTAATGAAATCGAACTGATCCAACAACATGATTTACACGTTTAGTCCCTTTTCATCCGTTTCCCTACGTTTTTACCCATTTCTGTTTGTTTTTACACGTTTTTTATGCATGTGTTATGACCCGAATAAAAATATAACCGATTTAATGAAACCGAACTGATCCAACAACACGATTTACACGTTTAGTCCGTTTTCATCCGTTTCCGTACGTTTTTTAACCATTTCTGTTTGTTTTTACACGTTTTTTACGCTTGTGTTATGACCCGAATAAAAATATAACCGATTTAATGAAACCGAACTGATAAAACAACACGATTTACACGTTTAGTCCATTTTCATCAGTTTCCATACGTTTTTACCCATTTCTGTTTGTTTTTACACGTTTTTTATGCTTGTGTTATGACCTGAATAAAAATGTAACTGATTTAATGAAATCGAACTGATCCAACAACATGATTTACACGTTTAGTCCCTTTTCATCCGTTTCCCTACGTTTTTACCCATTTCTGTTTGTTTTTACACGTTTTTTATTCATGTGTTATGACCCGAATAAAAATATAACCGATTTAATGAAACCGAACTGATCCAACAACACGATTTACACGTTTAGTCCATTTTCATCCGTTTCCGTACGTTTTTACCCATTTCTGTTTGGTTTTACACGTTTTTTACGCTTGTGTTATGACCCGAATAAAAATATAACCGATTTAATGAAACCGAATTGATCAAACAACACGATTTACACGTTTAGTCCCTTTTCATCCGTTTCAATACATTTTTACCCAATTCTGTTTGTTTTTACACGTTTTTTATGCATGTGTTATGACCTGAATAAAAATGTAACTGATATAATGAAACCGAACTAATCCAACAACATGATTTACACGTTTAGTCCCTTTTCATCCGTTTCCATACGTTTTTACCCATTTCTGTTTGTTTTTACACGTTTTTTATGCATGTGTTATAACCCGAATAAAAATATAACCCTTTTAATGAAACGGAACTGATCCATCAACACGATTTACACGTTTAGTCCCTTTTCATCCGTTTCCATACGTTTTTACCCATTTCTGTTTGTTTTTAGATGTTTTTTATGCATGTGTTATGACCCGAATAAAAATATAACGATTTAATGAAACCGAGCTGATTTAACAACACGATTTACACGTTTAGTCCCTTTTCATCCGTTGCCATACGTTTTTACCAATTTCTGTTTGTTTTTACACATTTTTTATGCTTGTGTTCTGACCCGAATAAAAATGTAACTGATTTAATGAAACGGAACTGATCCAACAACACGTTTACACGTTTAGTCCCTTTTCATCCGTTTCCGTACGTTTTTACCCATTTATGATTGTTTTTTCACGTTTTTTACGCTTCTGTTATGACCCGAATAAAAATATAACCGATTTAATGAAACCGAACTGATCCAACAACACGATTTACGCGTTTAGTCCTTTTTCATCCGTTTCCATACATTTTTGCCCAATTATGTTTGTTTTTACACGTTTTTTATGCTTGTTTTATGACCCGAATAAAAATATAACCGATTTAATAAAACCGAACTGATCCAACAACACGATTTACACGTTCAGTCCCTTTTCATCCGTTTCCATACGTTTTTACCCATTTTTGTTTGTTTTTACATGTTTTTTATGCATGTGTTATGACCCGAATAAAAATATAACCGATTTAATGAAACCGAACTGATCCAACAACATGATTTACACGTTTAGTCCCTTTTCATCCGTTTCCATACGTTTTTACCCATTTCTGTTTGTTTTTACACGTTTTTTATGCATGTGTTATGACCCGAATAAAAATGTAACCGTTTTAATGAAACCGAACTTATCCAACAACACGATTTACACGTTTAGTCCCTTTTCATCCGTTTCCATACATTTTTACCCATTTCTGTTTGTTTTTACACGTTTTTTATGCTTGTGTTATGACCTGAATAAAAATGTAACTGATTTAATGAAACCGAACTGATCCAGCAACACGATTTACACGTTTAGTCCATTTTCATCAGTTTCCATACGTTTTTACCCATTTTTGTTTGTTTTTACACGTTTTTTATGCTTGTGTTATGACCTGAATAAAAATGTAACTGATTTAATGAAACCGAACTGATCCAACAACATGATTTACACGTTTAGTCCCTTTTCATCCGTTTCCCTACGTTTTTACCCATTTCGGTTTGTTTTTACACGTTTTTTATGCATGTGTTATGACCCGAATAAAAATATAACCGATTTAATGAAACCGAACTGATCCAACAACACGATTTACACGTTTAGTCCGTTTTCATCCGTTTCCGTACGTTTTTACCCATTTCTGTTTGTTTTTACACGTTTTTTACGCTTGTGTTATGACCCGAATAAAAATATAACCGATTTAATGAAACCGAACTGATAAAACAACACGATTTACACGTTTAGTCCATTTTCATCAGTTTCCATACGTTTTTACCCATTTCTGTTTGTTTTTACACGTTTTTTATGCTTGTGTTATGACCTGAATAAAAATGTAACTGATTTAATGAAACCGAACTGATCCAACAACATGATTTACACGTTTAGTCCCTTTTCATCCGTTTCCCTACGTTTGTACCCATTTCTGTTTGTTTTTACACGTTTTTTATTCATGTTTTATGACCCGAATAAAAATATAACCGATTTAATGAAACCGAACTGATCCAACAATACGATTTACACGTTTAGTCCATTTTCATCCGTTTCCGTACGTTTTTACCCATTTCTGTTTGGTTTTACACGTTTTTTATGCTTGTGTTATGACCCGAATAAAAATATAACCGATTTAATCAAACCGAATTCATAAAACAACACGATTTACACGTTTAGTCCCTTTTCATCCGTTTCAATACATTTTTACCCAATTCTGTTTGTTTTTACACGTTTTTTATGCATGTGTTATGACCTGAATAAAAATGTAACTGATATAATGAAACCGAACTAATCCAACAACATGATTTACACGTTTAGTCCCTTTTCATCCGTTTCCATACGTTTTTACCCATTTCTGTTTGTTTTTACACGTTTTTTATGCATGTGTTATAACCCGAATAAAAATATAACCCTTTTAATGAAACGGAACTGATCCAACAACACGATTTACACGTTTAGTCCCTTTTCATCCGTTTCCATACGTTTTTACCCATTTCTGTTTGTTTTTAGATGTTTTTTATGCATGTGTTATGACCCGAATAAAAATATAACGATTTAATGAAACCGAGCTGATTTAACAACACGATTTACACGTTTAGTCCCTTTTCATCCGTTGCCATACGTTTTTACCAATTTCTGTTTGTTTTTACACATTTTTTATGCTTGTGTTATGACCCGAATAAAAATGTAACTGATTTAATGAAACGGAACTGATCCAACAACACGTTTACACGTTTAGTCCCTTTTCATCCGTTTCCGTACGTTTTTACCCATTTATGATTGTTTTTTCACGTTTTTTACGCTTCTGTTATGACCCGAATAAAAATATAACCGATTTAATGAAACCGAACTGATCCAACAACACGATTTACGCGTTTAGTCCTTTTTCATCCGTTTCCATACATTTTTACCCAATTATGTTTGTTTTTACACGTTTTTTATGCTATTTTTATGACCCGAATAAAAATATAACCGATTTAATAAAACCGAACTGATCCAACAACACGATTTACACGTTCAGTCCCTTTTCATCCGTTTCCATACGTTTTTACCCATTTTTGTTTGTTTTTACATGTTTTTTATGCATGTGTTATGACCCGAATAAAAATATAACCGATTTAATGAAACCGAACTGATCCAACAACATGATTTACACGTTTAGTCCCTTTTCATCCGTTTCCATACGTTTTTACCCATTTCTGTTTGTTTTTACACGTTTTTTATGCATGTGTTATGACCCGAATAAAAATGTAACCGTTTTAATGAAACCGAACTTATCCAACAACACGATTTACACGTTTAGTCCCTTTTCATCCGTTTCCATACATTTTTACCCATTTCTGTTTGTTTTTACACGTTTTTTATGCTTGTGTTATGACCCGAATAAAAATGTAACTGATTTAATGAAACCGAACTGATCCAACAACACGATTTACACGTTTAGTCCATTTTCATCAGTTTCCATACGTTTTTACCCATTTCTGTTTGTTTTTACACGTTTTTTATGCTTGTGTTATGACCTGAATAAAAATGTAACTGATTTAATGAAACCGAACTGATCCAACAACATGATTTACACGTTTAGTCCCTTTTCATCCGTTTCCCTACGTTTTTACCCATTTCTGTTTGTTTTTACACGTTTTTTATGCATGTGTTATGACCCGAATAAAAATATAACCGATTTAATGAAACCGAACTGATCCAACAACATGATTTACACGTTTAGTCCGTTTTCATCCGTTTCCGTACGTTTTTACCCATTTCTGTTTGTTTTTACTAGTTTTTTACGCTTGTGTTATGACCCGAATAAAAATATAACCGATTTAATGAAACCGAACTGATAAAACAACACGATTTACACGTTCAGTCCCTTTTCATCTGTTTCCATACGTTCTTGCCCATTTTTGTTAGTTTTTACATGTTTTTTATGCATGTGTTATGACCCGAATAAAAATATAACCGTTTTAATGAAACCGAACTGTTCCAACAGCACGATTTACATGTTTAATAACTTTTCATCCGTTTCCATACGTTTTTACCCATTTCTGTTTGTTTTTACACGTTTTTTATGCTCGTGTTATGACCCGAATAAAAATGTAACTGATTTAATGAAACGGAACTGATCCAACAACACGTTTACACGTTTAGTCCCTTTTCATCCGTTTCCATACGTTTTTACCCATTTCTGTTTGTTTTTACACGTTTTTTATGCATGTGTTATGACCCGAATAAAAATATAACCGATTTAATGAAACCGAACTGATCCAACAACAAGATTTACACGTTTAGTCCATTTTCATCCGTTTCCGTACGTTTTTACCCATTTCTGTTTGGTTTTACATGTTTTTTACGCTTGTGTTATGACCCGAATAAAAATATAACCGATTTAATGAAACCGAATTGATCAAACAACACGATTTACACGTTTAGTCCATTTTCATCCGTTTCCGTACGTTCTTACCCATTTTTGTTTGTTTTTACATGTTTTTTATGCATGTGTTATGACCTGAATAAAAATATAACCGTTTTAATGAAACCGAACTGATCCAACAACACGATTTACACGTTTAGTCCCTTTTCATCCGTTTCCATACGTTTTAACCCATTTCTGTTTGTTTTTACACGTTTTTTATGCTCGTGTTATGACCCGAATAAAAATGTAACTGATTTAATGAAACGGAACTGATCCAACAACACGTTTACACGTTTAGTCCCTTTTCATCCGTTTCCATACGTTTTTACCCATTTCTGTTTGTTTTTACACGTTTTTTATGCATGTGTTATAACCCGAATAAAAATATAACCGATTTAATGAAACCGAACTGATCCAACAACAAGATTTACACGTTTAGTCCATTTTCATCCGTTTCCGTACGTTTTTACCCATTTCTGTTTGGTTTTACACGTTTTTTACGCTTGTGTTATGACCCGAATAAAAATATAACCGATTTAATGAAACCGAATTGATCAAACAACACGATTTACACGTTTAGTCCATTTTCATCCGTTTCCGTACGTTCTTACCCATTTTTGTTTGTTTTTACATGTTTTTTATGCATGTGTTATGACCTGAATAAAAATATAACCGTTTTAATGAAACCGAACTGATCCAACAACACGATTTACACGTTTAGTCCCTTTTCATCCTTTTCCATACGTTTTTACCCATTTCTGTTTGTTTTTACACGTTTTTTATGCTTGTGTTATGACCTGAGTAAAAATGTAACTGATATAATGAAACCGCACTGATCCAACAACATGATTTACATGTTTCGTCCCTTTTCATCCGTTTTCATACGCTTTTACCCATTTCTGTTTGTTTTAACACGTTTTTTATGCATGTGTTATGACCCGAATAAAAATATAACCGTTTTAATGAAACCGAACTGATCCAACAACACGATTTACACGTTTAGTCCCTTTTCATCCATTTCCATACGTTTTTACCCATTTCTGTTTGTTTTTACACGTTTTTTATGCTTGTGTTATGACCCGAATAAAAATGTAACTGATTTAATGAAACCGAACTGATCCAACAACACGATTTACACGTTTAGTCCCTTTTCATCCGTTTCCATACGTTTTTACCCATTTTTGTTTGTTTTTACATGTTTTTTATGCATGTGTTATGACCCGAATAAAAATATAACCGATTTAATGAAACCGAACTGATCCAACAACACGATTTACACGTTTAGTCCCTTTTCATCCATTTCCATACGTTTTTACCCATTTCTGTTTGTTTTTACACGTTTTTTATGCTTGTGTTATGACCTGAATAAAAATGTAACTGATTTAATGAAACCGAACTGATCCAACAACATGATTTACACGTTTAGTCCCTTTTCATCCGTTTCCCTACGTTTTTACCCATTTCTGTTTGTTTTTACACGTTTTTTATGCATGTGTTATGACCCGAATAAAAATATAACCGATTTAATGAAACCGAACTGATCCAACAACACGATTTACACGTTTAGTCCATTTTCATCCGTTTCCGTACGTTTTTACCCATTTCTGTTTGGTTTTAAACGTTTTTTACGCTTGTGTTATGACCCGAATAAAAATATAACCGATTTAATGAAACCGAGTTGATCAAACAACACGATTTACACGTTTAGTCCCTTTTCATCCGTTTCAATACATTTTTACCCAATTCTGTTTGTTTTTACACGTTTTTTATGCATGTGTTATGACCTGAATAAAAATGTAACTGATATAATGAAACCGAACTAATCCAACAACATGATTTACACATTTAGTCCCTTTTCATCCGTTTCCATACGTTTTTACCCATTTCTGTTTGTTTTTACACGTTTTTTATACATGTGTTATAACCCGAATAAAAATATAACCGTTTTAATGAAACGGAACTGATCCAACAACACGATTTACACGTTTAGTCCCTTTTCATCCGTTTCCATACGTTTTTACCCATTTCTGTTTGTTTTTACATGTTTTTTATGCATGTGTTATGACCCGAATAAAAATATAACGATTTAATGAAACCGAGCTGATTTAACAACACGATTTACACGTTTAGTCCCTTTTCAACCGTTCCTATACGTTTTTACCAATTTCTGTTTGTTTTTACACATTTTTTATGCTTGTGTTATGACCCGAATAAAAATGTAACTGATTTAATGAAACCGAACTGATTCAACAACACGATTTCAACGTTTAGTCCCTTTTCATCCTTTTTCATACGTTTTTACCCTTTTCTGTTTGTTTTTACACGTTTTTTATGCATGTGTTATGACCCGAATAAAAATATAACCGATTTAATGAAACCGAACTGATCCAAAAACACGATTTACACGTTTAGTCCATTTTCATCCGTTTCCGTACGTTTTTACCCATTTATGTTTGTTTTTACACGTTTTTTACGCTTGTGTTATGACCCGAATAAAAATATAACCGATTCAATGAAACCGAACTGATCCAACAACACGATTTACGCGTTTAGTCCCTTTTCATCCGTTACCATACATTTTTACCCAATTATGTTTGTTTTTACACGTTTTTTATGCTTGTTTTATGACCCGAATAAAAATATAACCGATTTAATAAAACCGAACTGATCCAACAACACGATTTACACGTTCAGACCCTTTTCATCCGTTTCCATACGTTTTTACCCATTTTTGTTTGTTTTTACACGTTTTTTATGCATGTGTTATGACCCGAATAAAAATATAACCGATTTAATGAAACCGAACTGATCCAACAACATGATTTACACGTTTAGTCCCTTTTCATCCGTTTCCATACGTTTTTACCCATTTCTGTTTGTTTTTACACGTTTTTTATGCATGTGTTATGACCCGAATAAAAATGTAACCGTTTTAATGAAACCGAACTTATCCAACAACACGATTTACACGTTTAGTCCCTTTTCATCAGTTTCCATACGTTTTTACCTATTTCTGTTTGTTTTTACACGTTTTTTATGCTTGTTTTATGACCTGAATAAAAGTGTAACTGATTTAATGAAACCGAACTGATCCAACAACATGATTTACACGTTTAGTCCCTTTTCATCCGTTTCCCTATGTTTTTACCAATTTCTGTTTGTTTTTACACGTTTTTTATGCATGTGTTATGACCCGAATAAAAATATAACTGATTTAATGAAACCGAACTGATCCAACAACACGATTTACACGTTTAGTCCATTTTCATCCATTTCCGTACGTTTTTACCCATTTCTGTTTATTTTTACACGTTTTTTACGCTTGTGTTATGACCCGAATAAAAATATAACCGATTTAATGAAACCGAACTGATCAAACAACACGATTTACACGTTTAGTCTCTTTTCATCCGTTTCAATACATTTTTACCCAATTCTATTTGTTTTTACACGTTTTTTATGCTTGTTTTATGACCCGAATAAAATTATACCCGATTTAATAAAACCGAACTGATCCAACAACACGATTTACACGTTCAGACCCTTTTAATCCGTTTCCATACGTTTTTACCCATTTTTGTTTGTTTTTACATGTTTTTTATGCATGTGTTATGACCCGAATAAAAATATAACCGATTTAATGAAACCGAACTGATCCAACAACACGATTTACACGTTTAGTCCCTTTTCATCCGTTTCCATACATTTTTACCCATTTCTGTTTGTTTTTACACGTTTTTTATACATTTGTTATGAGCCGAATAAAAATGTAACCGTTTTAATGAAACCGAACTTATCCAACAACACGATTTACACGTTTAGTCCCTTTTCATCCGTTTCCATACATTTTTACCCATTTCTGTTTGTTTTTACACGTTTTTTATGCTTGTGTTATGACCCGAATAAAAATGTAACTGATTTAATGAAACCGAACTGATCCAACAACACGATTTACACGTTTAGTCCCTTTTCATCAGTTTCCATATGTTTTTACCCATTTCTATTTGTTTTTACACGTTTTTTATGCTTGTGTTATGACCTGAATAAAAATGTAACTGATTTAATGAAACCGAACTGATCCAACAACATGATTTACACGTTTAGTCCCTTTTCATCCGTTTCCCTACGTTTTTACCCATTTCTGTTTGTTTTTATACGTTTTTTATGCATGTGTTATGACCCGAATAAAAATATAACCGATTTAATGAAACCGAACTGATCCAACAACACGATTTACACGTTTAGTCCATTTTCATCCGTTTCCGTACGTTTTTACCCATTTCTGTTTGTTTTTATACGTTTTTTACGCTTGTGTTATGACCCGAATAAAAATATAACCGATTTAATGAAACCGAACTGATCGAACAACACGATTTACACTTTTAGTCTCTTTTCATCCGTTTCAATACATTTTTACCCAATTCTGTTTGTTTTTACATGTTTTTTATGCTTGTGTTATGACCCGAATAAAATTATAACCGATTTAATAAAACCGAACTGATCCAACAACACGATTTACACGTTCAGTCCCTTTTCATCCGTTTCCATACGTTCTTACCCATTTTTGTTAGTTTTTACATGTTTTTTATGCATGTGTTATGACCCGAATAAAAATATAACCGTTTTAATGAAACCGAACTGATCCAACAACACGATTTACACGTTTAGTCCCTTTTCATCCGTTTCCATACGTTTTTACCCATTTCTGTTTGTTTTTACACGTTTTTTATGCTCGTGTTATGACCCGAATAAAAATGTAACTGATTTAATGAAACGGAACTGATCTAACAACACGTTTACACGTTTAGTCCCTTTTCATCCATTTCCATACGTTTTTACCCATTTCTGTTTGTTTTTACACGTTTTTTATGCTTGTGTTATGACCTGAGTAAAAATGTAACTTATATAATGAGACCGAACTGATCCAACAACATGATTTACATGTTTAGTCCCTTTTCATCCGTTTTCATACGCTTTTACCCATTTCTGTTTGTTTTTACACGTTTTTTATGCATGTGTTATGACCCGAATAAAAATATAACCGTTTTAATGAAACCGAACTGATTCAACAACACGATTTACACGTTCAGTCCCTTTTCATCCATTTCCATACGTTTTTACCCATTTTTGTTTGTTTTTACATGTTTTTTATGCATGTGTTATGACCCGAATAAAAATATAACCGATTTAATGAAACCGAACTGATCCAACAACATGATTTACACGTTTCGTCCCTTTTCATCCGTTTCCATACTTTTTTACCCATTTCTGCTTGTTTTTACACGTTTTTTATGCATGTGTTATGACCCGAATAAAAATGTAACCGTTTTAATGAAACCGAAATGATCCAACAACACGATTTACACGTTTAGTCCCTTTTCATCCGTTTCCATACGTTTTTACCCATTTCTGTTTGTTTTTACACGTTTTTTATGCTTGTGTTATGACCCGAATAAAAATGTAACTGATTTAATGAAACCGAACTGATCCAACAACACGATTTACACGTTTAGTCCCTTTTCATCAGTTTCCATACGTTTTTACCCATTTCTGTTTGGTTTTACATGTTTTTTATGCTTGTGTTATGACCTGAATAAAAATGTAACTGATTTAATGAAACCGAACTGATCCAACAACATGATTTACACGTTTAGTCCCTTTTCATCCGTTTCCCTACGTTTTTACCCATTTCTGTTAGTTTTTACACGTTTTTTATGCATGTGTAATGACCCGAATAAAAATATAACCGATTTAATGAAACCGAACTGATCCAACAACACGATTTACACGTTTAGTCCCTTTTCATCCGTTTCCATACGTTTTTACCCATTTCTGTTTGTTTTTACACGTTTTTTATGCTTGTGTTATGACCTGAGTAAAAATGTAACTTATATAATGAAACCGAACTGATCCAACAACATGATTTACATGTTTAGTCCCTTTTCATCCGTTTTCATACGCTTTTACCCATTTCTGTTTGTTTTTACACATTTTTTATGCATGTGTTATGACCCGAATAAAAATATAACCGTTTTAATGAAACCTAACTGATTCAACAACACGATTTACACGTTCAGTCCCTTTTCATCCGTTTCCATACGTTTTTACCCATTTTTGTTTGTTTTTATATGTTTTTTATGCATGTGTTATGACCCGAATAAAAATATAACCGATTTAATGAAACCGAACTGATCCAACAACATGATTTACACGTTTCGTCCCTTTTCATCCGTTTCCATACTTTTTTACCCATTTCTGCTTGTTTTTACACGTTTTTTATGCATGTGTTATGACCCGAATAAAAATGTAACCGTTTTAATGAAACCGAAATGATCCAACAACACGATTTACACGTTTAGTCCCTTTTCATCCGTTTCCATACGTTTTTACCCATTTCTGTTTGTTTTTACACATTTTTTATGCTTGTGTTATGACCCGAATAAAAATGTAACTGATTTAATGAAACCGAACTGATCCAACAACACGATTTACACGTTTAGTCCCTTTTCATCAGTTTCCATACGTTTTTACCCATTTCTGTTTGGTTTTACACGTTTTTTATGCTTGTGTTATGACCTGAATAAAAATGTAACTGATTTAATGAAACCGAACTGATCCAACAACATGATTTACACGTTTAGTCCCTTTTCATCCGTTTCCCTACGTTTTTACCCATTTCTGTTAGTTTTTACACGTTTTTTATGCATGTGTTATGACCCGAATAAAAATATAACCGATTTAATGAAGCCGAACTGATCCAACAACACGATTTACACGTTTAGTCCATTTTCATCCGTTTCCGTACATTTTTACCCATTTCTGTTTGTTTTTACACGTTTTTTACGCTTGTGCTATGACCCGAATAAAAATATAACCGATTTAATGAAACCGAATTGATCAAACAACACGATTTACACGTTTAGTCCCTTTTCATCCGTTTCAATACATTTTTACCCACTTCTGTTTGTTTTTACACGTTTTTTATGCGTGTGTTATGACCTGAATAAAAATGTAACTGATATATTGAAACCGAACTTATCCAACAACATGATTTACACGTTTAGTCCCTTTTCATCCGTTTCCATACGTTTTTACCCATTTCTGTTTGTTTTTACACGTTTTTTATGCATGTGTTATAACCCGAATAAAAATATAACCGTTTTAATGAAACGGAATTGATCCAACAACACGATTTACACGTTTAGTCCCTTTTCATCCGTTTCCATACATTTTTACCTATTTCTGTTTGTTTTTTCATGTTTTTTATGCATGTGTTATGACCCGAATAAAAATATAACAATTTAATGAAACCGAGCTGATCCAACAACACGATTTACACGTTTAGTCCCTTTTCATCCGTTTCCATACGTTTTTACCAATTTTTGTTTGTTTTTACACATTCTTTATGCTTGTGTTATGACCCGAATAAAAATGTAACTGATTTAATGAAACCGAACTGATCCAACAACACGATTTACACGTTTAGTCCCTTTTCATCCATTTTCATACGTTTTTACCCATTTCTGTTTGTTTTTACACGTTTTTTATGAATGTGTTATGACCCGAATAAAAATATAACCGATTTAATGAAACCGAACTGATCCAAAAACACGATTTACACGTTTAGTCCATTTTCATCCGTTTCCGTACGTTTTTACCCATTTATGTTTGTTTTTACACGTTTTTTACGCTTGTGTTATGACCCGAATAAAAATATAACCGATTATATAAAACCGAACTGATCCAACAACACGATTTACACGTTCAGTCCCTTTTCATCCGTTTCCATACGTTTTCACCCATTTTTGTTTGTTTTTACATGTTTTTTATGCATGTGTTATGACCCGAATAAAAATATAACCGATTTAATGAAACCGAACTGATCGAACAACATGATTTACACGTTTAGTCCCTTTTCATCCGTTTCCATACGTTTTTACCCATTTCTGTTTGTTTTTACAGGTTTTTTATGCATGTGTTATGTCCCGAATAAAAATGTAACCGTTTTAATGAAACCGAACTTATCCAACAACACGATTTACACGTTTAGTCCCTTTTCATCCGTTTCCATACATTTTTACCCATTTCTGTTTGTTTTTACACGTTTTTTATGCTTGTGTTATGACCCGAATAAAAATGTAACTGATTTAATGAAACCGAACTGATCCAAGAACACGATTTACACGTTTAGTCCCTTTTCATCAGTTTCCATACGTTTTTACCCATTTCTGTTTGTTTTTACACGTTTTTTATGCTTGTGTTATGATCTGAATAAAAATGTAACTGATTTAATTAAACCGAACTGATCCAACAACATGATTTACACGTTTAGTCCCTTTTCATCCGTTTCCCTACGTTTTTACCCATTTCTGTTTGTTTTTACACGTTTTTTATGCATGTGTTATGACCCGAATAAAAATATAACCGATTTAATGAAACCGAACTGATCCAACAACACGATTTACACGTTTAGTCCATTTTCATCCGTTTCCGTACGTTTTTACCCATTTCTGTTTGTTTTTACACGTTTTTTACGCTTGTGTTATGACCCGAATAAAAATATAACCGATTTAATGAAACCGAACTGATCAAACAACACGATTTACACGTTTAGTCCCTTTTCATCCGTTTCAATACATTTTTACCCAATTCTGTTTGTTTTTACACGTTTTTTATGCTTGTTTTATGACCCGAATAAAAATATAACCGATTTAATAAAACCAAACTGATCCAACAACACAATTTACACGTTCAGTCCCTTTTCATCCGTTTCCATACGTTCTTACCCATTTTTGTTTGTTTTTTCATGTTTTTTTATGCATGTGTTATGACCCGAATAAAAATATAACCGTTTTAATGAAACCGAACTGATCCAACAGCACGATTTACATGTTTAGTCTCTTTTCATCCGTTTCCATACGTTTTTACCCATTTCGGTTTGTTTTTACACGTTTTTTATACTCATGTTATGACCCGAATAAAAATGTAACTGATTTAATGAAACGGAACTGATCCAACAACACGTTTACACGTTTAGTCCCTTTTCATCCGTTTCCATACGTTTTTACCCATTTCTGTTTGTTTTTACACGTTTTTTATGCTTGTGTTATGACCTGAGTAAAAATGTAACTGATATAATGAAACCGAACTGATCCAACAACATGATTTACATGTTTAATCCCTTTTCATCGATTTTCATACGCTTTTACCAATTTCTGTTTGTTTTTACACGTTTTTTATGCATGTGTTATGACCCGAATAAAAATATAACCGTTTTAATGAAACCGAACTGATTCAACAACACGATTTACACGTTCAGTCCCTTTTCATCCGTTTCCATACGTTTTTTCCCATTTTTGTTTGTTTTTACATGTTTTTTATGCATGCGTTATGACCCGAATAAAAATATAACCGATTTAATGAAACCGAACTGATCCAACAACATGATTTACACGTTTCGTCCATTTTCATCCGTTTCCATACGTTTTTACCCATTTCTGTTTGTTTTTACACGTTTTTTATGCATGTGTTATGACCCGAATAAAAATGTAACCGTTTTAATGAAACCGAAATGATCCAACAACACGATTTACACGTTTAGTCCCTTTTCATCCGTTTCCATACGTTTTTACCCATTTCTGTTTGTTTTTACACGTTTTTTATGCTTGTGTTATCACCCGAATAAAAATGTAACTGATTTAATGAAACCGAACTGATCCAACAACACGATTTACACGTTTAGTACCTTTTCATCAGTTTCCATACGTTTTTCCCCATTTCTGTTTGGTTTTACACGTTTTTTATGCTTGTGTTATGACCTGAATAAAAATGTAACTGATTTAATAAAACCGAACTGATCCAACAACATGATTTACACGTTTAGTCCCTTTTCATCCGTTTCCCTACGTTTTTACCTATTTCTGTTTGTTTTTACACGTTTTTTATGCATGTGTTATGACCCGAATAAAAATATAACCGATCTAATGAAACCGAACTGATCCAACAACACGATTTACACGTTTAGTCCATTTTCATCCGTTTCCGTACGTTTTTACCCATTTCAGTTTGTTTTTACACGTTTTTTACGCTCGTGTTATGACCCGAATAAAAATATAACCGATTTAATGAAACCGAATTGATCAAACAACACGATTTACACGTTTAGTCCCTTTTCATCCGTTTCAATACATTTTTACCCAATTCTGTTTGTTGTTACACGTTTTTTATGCATGTGTTATGACCTGAATAAAAATGTAACTGATATAATGAAACCGAACTTATCCAACAACATGATTTACACGTTTAGTCCCTTTTCATCCGTTTCCATACGTTTTTACCCATTTCTGTTTGTTTTTACACGTTTTTTATGCATGGGTTATAACCCGAATAAAAATATAACCGTTTTAATGAAACGGAACTGATCCAACAACACGATTTACACGTTTAGTCCCTTTTCATCCGTTTCCATACGTTTTTACCCATTTCTGTTTGTTTTTTCATGTTTTTTATGCATGTGTTATGACCCGAATAAAAATATAACGATTTAATGAAACCGAGCTGATCCAACAACACGATTTACACGTTTAGTCCCTTTTCATCCGTTTCCATACGTTTTTACCAATTTCTGTTTGTTTTTACACATTTTTTATGCTTGTGTTATGACCCGAATAAAAATGTAACTGATTTAATGAAACCGAACTGATCCAACAACACGATTTGCATGTTTAGTCCCTTTTCATCCATTTTCATACGTTTTTACCCATTTCTGTTTGTTTTTACACGTTTTTTATGCATGTGTTATGACCCGAATAAAAATATAACCGATTTAATGAAACCGAACTGATCCAAAAACACGATTTACATGTTCAGTCCATTTTCATCCGTTTCCGTACGTTTTTACCCATTTATGTTTGTTTTTACACGTTTTTTACGCTTGTGTTATGACCCGAATAAAAATATAACCGATTTAATGAAACCGAACTGATCCAACAACACGATTTACGCGTTTAGTCCCTTTTCATCCGTTTCCATACATTTTTTCCCAATTATGTTTGTTTTTACACGTTTTTTATGCTTGTTTTATGACCCGAATAAAAATATAACCGATTTAATAAAACCGAACTGATCCAACAACACGATTTACACGTTCAGTCCTTTTTCATCCGTTTCCATACGTTTTTACCCATTTTTGTTTGTTTTTACATGTTTTTTATGCATGTGTTATGACCCGAATAAAAATATAACCGATTTAATGAAACCGAACTGATACAACAACATCTTTTACACGTTTAGTCTCTTTTCATCCGTTTCCATACGTTTTTACCCATTTCTGTTTGTTTTTACACGTTTTTTATGCATGTGTTATGACCCGAATAAAAATGTAACCGTTTTAATGAAACCGAACTGATCCAACAACACGATTTACACGTTTAGTCCCTTTTCATCCGTTTCCATACGTTTTTACCCATTTCTGTTTGTTTTTATACGTTTGTTATGCTTGTGTTATGACCTGAATAAAAATGTAACTGATTTAATGAAACTGAACTGATCCAACAACATGATTTACACGTTTAGTCCCTTTTCATCCATTTCCCTACGTTTTTATCCCATTTCTGTTTGTTTTTACACGTTTTTTATGCATGTGTTATGACCCGAATAAAAATATAACCGATTTAATGAAACCGAACTGATCCAACAACACGATTTACACGTTTAGTCCATTTTCATCCGTTTCCGTACGTTTTTACCCATTTCTGTTTGTTTTTACACTTTTTTACGCTTGTGTTATGACCCGAATAAAAATATAACCGATTTAATGAAACCGAACTGATCAAACAACACGATTTACACGTTTAGTCCCTTTTCATCCGTTTCAATACATTTTTACCCAATTCTGTTTGTTTTTACACGTTTTTTATGCTTGTTTTATAACCCGAATAACAATATAACCGATTTAATAAAACCGAACTGATCCAACAACACGATTTACACGTTCAGTCCCTTTTCATCCGTTTCCATCCGTTCTTACCCATTTTTGTTTGTTTTTACATGTTTTTTATGCATGTGTTATAACCCGAATAAAAATATAACCGTTTTAATGAAACCGAACTGATCCAACAGCACAATTTACACGTTTAGTCCCTTTTCATCCGTTTCCATACGTTTTTACCCATTTCTGTTTGTTTTTACACGTTTTTTATGCTTGTGTTATGACCTGAATAAAAATGTAACTGATTTAATGAAACCGAACTGATCCAACAACACGATTTACACGTTTAGTCCCTTTTCATCAGTTTCCATACGTTTTTACCCATTTCTGTTTGGTTTTACACTTTTTTTATGCTTGTGTTATGACCTGAATAAAAATGTAACTGATTTAATGAAACCGAACTGATCCAACAACATGATTTACACGTTTAGTCAATTTTCATCCATTTCCCTGCGTTTTTACCAATTTCTGTTTGTTTTTACACGTTTTTTATGCATGTGTTATGACCCGAATAAAAATATAACCGATTTAATGAAACCGAACTGATCCAACAACACGATTTACACGTTTAGTCCATTTTCATCCGTTTCCGTGGGAATCGCACCTTGCTTTACCTCTCGAGGGATCTCGCGAGGCTTACAACCCTCACCAGGCAGTGTACCTGATCGTTGTAGTATAGTATAGTGACAAGTACCGGGGGATTGATCGTTCAGCTTAGGAATAGTGTCGCTAGGATTAGAAAACCTAATTAATAGTTCTAAAGGTGAGAGATGATTATTTTTGTATTTTTATATTTTTATTAAAGCAAGTAAAATCTCGGGTTTTGAAGGAGTGGGCGGAATTAGTTGCTAATCAACTAACCCAAAGCTAAGATGCAATCAAAATAAAATAATAAAAATGAAATTAAACTAAATTATACTAAGGTTGTGAGCAGTGGTTGGAGAAATTGTGTTTACTTAGACTTCACTACTCCCTAGATATCTTTTACATGTTAATTACTTGTTACACTTGTATGAATGACGGGTTGTATTCCTTAATACCATTCGTGGGGTGACATACATAACTCCCCAACTCTATGAGCTCTTATCTCCTCCTACACCATGACCCAGCACAACTATAGGGATTGTAAACAGTGGCTCATGCATTAAATACAACCAATAAAGACCTAGTACGCCTCGGTTCATGTTTCTTAAGACGTTCAAGCATGTTACCATTTGGAGATCTGCCAGTTTTCTTAAGCCTAACATATAAATCATTCATTCAAAACAAGAATAGACAAGTAATCAACACATAATCAACATCTAGGTTTCATTAGATCTAAGCAAACACAAGAGAGATCTAGCCTAGCATAGTAGAATTGAGACAAGAACAAGAGATAAACAACCAACACATAGACATATTGATTGAATTGAAAGTACACTTATCTCAATTACAATGCAAGGTCTCAAGGGTTTGGAACCCTTGAAAAACCTGTAAAAGAGGCACCAAAATCGTCTTTAGGGTTTCACCAAAACTTCTCTCTTTTTAATGAAAAAACTAGAAAACTATATATAGGAAAATCGTTCTGACGGCGTCAAGAGTTAAATCTGACGCCGTCACCTCGCCGCCATAAACTTCCTCGGACGCGCTAGATCCACTTGTGACGGCCTATGTGACGCCGTCACCACCCACGGTAAATTATTCTTGGCCACTTTGACGCCGTCACCTCTACATCTGACGCCGTCACCACCTTCGATATTTAATTCTTCATGTCTGACGCCATCAAGCTTTTGGTCTTGACGCCGTCACCTTGTATCTTCAGCTTGGATTTTTGGTACTTTGTCGTTTTCTTCACTTTATGCTCCAAAAACGTCCAAAATAGCCTCTTTTCCAGAATTCACTCTCCAAACACCTAAAATCACAAAAGGAACGATTTAGGGCAATATTTGATCAAATAAAGTCGGATTCGGGCTTAAATGACCCCCTAAAAACGGATCATTTTTCGCCTCATCATATACCCTTACACTTGAGATTTGCTTATCCTCAAGCAAATGAGCTTTTATTCTACTCAAAAGACAAGTTAGGGGTCATTTAACACTAATATAAAAGTAATTATAACAAATAATCATTCCACTAAAGACCAATAGACAAGCACGGAGGTCATACACAAGCACCTCACAAATAGTGTTTAGATACTCACATCTCTCGGGTGTAATAAAGTAATATAACATTATGGAAATGGAAGATATCTCTCACTACCTGTCATAGCAAAATAGATTACCATAGGCTTGGGAAAGGATCAAACCTCCACCACATGGCGTAAGCACCTAGGATAAACTATCAAAGAGGTCTTTTAAAGGGTTATAACGTTAGGTGTAGGGATATGAATTACACGGTTTTGTTGGATAAAGGGAGTTTTACTGGTGGCGAGTTAACAATCTTAGTTAATTACATGTACAAGATGGCGTTGCTAAGGCAAGACTAGACTCGACTTAAGCTAATAAATGAAAAATAACAAAAACATAAAATGAACATAAAATAAAAACGGGATGGTAGTCCGTATGTTTTTTTCTCTATTTTTTTTTTTTTTTTTTTTTTTTTTTTTTTTTTTTTTTTTTTTTTGCATACACTCTTACCCTACCATCCGAAATAATACATCATAGGGGATGAGAATTCCCCTTACACTTGAATCTTTACATACTTTACATTAAACTAATCTAATGACTCGAATTAAGAAAATCAAAACACTTGGAGCACTTTTAAGATTAACGTACATATGGGGGTAATAAGTGATGTTCTTCCCCATTACTCCATAAAATAAGTACTTACCCATGAGTCCCAATCGTCCCAAAACAATATGTACAAGGATATGACTCGACTTAGCAACCATGTAATCAATTAGAAAGTTAACTTAGGGTTTAACAAATAACAATAATGCACTAAAAATGAGCGCATACACGGAAGGCTAAGGCGATTTGGGTGTACATTTAAGTGGGGTGTAACAAATTCTTCCTTTAAGTAAAATGCTTAAAGTTAGAAACAAAAAGATAGGCTCGGAGGGGTGTACTAGGGGTTTCGTGTACTAAAAATGAGTACAACGCTAAGGGTGTGGGAAAAATTAGTTGACTTAACTAGCCAAGTAATATGACTTAAATGGTCAAGTAATTATAACACGGGTTTAACACAAGGGTGATCCTAATGCCTCTTATCATGTAGTAAATCCTACCACACGAATGTAGTCTCACTAGCGGTCTCGGGATGCATCACTAACGCAAGTTCTAGAATCTAAATGCTACCGGTACACTCATAAGCACTAATAGTAAATGCTTTTCCTATCAAATCTAAAGGCGAACCTCACATTTTTGGGTGGAAAATTTTTCTGAATATACGGTTATGTGCTAGTCATACAACCTCCTATCCATGAGACGCTTGCTATGGCTAAAGTTTCACTCCTAAATGTTGTAAAAAATTTTAAATTTGGCGCTAAAATTACACTAACAAGTATTTCTCATAGTTTTATTACACACCTACTATCAAACAAAACAAACTCAAGCGAAAGTGCATATGTAAGGTATCATCTTTTTACCCTCCCCTTACACTTAAGATGAACATTGTCCCCAGTGTTCAAGTAAAGAATGTAAAAGTTAAAAAGTAAAGAGAATGAAATCAAATACTCCCCTGATTCGCTCGGTATGGATTTTAGGTTGGCCAGGTTAGATCTTCCTCCAAGAAAATGAACAATCAAAGCTTCCCTTCTAGAATATAAATCATCTTCTTGTCGAACATAACCTGTAAATCCTGACAGAACAACTACAAAAACCCAAAGCATCAAGCCGAACAAAGATAACTCACAACTAGATGTAATTCCAGACTTAGGAATAAAAACAAAACAATTAAAGATATAATGCTTGTGGAATGAATGTTTGCAGATTTCCTGGAGATTATAAAACTTAATAATTCACAAAAACCATAAGACTCCGTTAGAAAAACAAAACTGGTAAAATTTCCAGATTTTTACACGTGACGCCGTCAAGAGTAAACTCGTGACGCCGTCAGAAGTGACCTGCAGAAATTCTTATGTTAAGTTTCCGGAAAATTTTTGGAAAAACTTCGTCCTACTTCCTGGAAAATCCTGCAAAACATCATTACGACTCGATACAAGCATTTGACTCTAACAAGTACTAATACACATGTCCATTTAATATTGTTGTGGTTCATGCTCAATTTCGTTCTTATAAACAAATTTGGATCTCCCTTACACTTATCTTTTGCAAAATACCTTTATATGCAATTAAGACGAAGTTAAAAACAAAATAAAGCATTTTCGCAATTTACTTTGAAACATGAGCCACAAACAATAAAAATAAAACATGCATACGGAAACAAATAAAATCAATCAAACAAACAAACAAACAAATAAAAAAAACATACAAAACATGGGTTGCCTCCCAAGAAGCGCTTGTTTTTGTTCGAGTCACGAGCTTGACTCTACCCTTATTTAATGGAAATAGGGGAGATTCTCCCTACACTTAGGATTAAGTGTGGGTGAAAGTAGCGATACACACCCTTAGGGTGTGAATATGCCACGTGAGGTGAAGGGGGTGAGTGAATGGCTTCCTTCATCCTAAAACTACCCGGATAATATTGGTTGATGGGTGGGTCGGTTCCTCTTTTGTCTCCTAGAAATAAATCTAAGGATGGGAAGTTGTGTAAAGGTTGAGGTTCCGGTTCATCAACACTAGGAAATTCTCTAGAACTAGGAGTAAGGTTATCACTACAAGTGTTCAAACCTATATCCTCAAGTGGTGCCTGGTCCAAGGGTTCTACCTCCATAGGAATTCCTAAAGTTTCTTCTACTTCTTCCGGGTAAGTCACGGGCGGTGTATATGCCTCAAATGATGGTAGGACTTGTGGGGTACTTAGTGGGCTTGGGTTTTCTACTATCTCTTCCATCACATCAATATCACCTATGTGTTCATCTTGTATTATGGTAGTACCTAACCATGACATGCAACTAGGTGGCTCAACTCTAACCTCATGTGTGTCGTATGTTTTTGTGAAATCTATCCTGCTCATGCAACTAGGTAGTTCAACACTAACCATCTCATAATCTTGGTTTGATTCTAAGTTTATGTTCTTAGAAATTAGGCCATCTCGCTCACACGAATCCACCAATTCGTTGAACTCATGGGTTATGGTTAGTAAGCTTTTCTCAAAATTCATCCAAAGGGTCTCACTAAAAGGAATTGATCCTAAAAATGATCGTCTAATAGAAAACACACATGCATAAAATTCATCAAACCCATCTAACTTTACACCCATCTCCTCTTGTATAAATGTAAGATCACTTAAAAATTCATTGGAACAACAGGAGGCAAATCTATCCGAGTAAACTAATTGTTCCTCTATAGTTAATGATCTAAATGGAATTTCATCCGCCATGGAGACAAATGAAAATGGTTTCACAAACAAAGGGCACAAAGAAAAAGATAGACTACAAGAAAGCTAACAAAAAGAAAATAAAAATCTCACTAAAAAGGAATCTAATGAGTAGACCTAATAAAAATCAAATTCAATCTAAACAATAACTATTCCCCGGGCTGCGGCGCCAAAAACTTGATGCGTGGGAATCGCACCTTGCTTTACCTCTCGAGGGATCTCGCGAGGCTTACAACCCCCACCAGGCAGTGTACCTGATCGTTGTAGTATAGTATAGTGACAAGTACCAGGGGATTGATCGTTCAGCTTAGGAATAGTGTCGCTAGGATTAGAAAACCTAATTAATAGTTCTAAAGGTGAGAGATGATTATTTTTGTATTTTTATATATTTATTAAAGCAAGTAAAATCTCGGGTTTTGAAGGAGTGGGCGGAATTAGTTGCTAATCAACTAACCCAAAGCTAAGATGCAATCAAAATAAAATAATAAAAATGAAATTAAACTAAATTATACTAAGGTTGTGAGCAGTGGTTGGAGAAATTGTGTTTACTTAGACTTCACTACTCCCTAGATATCTTTTACATGTTAATTACTTGTTACACTTGTATGAATGACGGGTTGTATTCCTTAATACCATTCGTGGGGTGGCATACATAACTCCCCAACTCTATGAGCTCTTATCTCCTCCTACACCATGACCCAGCACAACTATAGGGATTGTAAACAGTGGCTCATGCATTAAATACAACCAATAAAGACCTAGTACGCCTCGGTTCATGTTTCTTAAGACGTTCAAGCATGTTACCATTTGGAGATCTGCCAGTTTTCTTAAGCCTAACATATAAATCATTCATTCAAAACAAGAATAGACAAGTAATCAACACATAATCAACATCTAGGTTTCATTAGATCTAAGCAAACACAAGAGAGATCTAGCCTAGCATAGTAGAATTGAGACAAGAACAAGAGATAAACAACCAACACATAGACATATTGATTGAATTGAAAGTACACTTATCTCAATTACAATGCAAGGTCTCAAGGGTTTGGAACCCTTGAAAAACCTGTAAAAGAGGCACCAAAATCGTCTTTAGGGTTTCACCAAAACTTCTCTCTTTTTAATGAAAAAACTAGAAAACTATATATAGGAAAATCGTTCTGACGGCGTCAAGAGTTAAATCTGACGCCGTCACCTCGCCGCCATAAACTTCCTCGGACGCCCTAGATCCACTTGTGACGGCCTATGTGACGCCGTCACCACCCACGGTAAATTATTCTTGGCCACTTTGACGCCGTCACCTCTACATCTGACGCCGTCACCACCTTCGATATTTAATTCTTCATGTCTGACGCCGTCAAGCTTTTGGTCTTGACGCCGTCACCTTGTATCTTCAGCTTGGACTTTTGGTACTTTGTCGTTTTCTTCACTTTATGCTCCAAAAACGTCCAAAATAGCCTCTTTTCCAGAATTCACTCTCCAAACACCTAAAATCACAAAAGGAACGATTTAGGGCAATATTTGATCAAATAAAGTCGGATTCGGGCTTAAATGACCCCCTAAAAACGGATCATTTTTCGCCTCATCATCCAACAACACGATTTACACGTTTAGTCCCTTTTCATCCATTTTCTTACGTTTTTACCCATTTCCGTTTGTTTTTACACGTTTTTTATGCATGTGTTACGACCCGAATAAAAATATAACCGATTTAATGAAACCGAACTGATCCAAAAACACGATTTACACGTTTAGTCCATTTTCATCCGTTTCCGTACGTTTTTACCCATTTATGTTTGTTTTTACACGTTTTTTACGCTTGTGTTATGACCCGAATAAAAATATAACCGATTTAATGAAACCGAACTGATCTAACAACACGATTTACGCGTTTAGTCCCTTTTCATCCGTTTGCATACATTTTTACCCAATTATGTTTGTTTTTACACGTTTTTTATGCTTGTTTTATGACCCGAATATAAATATAACCGATTTAATAAAACCGAACTGATCCAACAACACGATTTACACGTTCAGTCCTTTTTCATCCGTTTCCATACGTTTTTACCCATTTTTGTTTGTTTTTACATGTTTTTTATGCATGTGTTATGACCCGAATAAAAATATAACCGATTTAATGAAACCGAACTGATCCAACAACATGATTTACACGTTTAGTCTCTTTCATCCGTTTCCATACGTTTTTACCCATTTCTGTTTGTTTTTACACGTTTTTTATGCATGTGTTATGACCCGAATAAAAATGTAACCGTTTTAATGAAACCGAACTGATCCAACAACACGATTTACACGTTTAGTCCCTTTTCATCCGTTTCCATACGTTTTTACCCATTTCTGTTTGTTTTTACACGTTTTTTATGCTTGTGTTATGACCTGAATAAAAATGTAACTGATTTAATGAAACCGAACTGATCCAACAACATGATTTACACGTTTAGTCCCTTTTCATCCGTTTCCCTACGTTTTTATCCCATTTCTGTTTATTTTTACACGTTTTTTATGCATGTGTTATGACCCGAATAAAAATATAACCGATTTAATGAAACCGAACTGATCCAACAACACGATTTACACGTTTAGTCCATTTTCATCCGTTTCCGTACGTTTTTACCCATTTCTGTTTGTTTTTACACGTTTTTTACGCTTGTGTTATGACCCGAACAAAAATATAACCGATTTAATGAAACCGAACTGATCAAACAACACGATTTACACGTTTAGTCCCTTTTCATCCGTTTCAATACATTTTTACCCAATTCTGTTTGTTTTTACACGGTTTTTATGCTTGTTTTATGACCCGAATAAAAATATAACCGATTTAATAAAACCGAACTGATCCAACAACACGATTTACACGTTCAGTCCCTTTTCATCCGTTTCCATACGTTCTTACCCATTTTTGTTTGTTTTTACATGTTTTTAATGCATGTGTTATGACCCGAATAAAAATATAACCATTTTAATGAAACCGAACTGATCCAACAGCACGATTTACACGTTTAGTCCCTTTTCATCCGTTTCCATACGTTTTTACCCATTTCTGTTTGTTTTTACACGTTTTTTATGCTCGTGTTATGACCCGAATAAAAATGTAACTGATATAATGAAACCGAACTGATCCAACAACATGATTTACATGTTTAGTCCCTTTTCATCCGTTTTCATACGCTTTTACCCATTTCTGTTTGTTTTTACACGTTTTTTATGCATGTGTTATGACCCGAATAAAAATATAACCATTTTAATGAAACCGAACTGATCCAACAACACGATTTACACGTTTAGTCCCTTATCATCCGTTTACATACGGTTTTACCCATTTCTGTTTGTTTTTACACGTTTTTTATGCATTTGTTATGACCCGAATAAAAATGTAACCGTTTTAATGAAACCGAACTGATCCAACAACACGATTTACACGTTTAGTCCCTTTTCATCCGTTTCCATACGTTTTTACCCATTTCTGTTTGTTTTTACACGTTTTTTATGCTTGTGTTATGACCTGAATAAAAATGTAACTGATTTAATGAAACCGAACTGATCCAACAACATGATTTACACGTTTAGTCCCTTTTCATCCGTTTCCCTACGTTTTTATCCCATTTCTGTTTATTTTTACACGTTTTTTATGCATGTGTTATGACCCGAATAAAAATATAACCGATTTAATGAAACCGAACTGATCCAACAACACGATTTACACGTTTAGTCCATTTTCATCCGTTTCCGTACGTTTTTACCCATTTCTGTTTGTTTTTACACGTTTTTTACGCTTGTGTTATGACCCGAATAAAAATATAACCGATTTAATGAAACCGAACTGATCAAACAACACGATTTACACGTTTAGTCCCTTTTCATCCGTTTCAATACATTTTTACCCAATTCTGTTTGTTTTTACACGTTTTTTATGCTTGTTTTATGACCCGAATAACAATATAACCGATTTAATAAAACCAAACTGATCCAACAACACGATTTACACGTTCAGTCCCTTTTCATCCGTTTCCATACGTTCTTACACATTTTTGTTTGTTTTTACATGTTTTTTATGCATGTGTTATGACCCGAATAAAAATATAACCGTTTTAATGAAACCAAACTGATCCGACAGCACGATTTACACGTTTAGTCCCTTTTCAACCATTTCCATACGTTTTTACCCATTTCTGTTTGTTTTTACACGTTTTTTATGCTCGTGTTAAGACCCGAATAAAAATGTAACTGATATAATGAAACCGAACTGATCCAACAACATGATTTACATGTTTAGTCCCTTTTCATCCGTTTTCATACGCTTTTACCCATTTCTGTTTGTTTTTACACGTTTTTTATGCATGTGTTATGACCCGAATAAAAATATAACCATTTTAATGAAACCGAACTGATCCAACAACACGATTTACACGTTTAGTCCCTTATCATTCGTTTACATACGGTTTTACCCATTTCTGTTTGTTTTTACACGTTTTTTATGCATGTGTTATGACCCGAATAAAAATATAACCGATTTAATTAAACCGAACTGATTCAACAACATGATTTACACGTTTAGTCCTTTTTCATCCGTTTCCATACGTTTTTACCCATTTTTGTTTGTTTTTACACGTTTTTTATGCTTCTGTTATGACCCGAATAAAAATGTAACTGATTTAATGAAACCGAACTGATCCAACAACACGATTAACATGTTTAGTCCCTTTTCATCCGTTTCCATACGTTTTTACCCATTTCTGTTTGTTTTTACACGTTTTTTATGCTTGTGTTATGACCTGAATAAAAATGTAACTGATATAATGAAACCGAACTAATCCAACAACATGATTTACACGTTTAGTCCCTTTTCATCCGTTTCCATACGTTTTTACCCATTTCTGTTTGTTTTTACACATTTTTTATGCATGTGTTATGAACCGAATAAAAATATAACCGTTTTAATGAAACCGAACTGATCCAACAACACGATTTACACGTTTAGTCCCTTATCATCCGTTTCCATACAGTTTTACCCATTTTTGTTTGTTTTTACACGTTTTTTATCCATGTGTTATGACCCGAATAAAAATATAACCGTTTTATTGAAACCGAACTGATCCAACAACATGATTTACACGTTTAGTCCCTTTCCATCCGTTTCCATACGTTTTTACCCATTTCTGTTTGTTTTTACACGTTTTTTAAGCTTGTGTTATGACCCGAATAAAAATATAACCGTTTTAATGAAACCGAACTGATCCAACAACACGATTTACACGTTTATTCCCTTATCATCCGTTTCCATATGGTTTTACCCATTTTTGTTTGTTTTTACACGTTTTTTATCCATGTGTTATGACCCGAATTAAAATATAACCGTTTTATTGAAACCGAACTGATCCGACAACATGATTTACACGTTTAGTCCCTTTTCATCCGTTTCCATACGTTTTTACCCATTTCTGTTTGTTTTTACACGTTTTTTATGCATGTGTTATGACCCGAATAAAAATATAACCGTTTTAATGAAACCGAACTGATCCAACAACACGATTTACACGTTTAATCCCTTATCATCCGTTTCCATACGGTTTTATCCATTTCTGTTTGTTTTTACACGTTTTTTATGTATGTGTTATGACCCGAATAAAAATATAACCGATTTAATTAAACCGAACTGATGCAACAACACGATTTACACATTTAGTCCCTTTTCATCCGTTTCCATACGTTTTTACCCATTTCTGTTTATCTTTACACGTTTTTTATGCTTGTGTTATGACAAGAACAAAAATGTAACTGATTTAATGAAACCGAACTGATCCATCAACACGATTTACACGTTTAGTCCCTTTTCATCCATTTCCATACGTTTTTATCCATTTCTGTTTGTTTTTACATGGTTTTTATGCATGTGTTATGACTGATGAGGCGAAAAATGAACCATTTTTAGGGGGTCATTTAAGCCGGAATTGGAATTTATTTGATCAAATATTACCCTAAATCGTTCCTTTTGTGATTTTAGGTACTTTGGGAGTGAATTCTGGAAAAGGAAGCATTTCGGACATTTTTGGAGCATAAAAGTGAATAAAACGGCAAAGAATATTCCTTGCTGGGAACAGTACCTGACGGCGTCAAGAAGGAATTTTTGACGGCGTCAAGAGCAAAATGGATGACGACCCAGAGAAAACTTGACGGCGTCAGAAGCGGGGGGTCAAGAGTAAATTTGGTGACGGCCTGGAGCAGGATTACACATGACGGCGTCACCCATGGATCTAGGCAGTCCGAGAACTTTATTGGCGGCGAGATGACGGGTCAGATTTTTTCTCTTGACGCCGTCACCTCACAGAATCTATATATACTTTTCTATTTTTCATTCATTAAGAGAAAAACTTGTGTGGAGAATTCTAGGGCCGAACCTAATAAAGCCTAGGTCGTTTGTAACAGTATTTTCAAGGGTTTTCACCCCTTGAAACCTTTCATGTTCAATTAAGATAAGTCTTCTTTCAATTCATTCAATATGTTTATGTGTTGTTTGAATATATCTTATGCTTGTCTTGATTATAACATGCTAGGCTAGATCTTTCATGTGTTTGCTTAGATGTAATGAAACCTAGATGTTAATTATAGGTTGATTGCTTGTTTATAATTGTAATGGATGAATGATTTCAATGTTAGGCTTAAGAAAACTGGCATATCTCCATTGTGTAACTTGCTTGAACGTCTTAAGAAACATGAACCGATGTGTACTAGGTTTTTATGATTGTATTTAATGCATGAGCGAATTCTAGTGATCCCATGTTAGGAGCTTCTTAGCCGGCTCGACATAGGAGTGAAGTAGGAGCTTATAGGATTGGGGAAGTAAGTACGCCACCCCATGAATGGTATTAAGGAATACAATCCGTCATCCACTGATGAGTGCTCAAACACTCATCATTTTTGTCGTATTTAAACTGCCAAAACTTACAAAAACAATAAAAAAAGATATCAAAATACTTAAATTATCTCAGGGATTGTGTTTTATGTGTTTTAAATGCAAAATGTGCAAAAACAAAGAAAAAATGTATAAAGTTTGCAAAATTGGCAGTTTCAGTCCCCCGACTTTCAAAAATTACAAAACTAGTCCCTGTGCAATTATTTTGCAAGAAAAGTCAACCCAAGTCCTTTTAAAATAAAAAGTTATCAAAAATAACACTTGGGTAAAAAGTTTTGAGAATTTACACTTTTGGTCCCCGGAGTTTGGAAAATTTGCAAAATTAGTCCCCGGGGAATTTAATATTGGAAAAATACATTTTGGATCCCTGGGTATTGGAAGTTGTCAATTTTCATCCTTGTGATAACTTTTGAACATTTTACATTTTCAGCCCTTTCCTTTTTCTAAATTACAAAATTGGTCCTTGTGGTTTCTTTGATAATATAACAAACGGATCCTTTTATTTTGTTACTACCCAACACAAGCAAAACCCAAACCACCAAGTCTGATCCATCCTAAACCCCTAAGCCCATCAGACCCGGCCCAAACCTAAACTAATAAAATCCCACGGGTCAAAGGCAGTCAACACCCAACACCTTCATCCCTAACCCCAGCTTTCCACCATTAACACCCCTAATCCCAGCTTGCTTTGTCTCCCCCCTCCTCTCCAATTCCTCAAAACACTCACCAACCCAACCAACCCCCCCCCCTCTTCATTTAATACCACACCAACTCCACTACAATTGCCCTTTTACCATTTCACGCCAAAAATTCATTTGAACGGTGGGGATTGTTTGAAGCTAATCCAACGGCCAAAAGTGAGTGGGAAAGAAAGAAGTTGATGCCAGGGTTCTATAAAGTGAAGAAAGAGGCCAGAGATGAAAAGTAGTAGTTAGTTTAGTATAGTCTAGTGTCGTATGTAGATTAGTTTAATTTTTAGTTGTATTTTCTAGTCCAAATTAGTTGTGATTTTCATTCTCAGTGTATGTAAACCTTATTTTCACAATCAATTTCTAATTTCAGAATCATTTCAGTTATTGCAATATTTTTTACCCAAATTCTCATGCTCTTGTTTATGGTAGTTATAGTTGTTGTTTTGGATTTCTAAGCTCACATCAGTTGTCTATTAAGTTTTTAAAAGGGTCTATGTGTCATCTAGTGTATTAGGAAACTTAAAATCATAAAAAAAATATATATATATACTAAAAATAAAATAAATAAGGTAAGTAGTAAGCTGAGGAAATAAGCTTGCATAAGCTCCAAACTCCTCTTTATAAGCTCAGGAAACTCTTTGATAGTTTCCCTGAGTTTATCTCACATTAAAGATCACTCTTGTTGCATAAAGCTTGATTCCAAAGTAAGTCTTCCATTTATATTTTTTTCTTTCATAATCTGTGTGGTGCTATTTGTGTTCATTTGGAGTTCATTTCTGCTTATTTTACTTAAAGATTGCTTATTAGATGAGTAGGGCTCAGTAGTTGTGATTCTGTGTCAGTTAAACCCAGTTAATTGGTTGATTGTGTTTGTAAGGGACTGTTTGGAATAAGGCAGTTCATTGCATTCCTAGGTAAGTTAGGTGTTACTTGTTGCTCATCTTAGACACTTTAGGTTGTAGTAAGACATTTCACTCCAGAAATTGGTAGGTTAGTGGGCAAAAGTCAAAATCAATCCTTTGAGCTTTTCATTTCTTAACTGTTAAGAATTAGGATTAGTTTAATCATCTTTTAGGTATAAAGTTTGTTCCCTTAGCTTATTTCAGTCCCAAAGTAGCTTAATTTAACATGTTCTATCATTAGAATCAGCCTAAAACTTCATTAAAGTCAAATCTTAGTTTTTTTGGAAAAAGTCAAGTTTGCACTGTCTCAGTTTTCCTCAAAGTGGCTTGATTTTTGTGGAATTTTGTAGGGTGTTTTAGACCCTGAGCTTTTCTGGGATTATAGTATCCCAGCTCAGCTTTAAGTTCTTAGCTTCCTTACATTTTTGCAATTTTTCATTTGGGCCCCACATTGGTCCAAAGTAAGTTGCAGGGCAAGCTTATGCCCTGCTACATAGACCCAGTCCAAGCACCCAACTTTCAAGCTCTTCCCAGGATTCCCTATTGGGTCCCACAACCTGAGCATTGGCTTATTAGGAAGCCATTAAACCAGGCTTCAAGGTCTATTGCTTATTTCATGCTTATGTGCTCATTTCCTAGGGCTGCTAGTCCCCTTTATTTGGTCCCATTTTTCTGAAAGCTGAGGGCTCAGCTTTTGTACCCTAAGTCCAAGCCCCCCCTCGACCTCATCTGTGGGACTCAGGGTCCATACCTTGGCTTTTTACAAAGCCAATAAGCTCAGCTTATTGGCTTAACTTTTTATTTGGCCTTCCAAAGTCTCTAATGGACCCCACAGGCCCTCATAGGTGCCCCTTGTGACCTGTTTTGACCTGTTGAAATTTGGGATCGCTTATTGGCTTTTATCAGCTTATTCAGTGAGCTTATCTTGTTGATTTAGCTTGTTACTAGTGTCTTTCAGTTATATCTAGCTTATTCTACTCTTTGTTCCATCTGTGTAGCTTTGTACAAGTTTATTCAAGTGTCACCAAATCCTAATAAGCTGAAAGTCCAAATCTGCCAATCCATTGTGCTTTTCATATTGCTTATTTCTAAGATCTGAGCAAAGTTCCTTTTTTAAAGATATATATTTTTAGTTTATAAATAGTTTTGAAAAAGAAAATCCAGAAAAAGACAAATTTTCAAATAGTGATAGCTTCTATTTAAGGAGCTTATTGCATAAGTGCTTATTTTCCTTAAGCACTTTCTGTTTTTATAATTTTCTTAAGTTCATATAGTTGTAAAATAATTTCTGTAAATTTTTCATATTTTTCTCTTTTAATTTAGTATTTTTAATAATTAATATTAGTTTTTATTATTTAATAATTAGTTAATAATTAATAGTAATTATTTAAATAGTCTTAAAAATATATTTTCTGTTTTAAAATTAGTTTTATATTATTTTAGATTTTTCTAAGTTTTAATTTTATTTTCCCTAGCTTATTTCACATTTTCCTATTAATTAGTGTAATTTTAATTAGTTTAAATTAGTTTTTAATTAATAGTAATTATATAAAAAGTAGGAAAAATATATTTTAGGTTTGAAAATTAGTTTTATAATATTTTAGATTTTTCCAAATTTATTTTTCATATTTTTAGTGTAATTTCATAATTAGTTATAATTTAGTTTATTTTAAATAATTAATAAGTAATTAATAAATAGTATTTAATTAATAGTAATTATATAACTAGTGTAAAAATTAATTTTAATTTTCTAAAAAGTTTATTTTATTATTAGGATTGTAAAAATGTGATTTTCACTTTTGTAAGTATTTTATTTTGTTAAAACTCGCGTTTTATTTTGTACGTTCACGTTACTTAAAACTGAACGTACGCGTTTTTAAGTTTAAATCGTTTCTGGTTTTTCCCAGTTTCCCGTCTTATTCATATAGCTTATTTAAGCTATTCTCTCGTAGATTCCTTAGTTAATCACACACAAACCCCTTTCTCTTCCAAATTCACCCGATCACGAAACCGTTTGATAACAATTCACACCTCGTCGGGACATAACGACCCGGGGAAACCTTATACTTCCGCGGAGCATTGATCTAGGCTATTTGACTTTGTTGACCATTCCTTGGTCAATATAAGTTAGGTGGTTTAGGCTCAATCATCCACGCAACTGTAACAAGTAATTAACCTATAAAAGATATCTAGGGAGTAGTGAAATCTAAATAAACACAATTCTCCCATATATTGCTCACACCACTATCTTAATTTAGTTTATTTTCATTTTTATTATTTTATTTTGATTCCATCTTTAGTAATTGGGTTAGTTGACTAGCAACTAATTCCGCCCACTCTTCCAAAAATCGAGATTTTATTTGCTTTTATAAAATATAAAAAATTTCAAAAAGAATCATCCCTCACCTCTAGACCTAGTTCTTAGGTTTTCTAATCCTAGCGACACTATTCCTGAGTTGAACGATCAATCCCCTGGTACTTGTCACTATACTATACTACAACGATCAGGTACACTGCCTGGTGGGGGTTGTAAGCATCTCGAGATCCCTCGAAAGGTAAAGCCTGGTGCAATTCCCACGCATCAAGTATTTGGCGCCGCAGCCAGGGGAATATTTATTGTCTAGGTTAGGATTTCTTTTAATTAGGTCTACTTTCTAGATTCCTTTCTAGTAAGATTTTATTTTTATTTTTAGGTTCTCTTTAGTCTATCTTATTTCTTCATGCCTTTGTTCGTAATCTCCACCATTCGCCATTATGGCAACCGACGAATTTTCTAACCTTAGAATCACTAGGAGTCGTAGTTCCGCTAGAGACCTTGTTTTGCCTTATGCAGAACCTGATAGAGAAATGCGTAGGCTAAGACGATCTCACTCAACACCTGAACCATCTAGCATAGCCATCGATTTTGATGCACCCCTTTCTGAAGAAAATTCAGAAAATCACCTTACAACCCCTAGCTCCCAATCCAACAACGAGATGAGTACCCCCGCAACTCCCACTCCTAAGCGACTTAAAGACTACTCCTCCCCAAATCCTCGTGGTTTCTCAAACGCCATTGTCTACCCAAACGAACACACGAATGAGGTCTTGCATGCGACCGATGTTTGGCTTGTCCAAAGTGTGTGCAAGTTTTGTGGACTAGATGATGATGACCCAATTCAACACATCAAGGACTTCTTAAAAATAGTAGACACCCTCCATACGGATGGGGCTACTAGAGACACATCCCGATTACGATTCTTCCCTTTCACCCTCTACGAAAAAGCCTAAGAGTGGTATGATAAACTTCCTTCCGAATCTATTTTCACATGGGAGCAACTCATATCTAAATTTTATGAGAAGTTCTTTCCAGCTGGGAAAACTTCAGCGTTTAGAGATAGGATCCTCCGCTTCCAAAAAGGGAAGGATGAACCCTTCCATAAATCATGGATTAGATTCAAGGATTTATTAAGACAAGTTCCCCATCATGGCATCGAACTCTGGCTTTTGCTCCAAATCTTCTACGACAATGTCTCCTCAAATGATCGGAACGGAATCAACAATTCTAGAAAAGGGAGATTAGCCAATCTTAGTGCCGAGGAAGGATGGGATAGGATTGAGGAATATGCTCAAGACCAGGATGAAACTTGGGATGAACCTGAGTCGACTGCCAGCATATCTGAAATCATTTCAACATCTTCAGATCGGTTAAGAAAAATTCACAAAAGAATGGAATACCTAGCTGGGTCGCAATTACCTAAACAACTTTCAAATCCTTACTTGATCTGCAACTACTGTGGGGGCCCGCACGAGGTAGAGGAATGCGGAGGAGAACCCATGACTGAACATGCGTGCTTGTCAGGAGGTGACATCTATGTTGATCCCTCCCTTTTGCCTTTTTACTAAAACGACGATCACACCCTCTGGGGAAATCTGGTAAAGAGAAAAGAAGGAGAGGAAGGCCCTGAATTTGAAATCAGGAGCACTTTTGAAGATGACCTTGGTCACTTCACTCAAGAAAAAGGCTTACAATTAAAAGGTCTTGATGAACTTGTCGATGAGCAACATAATGACATCGGAGAATGGTTCAACAAGCTTGACTCCACCCTCGATAACCTATAAATGCCGTCAGTATGCCAAAAAGACCCCATGCCTGCGATAACCACTCGAGCTGGAACAACAACCAAGGACCCCCTTACCCGAGCTCGCACCCTATCACCCCCGATCCAAACAAGCCTCGCGAAGAGGAGGGTGACGTGAGCAGCGAGGCTCCCGAACAACCTCCCTTGGCGATCCCGTCCCCATCGACCCCACCTAACCAACATATGAGAGTCCCATTCCCATCCTGATTAAAAAACCAGAAAACTGAGAACGATAATAAAAGATTCTTGTCATATCTAAAAGACTCAGTGATCACCATACCTCTCCTTGATGCTTGTTATCACATGCCAAAGTATAGCACATACTTTAAAAAATTACTCGCCAACAGAAAGAAACTCGAGGGTCTTGTGACTCTGGGGGAAGAATGTTCGGTGGTGACCCATCGAGGGTTACCAAAAAAGATAGACGATCCAGGCAGCTTCACCTTGCCTTGCTCCATAGGATCTCTATCGATAAAGAATGCTCTTGCCTATTTAGGGGCGAGTATCAACCTCATGCCTCACTCTATGTTCCTTAAACTAGGATACTCCGGATTGAAGCCTACCCATATGAACATCCAACTAGCCGATAGATCAGTCAAATACCCCGTAGGGATATGCGAGAATGTGCTAGTCAAGGTTGGGAAATTCAAATTACCGGTTGACTTCGTAATCTTGGAGATGGAGGAGGATGACTTGGTACCCATCATCTTAGGGAGACCATTTCTTGCTACCGCTCGTGCAGTCATTGATGTTCATGACGGCAAGTTAACCTTACGAGTAGGAACCGATAGCTTAACCTTCGACATTAAAGACACTATGGACCTCTCTCTCGAAGCAGCTAACATGCTCTATTTCATTGGAGATGTCGATGAACTCACGGATGTCATTGATGACTGTATTGATGAACAGATCGAGGAAGGTTGGTTACGGGATGAGAGTTTTCTCCCCTTGTTGGAGGTAGAAAATATGGAGGATGTTGGAGCAGTCTCCTTCTACCCTAGACAGGAAACCACTGAACATCTCGAACTCCGAAAACCCAAAAACAAGCTTAAGCCTTCTATTATCGAACCCCCAGAGCTAGATCTTAAGGAACTCCCTAACCATTTAGAGTACGCCTTCCTTCAGGGAGAGGACCAACTGCCGGTAATCATAAACTCTTCTCTCAAACATGAACAAAAAGGTAAGCTCTTAGAAGTCCTAAAGAAATATAAGGGAGTGCTTGCATGGAGTGTAGCCGACATTAAGGGGATTGACTCAACTTTTTGCACGCATAATATTCTCATGGAAGAAGATTATAAACCTACCGTGCAACCCCAGAGGTGGGTGAATCCCAACATTAAGGAAGTTGTGAAGAAAGAAGTCATCAAACTTCTGGGTGCAGGATTAATTTACCCAATCTCGGACAGCCCGTGGGTTAGACCTGTACAGGTTGTACCAAAGAAGGGAGGAATGACTGTGGTTAAGAACGACAAGGGTGAGATGGTACCCCAGAGAACGGTTACTGGCTGGCGGGTATGCATCGCTTATAGAAAGCTCAATGATGCCACAAGGAAAGATCACTTTCCCTTACCATTCATTGACCAAATGTTGGAGGGATTACCTGGGCACGAGTACTATTGTTTCTTGGATGGATTCTCAAGATATTTCAAATCCCCATAGCACCTGAGGACCAAGAAAAGACCACGTTTACTTGCCCTTATGGAACGTTCGCCTACAAAAGAATGCCTTTTGGGCTGTGTAACGCCCCCGCCACTTTTCATCGATTCATGACCGCAATCTTTCTCAAACTTATGGAAGACAGCATGGAAGTTTTCATGGATGACTTTTCGGTCTTTGGGAACTCTTTCGACCGCTGTCTTGCTAATCTAGAAAAATGCTCAAACGCTGTGAGGAAACCAACTTGGTGTTAAAATGGGAAAAATGTCATTTCATGGTAAAAGAAGGGATTGTGTTGGGACATAAGATCTCAGGGAATGGGATAGAGGTGGACCAAGCTAAAGTGGAAGCTATATCTAAGTTACCTTATCCCACGACTGTTAAAGCAATACGCAGCTTCTTGGGCCACGCCGGGTTCTATCGGAGATTCATCAAAGATTTCTCCAAAATAGCTCGGCCAATGACTCAATTGCTAATGAAGGATGCTCCTTTCGATTTCTCTCAAGAATGCAAGGATGCATTCGATCTTCTGAAAAAAGAGCTCACGCAAGCTCCCATCATGATTACACCCAACTGGGAGTTACCATTTGAAATCATGTGCGACGCTAGCGATTTTGCTGTCGGGGCTGTATTAGGCCAACGGCGTGACAAGCTATTCCAACCTATTTACTACGCTAGCAAAACCATGAATCCTGCTCAAGAGAATTATTCTACCACCGAAAAGAATTATTAGGCGTGGTGTTCGCATTTGACAAATTTCATCAATATCTTATCCTTTCAAAGACAGTCGTTTTCACCGATCACTCAGCTCTTCGATATCTTTTTGCTAAGCAAGATGCTAAGCCATGACTAATTTGGTGGATCTTGTTGTTACAAGAATTTGATGTTGAAATTCGTGATAAAAGGGGGGCAGAAAAGCTGGCCGCTGATCATCTATCTCGTCTTGAAAATTCCTTTGATGAGCACGATAGAAGTGAGATTCGGGATTCATTTCCTGACGAACAACTCATGTCAATGACAGATTCTGAGCCTTGGTACGCCGATTTTGCCAACTATCTCGCAAGCAGACTCATTCCGGAACACATGACTAGATACGAAAAGAAAAGGTTCTTTGCCCAACTAAAATACTACTTCTGGGATGAACCGTTCTTATTCCGGAGGTGTCCTGATCAAATAATCAGACGTTGTGTTTCGGAAAGTGAGGCAGTAAAAATCATGAGAGAATGTCACTCTGGCCCCTCTGGAGGCCATCATGGGATAAGCACCACCGCCCGATAGATTTTCGACGCAGGGTTCTATTGGCCCATAATTTTCCGTGATGTCAAAGAAATGGTGCAAGCATGCGATGCATGTCAACGGGCCGGGAACATATCAAGTAGGGATGAGGCACCTCAGAATTTTATACAAGTATGTGAGGTTTTCGATGTCTGGGGCATTGACTTCATGGGACCCTTTCCATCTTCAGGAGGGAATGAATACATTTTAGTTGCCATCGATTATGTTTCAAAATGGGTAGAGGCACAAGCCCTTTGGACCAACGATGCCAGGGTGGTTATTCATTTCCTGAAAAAGCTCTTCGCTAGGTTCGGCATTAATAAAGCCCTCATCAATGATAGGGGAACCCACTTTTGCAATGCGCAAATGGAAAAGGTCATGAGGAGGTATGGGGTGTCCCATCGATTCTCCACCGCCTATCATCCACAGACCAATGGCCAGGTCAAAAACACGAACATGGCTATTAAAAGAATATTAGAAAAAACGGCTAGTCAGAATAGAAAAGACTGGTCATTTAAACTCGACGAGGCCTTATGGGCATTCCGAACCGCCTACAAGACACCTATTGGAACGACTCCGTTCCGCATGGTGTATGGTAAGGCATGTCACCTACCGGTAGAATTAGAACATAAGGCTTATTGGGCGCTTAAGGCATGTAATTTAGATTATACAATTGTCGGAACAAATAGGTTCTTGCAACTACACGATCTTGATGAGCTAAGGCTAGAAGCGTATGAGTCTTCCATTACATATAAGGAGAGGGCAAAAAGATGGCATGACCAATGGATCAAGAAACCCAAGGAATTTTCAGAAGGGGACAAAGTCATATTGTATAACTCTTGGTTAAGGTTATTTCCAGGGAAACTCAAGTCTAGATGGTATGGGCCATTTACGGTGAAAAGTTCCTCTAAAACTGGAGCTGTCGTGTTACTAGACGATGAAGGTAGAGAATTTACTGTCAACATACAACGTGTAAAACATTATCAGGAAAATAGTAATGAAATGATTAGTGAGGAGGATGTAACATTTGACGATGAGGTCACGTAGTAACCCATGACCTTGAGTCTAGCTACAAGACTCGTAAATAAAGAAAAGCGTTTCTTGGGAGGCAACCCATGTTTTGTGTGATTTTTATTTTGTTTGATTGTTATTTGCTTCCATATGCATGCTTTATTTTTATTGTTGGTAGATCATGTTTCAAACTAAAATGGTGAAAACACTTTATTTTGTTGTTTGGCTTAGTATTAACTTCATCCAAAGGTATTTCGCAAAAGATAGGCGTAAGGGGAAACCCCAAATATGTTTTTAAGAAACAAACTCGATCATGATTCTCCACAATATTAAATGAACATGTATATTCGTAATTGTTAGAGTCAAATGCTTGTATCGAGTCATAATGATGTTTTGCAGGATTTTCCAGGAAGTAGGACAAAGTTTTTCCAGAAATTTTCCGAAAACTTAACATAAGAATTTCTGTAGGTCACTTCTGACGGCGTCAGGAAGAAATTCCTGACGGCGTCATGTGTAAAATTCTGGAAATTTTGCCTGTTTTTTATTTTATTATTATTATTATTATTATTATTATTATTATTATTATTATTATTATTATTATTATTATTATTATTATTATTATTATTATTATTATTATTATTATTATTATTTTATTATTATTATTATTATTTTTTGTAACAGAGTCTTAAAGTTTTTGTTGAATCGTTAGTTTTATAATCTCCAGGAAATTTGCAAACATCATTCCACAAGCATTATATCTTATTTTGTTTTCTAGGATTTGTTAGCATATATAGATTGCCGCCGATTTTACGCGAGGTTGCCTTGTTTGTTTTCTCAGGTTTAACAGGTTATGTATGACAAGAAGATGATTTATATTCTGGAAGGGAAGCTTTGATTGTTCATTTTCTTGGAGGAAGATCTAACCTGGTTACCATATTATCCACACCGAGCGAATCAGGGGAGTATTTGATTTCATTCTTTTTACCTGTTTTACTTTTACATTCTTTACTTGAACATTGGGGACAATGTTCATCTTAAGTGTAAGGGGAGGGTAAAATGATGATACCTTATAGATACACTTTCGCTTGAGTTTGTTTGTTTGATGGTAGATGTGTAATAAAACTATGAGAAATACTTGTTAGTGTAATTTTAGCGCCAAATTTAAATTTTTTTAAAACATTTAGGAGTGAAACTTTAGCCATAGCAAGCATCTCATGGATAGGAGATTGTATGACTAGCACAAAACTGTACCATTCAGAAAAATTTTCCACCCAAATATGTGAGGCTCGCCTTTAGATTTGATAGGAAAAGCATTTACTATTAGTGCTTATGAGTGTACCGGTAGCATTTAGATTCTAGAACTTGCGTTAGTGATGCATCCCGAGACCGCTAGTGAGACTACATTCGTGTAGTAGGATTTACTACATGATAAGAGGCATTAGGATCACCCTTGTGTTAAACCCGTATCATAATTACTTGACCATTTAAGTCATATTACTTGGCTAGTAAAGTCAACTAATTTTTCCTACACCCTTAGCGTTGTACTCATTTTTAGTACACGAAACCCCTAGTACACCCTGTTAATACAAATATCGCCTAAAAACGTTATTTATATTTTACGATCTTTGCTAAGTTTTGTTAACAACAAAATGTAATCTTTAGTTTCTAAGTAAAACATAATCTTAGTTTTAAAGACTTGCATAAACTAGACATTTGCTACATTTTACATTTCATAAAACACAACACTTTTTATTTCTTAAAATAGAAATGTCACATCACATTTATGGCAAATTTTGTCAATATACATTTATGGAAATAAAGTGTGTTTGACTAACCATATGTTTGCTTGCAAGTTTTGTGTTTGACTAGGTGTAATGAGATGTGACATTGTTTGGTTTGCAAGATTTATTGTAAAACCAACTGCAAGCCCGGCGGAACCCTGGGGGTACACGGGCGGAACCCATCTGAGGGTTCCGCCGTATTCGCCAGGCCTGCAGAAGGTTTTGCTATAAATACTAAGCCACAAGTTTGATTTTTGGCTTATCACTCTACATCATATTTTCACACATTCATTCACTCTTTCATCTAACACTTTAATATCTCATATGTGAAGTTTCTTTTTGTAGCAAAGAAATTCACTAGTTCATAAAAAGTTACAAGTATTCAACACAACATTGCAAGACTTGTTAGCTTAGCATTGTGTAGACTTGTGTAGTTTACACTTCATTTGATTGTGTATTTTCAGTAGTGATCGGTTAGTATTTTAGTCCTCAAAATACAAAGTGTGTCGGGAGTTGTTGTACCCTTGTAAAAGAACTAACGGGAGTGGTTGTAACCTTGTAAAAGAACTCAACATCTAGCTTAGTGTCGGTAAACGTGTATAAGCGACGTGTAAGGTTTTCTCCACCAGTGAAAGGAGCTTGTTGACTAGTGAAAGAAACTCTCGAGTTGGATACTCGGGGCGTGGACGTAGGGCAAGGAAAAAGAGTCCTTGCAGCCGAACTACGATAAATACTCGTGTTGTGGTTTGATCGTTTCTTACATTTACTTGCATGTTATATATTGTGTTTGTGTATATATATCTTTGATCAAACGGAAAGTTTCAAAGCTAATCAAACAAGTTAAAAAGATTTTAAACGGTAAACTATTCAAACCCCCTTCTAGTTTTCCACAATTGGCATCAAGAGCTACGTTACTCAAGCTTTTAAAATATATTGTGTTTTAAAACTTGAAACTATCCATGGATTTTGAAAATTATAAAGAAGGGCAATCTATGCAAAGACCACCACTTTTTGAAGCAAATGGTTTTATATATTGGAAAAACCGTTTTGAAACTTACGTGAAATCTAAAGATATAGATTTGTGGTATATAATCATTGATGGTGATAATATAGCTTCTAATACTAAAGATGATGATCAAAAGAAATTGATTGCTAAAAATAATGAAGCTAAAATGATGCTTTACAATGCTTTACCTAAGAAAGAATATGAAAGAGTCTTTATGTGTAAAAGCGCCAAAGATATTTGGCAATCTTTAATAGTCACTCATCAAGGAAACTAACAAGTCAAGGATAACAAAATTGATCTTCTTGTTCAACAATATGAACAATTTGTTATTCCCGAAGATGAGATTATTGATAATGCATTTGCTAGGTTTAACACTATTATTACTTCACTTAAAGCACTTGATGAATCTTTTTGTAGTAAGAATTTTGTCAGGAAATTCCTTAGAGCACTCCATCCGAAGTGGAGAGCAAAAGTGACGGCAATTGAAGAATCCAAAGATCTTTCAAGCATGTCACTTGACGAGCTAATTGGAAACCTCAAAGTTCAAGAAATGGTAATGGAAAAAGATTCGGAACTAGTTAGAGGCAAGAAAGAAAAAGTTAAATCCATTGCCTTGAAAGCTAGAGTCCAATCAAGTGATGATGAAGAATCTACTTCGGATAGTGATGATGAGGAATATGCTATGGCCGTTAGAGACTTCAAGAAGTTCTTTCGTAGAAGAGGGAAGTTTGTAAGGAAACCTAAAGATGACAAGAAAACTTTTCGAAAAGATCATGATGATAGGAAAGGAAAGGTAGAAAGGAAATGCTATAGGTGTGGAGACACAAGTCATCTAGTAGGAGAATGTCCAAAACCACCCAAAAGCAAACCTCAACAAGCTTTTGTTGGTGGTGCTTGGAGTGACTATGAAGGAGATGACGATGAGCCAAAGAATGATGATATTGCTCTCATGGCTCACGACTCAAATGAGGTGTGCCTCAAAGTTTGTTTGGAACCGGATGAATGGATTAAAGATAGCGGTTGTTCAAGGCACATGACGGGTAACAAAAGCCTCTTCACTACTTATCACAAATGTGACGGAGGTAATGTTACGTTTGGTAGTAAAGCTAAGAGCAAAATCATCGGAAAAGGTACAATCTCTCATGACTCCCTTTTTATAGATGATGTAGCTCATGTTGATAACTTAGGTTTTAATCTTCTTAGTATTAGTCAACTTTGTCGTAATAAGTATAATGTCCTTTTTAGTGAAAACGGAAGTAAAATACTTAAAGATGGTATAACCATAGCAAAAGGTGTTCTTAAGAACAACGTATACGTCATGAAGATGGATCCAACATCTAGAGACAAACTTTGTCTTACCTCATTAGATGAATCTTCAACTTTATGCCATAGACGTTTAGGACACGCTAACATGAGACTAATTCAAAACCTCTCCTCCAAAGACTTAGTTTGAAACCTGCCTAAGTTGAAATATGACCAACACTTTTGTGATGCTTGCAAAGTCGGTAAACAAGTCCATAGTAGCCATAAGGCTAAAAACTTGGTATCTACATCTAGGTGTCTAGAACTTTTGCATATGGATTTATTTGGTACATCCGCTATACAAAGTTATGGAGGTAACTTCTACACTTTGGTCATAGTTGATGATTACTCAAGATATACTTGGACAAAATTTTTGAAAAGTAAAAATGAAGCTTTTGATAAATTTGAGATTCTAAGTAAGAAAATTCAAAATCAAGTAGGGTCTAATATTGTGTCTATTAGAACGGATCACGGTCGTGAATTTGATAATGAATTTCAATTTGGAAACTTTTGTGATATTAATGGTATTACTCATAACTTTTCGGCTCCACGTACCCCTCAATCTAATGGTGTAGTAGAACGTAAAAACCGGACATTGCAAGAGATGAGTAGAACAATGCTTAATGAACAAAACATTCCACAAAAGTTTTGGTGTAATGCCGTTGACACATCAACGTACATTTTAAATCGAGTCTTAATTAGACCATTTTTGAATAAAACTCCTTATGAACTATATAAAGGTAAAAAGCCTACATTAGGATACTTTAGAGTGTTTGGGAATAAATGTTTCATTCTTAACACCAAGGATTATCTCACCAAATTTGACCCAAAGTCTTATGAAGGTGTATTTCTTGGATATTCACAAAATAGTAAAGCTTACATTGTTTTGAACAAAGAAACCTTAAGAGTCGAGGAATCGTTGAATGTAACATTTGACGAGAGTCCACCTCCCTCTAAGACATCACCTTTGGTAGATGATGATTTAGTTGAAAGCCAAGCAATAGAAAGTCAAGATATTTTAGGTAATGACAAGGAAGATGAACTATTAAACAAAGAACTTGTCAATGTCAAAGAATCTAAAAGTCATCCATTAGATGGTGTCATAGGCAACATTAACGAAAGAACACTAAGGTCAAAAGTTCAAAATGAAAGCAACTACTTTTGTTTCGTGTCAACCATTGAACCGAAAAACATTAATGAAGCCATTAAAGATGAGTCTTGGATAATTGCAATGCAAGAAGAGTTAAACCAATTTGTTAGGAATGATGTATGGACATTAGTTCCTCAACCAAAGAGTCAAACTATAATTGGAACAAAATGGGTCTTTCGTAATAAAATGGATGAAAATGGAATTGTGTCTAGAAACAAAGCTAGGCTAGTTGCACAAGGATATTACCAACAAGAAGGCATTGACTACGATGAAACTTTTGCTCCGGCTGCTAGGCTCGAGTCAATTAGAATCTTACATGCATATGCATGTGCACACAATTTTAAACTGTAACAATTCACAATTTCAGGTTAACTTTTATTCCCGGAAAATTTTACTATTCACTTTTACTATTCATTTTTCCCCTAAATTTTCCCGAAAGTTGATTTTTATTTCATATTCTCGAGTGATAAATCATTTCCATGGCAAATTATATGTTTGACATTCGTTAGATCATTTTCGTGAAAGTTATTAAGGAATTACACGGAATTACACGTTTTAGGGTAAAACGTCATTTAGAAATTCTACGCACAACGAAATTCGGTCGCGTTAATTTTCTCCGTATCAGAAAAATGTTTAGTACTCTCATGATTAATTAGAGAATTAATCATGACTGAGAAAAACATGACCAAAATAAGCCTCGGCCGTGAAAAACTGGAATTTTCAGTTTTAAGCGTTTTTACTCAGCCGTAACCTTAGCCTATACCTGCACCGCGTTTCTAAGACGATTTGAGTTTTCAACTTATTAGAAAAAGTCAACATATTTTTCCCTCCTCCTTTGACCAAAAATCATTCTTTGATTTTATAAGTCATTCCTTGATTTTTAGGCTTGCGGTTTTAGGTCTAAAAGACATTTAACACCAACCGACACTAGACTGAGCCCAACCTAGACATTATAAGTCATTTTAAGTTATTATTATCCTATTAGAAAAGTTACATTTTACTTTTCTCAATTTTACGCAACTTTCGTACGTTTTACGTATTACGCGTTTTAGACCCGTGTTTCCAGTTTTTAGCAGGGTTTTAGCACCCGATAGAACCTACCACTCATTTTATATTTTATTATGGAGTATATTGATAAGTTCTAGCATATTTATAAGTTTCATATTTTTAGGATACCCGGTTTTACGTTTCGTGGCTTAATCATTTACGGTTAGCAACTTACGGAGTCAAAACTAGCTACGTACTTAGGATAATACCATCAAAAGTCCACACTTGCTCCCCAAGACTTATGAACCGCCACTAGGGGGGGGGCATTCACACTTGTGGTTAAATTTTGACCATTGATTCTTTACTTAATTACAACTTTGGCACCAAGTTAACCTTGGTCACCAAGTTTATGTAGTTTCCTAGCCACCTTCCTAACCTCCTCATTCTTAGTATAAATACAAGCTCATTTGCTTCCTTTCTCATCAAATAAAAATGCCACACAACAAATCCCTAGCACCATGATCCTTTGATCTTCAAACTATAAGTTACACTACAAAGTTCAAGGTCTTAGTATTCTCTACCTAGTTCTTAAGTTTGTTTGGTGATTCCATGGTTGAATTAGGAGCTACACAAGGTTACTAGGGCTGAAGTTAAATGGTTTTCACAAGGTCTATATCAAGTCTATCAATGGTTACAAGAGTTATGGTGAAGGATTTACAAGATTAGGTTTAGTGTCCTAGTTCTATACTTGACTTCCTTTCTTAAGTGAAAGCCAAAAGTTGTAAGAAACCCTTATACACTTTCTTGCTCAATATCATTTTCATGCTCTTTATGTTTCTTTCATGCTATATATGGTCTTTGTATTGTGTTCATGATGTATAAAAACTAGTAAAACGAGTATTGGTATACATATGTTAACTTATGACAAGTAAACAAGCAAACTAGTGATTTTTATGGAAAACCACGACCACAATAGTATAACTTTGATATTTGACACTTACTTATTGTTAAATAGGACTTAACAAGGAAAACATAGCAATTTGAATCACCCAAAACGAGTATACGAGTCAAAAGTTATGACCATTTGAAGTTAGCGAAACCAAAATGGCAAAACTGCCTAAATAGCATTCTGATCAAATTATGATTTTGAAAGTCCCACTTCTGGTCCGATTCATCAAAAAGTTAAAACACGAAAGTTGTCCGGAACGACGTTTTCGTTCAGGAACAAAGAAGCTCGAGCCCTGAAAACGCTTTCCGAGTGATAAATTTCTTCAAATTCTTAACAGCCCATTTTAGACCAAAGTCACTATATTATAGTTATGATTTACTAAGACCAAGAGGTCTAATGACCTAAAGCCAAGACCACAACCATGGCTAAAGCCAAGGTTGAGTCTCAAGACCATAGTAACATGACCAAAGTCACGGCAAAGCCACGGCTAAAGACCATATAACTTTTAAAGATCAAAAAGCTTATATATATATATGTTATCGAATACTACAATAGTAGGGAGCCTCATGTGAGGAGTTCATTGAGTAAGCCGTCGAGATGAGTTGTGGATTTACGAGTTAAAGTGTCCTGGCTCCTCGAACGTTTACTCCATGACTTCTGAATTATGTCGGCCCGAACGGTAGTAAGAGATATACAACTTATACATGCTTCATAGACCACTTATATTCAACGACTTACACTATATACTAAGTACTACATCATGAACATTATGCAAGACATATATGGGCAATTCTTCGTATTCTTAGACGTTACTCAAAACCTAAGTCGCAACGTTCTATTATAGGCTGCTCTTAGAGACTTTCGCGATTCGACTACCACTTTCATTTCTCATTACATAGACTTAAGGTGAGTCATAGCCCCTACTCTTTTCATACTTGTTTTAACTCTTGGGGGGGATACATGCTCAACTACTTGCTTACTTGTACAAATACTTGATCGCATTATACTTGATTGTTCTATACTTGATTGTCTTATACTTGATCGCATTATACTTGATTTCATATATACATAACTGCATTATACTTGATTGTGTTACTGCCAGTGGCTCCAGATTAAGTTGCTGGATGACCATTGAGACTTCCGGTGGCTCCAAATTAAGACCTTGGATGACCATTGAGGCTATTGATACATCCTAACATTTGCGAATGTTGGATACATCATAAACGTGAGGTCTTCGGAGATGAAGTGTAGACTCACGACTAATTGCTTAATTGTTTTGATGAACTTATACATGTCTTTATCATACTATATTGTAGCAGTGGGTTGTGAACACACATGTTACAAGTCTCTTATGGCGGGACTTGTAACTGAGTGGATTCACGATGCCTTTGCTGTGTGAACATTCTTTTAAGGCTTTTCAACTGTTTTAAGACAAACTCTATGAACTCACCAACCATTGTGTTGACACTTTAGCATGTTTATCTCAGGTTAGTAAGGTGATAGCTAGTGCGTGGAACTTAGAGTCAAGCTGCATATTCTGAAGACTTACGCTTTTATCATTTACCATTCAAAACATTTGTATACATTTATGTATCATACTTTGGAATCTCATGTTTGTAACTTTGAATTCATTAATCGAATGGTAACTTTTCAAAACGTCTCACTTAGAGTTCGTTTTCTATAACTTGTACTTTGTATTATGAAGTAGCACCCCTATGACACAGTCTTCCGCTGCGGTATTTTGGGGGTGTTACAGATTGGTACCAGAGCCTTGGTTATAGAGAACTAGGTTGCATTTAGTGCCTGGACTATAACTGCTATATACGTTAGGACACTCCTCTTTATTTGCCTTACACACACTACATACACATACGCTTTTTGGTAGTTGTTGGTTTAGTTCCACGCTGTTAGATGATGTGACTTTAGTATTATAAGGAGCCCCAGAGATTCGTCGAGTCATTAAAAACATGGAGCTCAGTAATAACTAATTAGTTAACTTGATCTTGTGACAGTTCTTGTTTGATTAGACACAAGATTTGAGTTAAATAATATTATTGCTTAGCTTTAGGGATTTGATGACTTGATTATCTTACTATCGGCCTCAGAAGGCGGATTTTGTGTCGGAAATTCTTAAGTAGGATGATTTAGAATCTCCTTATTTAAATGGATTGGGACGCCTCTTCATTTAAATAAAGAAATTGTAAATCACCGAACCATAAGTTTATGAGACCTTACTTACATAAATTTGGACGCTTCTTTATGTAAGTAATGTGTTATAAATAAGTGGGCTTAATTGTAGCCGATACAACTCCTTAACCAGAACCTTAGACGAATCAGAGTGAACACCACTATATTAGAGATTCCGAATTCTCCTAGACACACTAAACTTCGGGACGAAGTTTCCTTAAGGGGTAGAGACTGTAACAATTCACAATTTCAGGTTAACTTTTATTCCCGGAAAATTTTACTATTCACTTTTACTATTCATTTTTCCCGAAATTTTCCCGAAAGTTGATTTTTATTTCATATTCTCGAGTGATAAATCATTTCCATGGCAAATTAAATGGTTGACATTCGTTAGATCATTTTCGTGAAAGTTATTAAGGAATTACACAGAATTACACGTTTTAGGGTAAAACGTCATTTAGAAATTCTACGCACAACGAAATTCGGTCGCGTTAATTTTCTCCATATCAGAAAAATGTTTAGTACTCTCATGATTAATTAGAGAATTAATCATGACTGAGAAAAACATGACCAAAATAAGCCTCGGCCGTGAAAAACTGGAATTTTCAGTTTTAAGCGTTTTTACTCAGCCGTAACCTTAGCCTATACCTGCACCGCGTTTCTAAGACGATTTGACTTTTCAACTTATTAGAAAAAGTCAACATATTTTTCCCTCCTCCTTTGACCAAAAATCATTCTTTGATTTTATAAGTCATTCCTTGATTTTTAGGCTTGCGGTTTTAGGTCTAAAAGACATTTAACACCAACCAACACTAGACTGAGCCCAACCTAGACATTATAAGTCATTTTAAGTCATTATTATCCTATTAGAAAAGTTACATTTTACTTTTCTCAATTTTACGCAACTTTCGTACGTTTTACGTATTACGCGTTTTAGACCCGTGTTTCCAGTTTTTAGCAGGGTTTTAGCACCCGATAGAACCTACCACTCATTTTATATTTTATTATGGAGTATATTGATAAGTTCTAGCATATTTATAAGTTTCATATTTTTAGGATACCCGGTTTTACGTTTCGTGGCTTAATCATTTACGGTTAGCAACTTACGGAGTCAAAACTAGCTACATACTTAGGATAATACCATCAAAAGTCCACACTTGCTCCCCAAGACTTATGAACCGCCACTAGGGGGGGGGGCATTCACACTTGTGGTTAAATTTTGACCATTGATTCTTTACTTAATTACAACTTTGGCACCAAGTTAACCTTGGTCACCAAGTTTATGTAGTTTCCTAGCCACCTTCCTAACCTCCTCATTCTTAGTATAAATACAAGCTCATTTGCTTCCTTTCTCATCAAATAAAAATGCCACACAACAAATCCCTAGCACCATGATCCTTTGATCTTCAAACTATAAGTTACACTACAAAGTTCAAGGTCTTAGTATTCTCTACCTAGTTCTTAAGTTTGTTTGGTGATTCCATGGTTGAATTAGGAGCTACACAAGGTTACTAGGGCTGAAGTTAAATGGTTTTCACAAGGTCTATATCAAGTCTATCAATGGTTACAAGAGTTATGGTGAAGGATTTACAAGATTAGGTTTAGTGTCCTAGTTCTATACTTGACTTCCTTTCTTAAGTGAAAGCCAAAAGTTGTAAGAAACCCTTATACACTTTCTTGCTCAATATCATTTTCATGCTCTTTATGTTTCTTTCATGCTATATATGGTCTTTGTATTGTGTTCATGATGTATAAAAACTAGTAAAACGAGTATTGGTATACATATGTTAACTTATGACAAGTAAACAAGCAAACTAGTGATTTTTATGGAAAACCACGACCACAATAGTATAACTTTGATATTTGACACTTACTTATTGTTAAAGAGGACTTAACAAGGAAAACATAGCAATTTGAATCACCCAAAACGAGTATACGAGTCAAAAGTTATGACCATTTGAAGTTAGCGAAACCAAAACGGCAAAACTGCCTAAATAGCATTCTGATCAAATTATGATTTTGAAAGTCCCACTTCTGGTCCGATTCATCAAAAAGTTAAAACACGAAAGTTGTCCGGAACGACGTTTTCGTTCAGGAACAAAGAAGCTCGAGCCCTGAAAACGCTTTCCGAGTGATAAATTTCTTCAAATTCTTAACAGCCCATTTTAGACCAAAGTCACTATATTATAGTTATGATTTACTAAGACCAAGAGGTCTAATGACCTAAAGCCAAGACCACAACCATGGCTAAAGCCAAGGTTGAGTCTCAAGACCATAGTAACATGACCAAAGTCACGGCAAAGCCACGGCTAAAGACCATATAACTTTTAAAGATCAAAAAGCTTATATATATATATGTTATCGAATACTACAATAGTAGGGAGCCTCATGTGAGGAGTTCATTGAGTAAGCCGTCGAGATGAGTTGTGGATTTACGAGTTAAAGTGTCCTGGCTCCTCGAACGTTTACTCCATGACTTCTGAATTATGTCGGCCCGAACGGTAGTAAGAGATATACAACTTATACATGCTTCATAGACCACTTATATTCAACGACTTACACTATATACTAAGTACTACATCATGAACATTATGCAAGACATATATGGGCAATTCTTCGTATTCTTAGACGTTACTCAAAACCTAAGTCGCAACGTTCTATTATAGGCTGCTCTTAGAGACTTTCGCGATTCGACTACCACTTTCATTTCTCATTACATAGACTTAAGGTGAGTCATAGCCCCTACTCTTTTCATACTTGTTTTAACTCTTGGGGGGGATACATGCTCAACTACTTGCTTACTTGTACAAATACTTGATCGCATTATACTTGATTGTTCTATACTTGATTGTCTTATACTTGATCGCATTATACTTGATTTCATATATACATAACTGCATTATACTTGATTGTGTTACTGCCAGTGGCTCCAGATTAAGTTGCTGGATGACCATTGAGACTTCCGGTGGCTCCAAATTAAGACCTTGGATGACCATTGAGGCTATTGATACATCCTAACATTTGCGAATGTTGGATACATCATAAACGTGAGGTCTTCGGAGATGAAGTGTAGACTCACGACTAATTGCTTAATTGTTTTGATGAACTTATACATGTCTTTATCATACTATATTGTAGCAGTGGGTTGTGAACACACAGGTTACAAGTCTCTTATGGCGGGACTTGTAACTGAGTGGATTCACGATGCCTTTGCTGTGTGAACATTCTTTTAAGGCTTTTCAACTGTTTTAAGACAAACTCTATGAACTCACCAACCATTGTGTTGACACTTTAGCATGTTTATCTCTGGTTAGTAAGGCGATAGCTAGTGCGTGGAACTTAGAGTCAAGCTGCATATTCTGAAGACTTACGCTTTTATCATTTACCATTCAAAACATTTGTATACATTTATGTATCATACTTTGGAATCTCATGTTTGTAACTTTGAATTCATTAATCGAATGGTAACTTTTCAAAACGTCTCACTTAGAGTTCGTTTTCTATAACTTGTACTTTGTATTATGAAGTAGCACCCCTATGACACAGTCTTCCGCTGCGGTATTTTGGGGGTGTTACATAAACTCTTTCAAATGGACGTCAAAAGTGCATTTCTAAATGGAGTCATAAATGAAGAAGTGTATGTTGCACAACCACCGGGCTTCATCGATTTTGAAAAACCAAATCATGTTTACAAACTTAAAAAGGCTCTTTACGGACTTAAGCAAGCTCCAAAAGCATGGTATGATCGACTTAAAACCATCCTAGTTGACCATAAGTATACCATGGGCTTAGTTGATAATACTCTCTTCTCTAAGAAGAAAGATTCACATATTAGCATAGTCCAAATCTATGTTGATGACATTATATTCGGATCAACTTGTCAAGAATTATGTGTGGATTTCTCAAAAATCATGCATGACGAGTTTGAAATGAGTATGATGGGAGAACTCAACTTTTTCCTAGGACTCCAAATTAAACAACTAGAAGATGGTATCTTCTTTAACCAATCTAAATATATTAAGGACATGCTTAAGAAATTTGGATTAGAAGATTCGAAACCAATCAAAACACCCATGTCCACGGAAACTAAACTCACCAAGGATGAGGAAAGTGAATCCGTAGATAGCACTAAATATAGAGGTATGATTGGTAGTCTACTTTACCTAACGGCTAGTAGACCCGACATTATGTTTAGTGTTTGTCTATGTGCTCATTTTCAAGAAGATCCTAAGACTACTCATCTTGAAGCCGTTAAAAGGATTTTTAGGTATATTAAGGGCACTACACATTTAGGTTTATGGTATCCCAAAGGAACGGGAATAGACACCATAGTGTATGCCGACTCGGATCACGTCGGTGACTATGTTGATAGAAAAAGTACAAGTGGTATTTGTACTTTTGTTGGACATTGTCTCACCTCATGGTTCTCTAAGAATCAAACGGCTCTTGCTATCTCAACAACGGAAGCCGAGTACGTTTTGGCCGGAAAGGCATGTCAACAAGCTCTTTGGATGAAGCAAGCTCTTGTCGACTACGGAATTCAACTTAACGACATCACAATTCTTTGTGACAACAAAGGTGCCATTGATCTTAGCAAAAACCCAGTTCAACATGCTCGTACCAAACATATTGAAATCCGTCATCATTTCCTTTGTGACAACGTTCAAAAAGGAAATATCTCAATTGAGAAAGTTTCTTCCGAAGACAACATAGCCGAAATTCTCACAAAACCCCTTAAACGTGAACCTTTTAACCTTCTTAGGCTAGGCTTAGGACTCATGGAACCTACGTTGTAGTTCTGGACATTAGACAAAAATCAAAACAAATCCATAACTCTTTTTCTCAGCAGGGTCGGCGGAACCCTCAGACAGAACGTACGGAACCCAATTCAGGGGTCCGCCGTATCCGCCGACCTGCAGAACCATTTTTTTGTTTATATTAAACCAAACACCCATTATTTCATACCACCACTTCCAAACTGTTACTATTCACTTTACCATCCATCCATACCTACGATTTCTTGGTCTTCCTTTCACTCACATTGCAAATCAATCATCATTGTAAGTATTCTAAACTTGATTACAATCCTGATCTGAGTCTAGGAATTCTATTTTTTGCACAAAAACAAAAACTTGGGGTTATGCATTAATTTGAGAAACTCATGCATAAAATTAGGTGTTTAACAAAACTAATCATGTTCCCCATAGTTAGGAATTGCATTCTTACTAAGTATAAACATGTTTGCTAAAACACCCCATGTCAAAATCTTCCAAAAATTTCTCATAAATAGGACAAATATTTTTTCGTCTCTCATTGAGAATACAAAATCAAAACGTTATGTTTAAAACATCACTTGCATAATGTCTCTTGAATGCTAAAGGGAATACATAACCAATATGTATTTTCGGGTACATTCAAACGAAACTACATTGAACTAGGAGCGCTTGGGTTATCTTTTGTTTTATAACAAAACTTGCATTATAAAACGTTTTTGAAGCATCAAAATGAGTCAAGATAACCGCACCTCCACATTGTTTTCATATAGGCACACACTAGAACATCCACATTATAATAGTCGTTTACTTAGACTAAAATGTGAAATTTTGTTTTTCTAGGAATCAACATGCCTCCTCTAACCCACTACGACCACAAGGACACCATTAAGTACCTACCAAAACACCACAAAACCAAAGGCCTTACCCCAACTCAAGTCAATGTTTTCAAAGCCTTAGAAAAACATTATGTCCATGAGGGTAGAACCATTGACCCGTCCTTCCTAGAAGGCACAAACCTCTACACGGAATTTGCTACAATCAACTTTGAGTGTCTTTTAGAAATCAACGAGCCTATTTGTCCTAGGTTCATTTTGGAATTCTATGCATCCGTCATCCTCTCCACGGATGATTATGGTCAAATGTCTATTAACTTTAGGGCTAGTGGTCATCAATACTCCTTCACTCTTGAGGAGTTTGCTCAAATCCTAGGTGTCCCAAACCGTGGTACTTGCATCTACTCTGACTTGCACTCCCTCTCAACTCTTGACACCCTCCATGACCGCATCCATCCTTATGACACACCTCTTGTGTCAAAAGATGTACTTCGTGACCACCTCTTTGTTAGGACAACCAACACTAGGAGAACCCGTTCGGGAAATGAGGTCAATAAGGACCCATATGGAATGGAAATGAATGAACTCAAGCCCCAATTCAAGAAATGGGAGGAAGTCTTTAGAGCAAATGTCATTAGCACCATAGGAAACCGAGATCATATAAATCTTTGCCTTTGCTACAGGCTCTACTCTTTGTCCGTTAGGGAACCCTTCAACCTTGCCTGCTACATGGCCAAGAGAATGGCCGACATTCCCGTGCATGGTACAATGGCTATGCCGTATGGAATGCTCTTGACCCGTCTCTTTAGGTTCATATCTCCCATTCCACCAACTCCAAACGGTCTTCATCTTGACTACTCTCTCATTCCTCACACCTTTGTCCCACTTAGTGATAAGAGAGTTTACAAAGCCCAAGGAAAACGTCCTCAACCTCCTACCTCCTCATCATCTTCCTCCATGAGTGAAGATGACTCTTTGCCCAACTCTAGGCTCCCACCTCTAGAATACCTATCCCAACTTCCGGATATTCCAAATGAGTCGGCGGAGTTCAAGCAAACAAAGGGGATGTTTAAGAATCTTGGAAGATTCCTTGGAAAGCTCAAGAACAAGATTGACCATCAATGAGTGCAGGTGTGTAGGAGTGTTTGGCACAAGGTGCTATTTGAACAATTTGGTCGTTTAAACAATGTATGTGATGTATTTGTGTGTTGGTACATTGTGTGTTACTATTTGGAACATGTTTTAACTAACAATGATCCAGGTAGACAACTTTTGGTAAGTTGTCAAAATTTCATGTTTATGAAATTTTCACTAAGTATAGTGAAATTCTCGACCCCCGGGTCAAAGTCCTATGGTATGTGTGTTTACATGTCCATTTTTTGCATTCCCTAACCAGAAATGCATTATCTTTTTGATTTTAGGAGTTTTCGAAAATTTTGAAAATCATCTCGCGGGTCAAAATCGCGGACTGCCAACTTTTTCAGGCCTGACGGATCTGGCGGCACCCTAGAATGGGTTCCGCCAGTGCATTTTTTGGGCAACCCAGAAATGGCCCAACGGACCGGATGGAACCCTCACACGGGTTCCGCCTGTGTATCCTGAAGGTTCCGCCAGATTTCCTGCAGAATTTTTTTTAGTTTTCAACATTTCAACATCCAATCAACAAAATACAATCCTTTTAGATAGAAACCAATTTCCTGCAATTTGTTTAGCACAATAGGGTACTTCTCATTCCTTATAACTCAAACAAAACCATTTCCCGCCAAATTTCAAAAACAGCCATAACCACCCCAAGGAACCTTCACACATAAAGGAAGGAACCCTTCCAAAGGTTCCTTGAAATCCCTGAGATATATCCTTCAACAAATTTACCAAAACCACTAAGCATTTAGTGCAAATCTTGTCTTCTCACTTCACCATTTTCATTGGATTGACTTTCATGATATGACAACCCACAATTAGTTTTCCAAATCATTAGGAACCTCCATTTTTGTATGGCCTAACATCAAATCCAAACACTCCTTCCCACACTCCATCATCACTATAAATTAAACCATCCTAAACACTATCAAATCACACCTTCTTCATCATAATTTTTGATCTTTAAACCATTTTAACCATGACTAAGTCAACAATCACCTCTCAACCATCACGACCTATCCGGAAAACTGCCCGGATAAGTGTCAAACCACTTTGGTCTAACCAATCCATCAACCTAAGCTCCTCATCCTCGGATGAATTCACCTCACCCATAAAAAATGAACATTTTTTGAACCTTGCATCTCCATCTCCATCACCCAATGAACCCAATGAGATCACTCCACCACCAACTAAATCACCCATTGACCCAACTCCACCAAGTGCTCCAACCCAACCATCCAAAACTCCATCACCATCACCATTACCCAAACTTGAACCTATGGAGTTATTTGGGTCTCCTCCAACATCATCACACCCTTTGGTCCAAGATCTCAATGATCTTCCACCAAGACTTACACAACCATCACCTTTTGCAAATGAAACACCAAGGTCAATTCTTGACCAAAATGAGCATTTTAACCACACCCAACCATCACAAAAAGTATACCATCAACCCAAACCATTGTTGTTTCACCCTATCTACTATGACATCCATGGTCCTCTTTATAGAGAACCAAATTTTGAAAACCATGATCACCCAACTCCACCACATTCTCAAGCCTAAACCTTTGAGTCTTTCTTTCCTTCCTTTGAGGAAATCCAAAGCATGGTCGAGAATCACCTCCATCAAGAAATGGAATTTCAAACCACCTTGCTTGACTCTATACCAAACCCATCCTCCACCCAAGAACCAAAAACTAACCCACCCTCAAAGCAAGAAACCAAAACCAACCCATTTCCACCCACTCATCCCCATGTTTGCTCACATTGTGAGCAAATGGGTGAAAGCATCAAAATGTTGCTTCACCAATTCCAAGATGAAACCCGTTTTGCATTCCAACATGTCATAGAACGTTTGGATGCTCTTTCCCACCCAAACAAATTCTAGACAACCTTTGGAGGCCTTTTGCCCCATTTAGGAAAGTAGGATTTGATTTTCTTTTATTTTCTTGGTTTTTCTTTTAGAAGTAGAAGAATCTTTCCTATTTATTGTCTTTGACTTTTAAAAGTCAAATTTTACATGGAATGATATTTCTTTCTACTTACTTACTTGCATTTTTGGTTGATTATTTTTGTGTTGTCATTGTGGTTGCAATGTGTGTGGTAACTACAAGCTTGACTATATATATCACCAACTAACCATTTTTTTGTAAGATCAAAACCCATGTTTCCCATCTTGGCACTCCTTTTAGGGGGAGTAACAACCAAGGGGGAGCTCGTGCATTATTCCGCTTCGCTACTCTACTTTTTGTTTCGACAAAAAGGGGGAGAAATATATTAAACCTTTAAAACTTAATATGATTTTCATCACTTAAGTAAAACAAGTTTAATATAATTTTTTTTAAGTCTTAAACACTAAGATTTTGTGAGTTACTTAAAAACAAAGTTTATGTTTTGTCATCAACAAAAAGGGGGAGATTGTTAATACAAATATCGCCTAAAAACGTTATTTATATTTTACGATCTTTGCTGAGTTTTGTTAACGACAAAATGTAAACTTTAGTTTCTAAGTAAAACCTAATCTTAGTTTTAAAGACTTGCATAAACTAGACATTTGCTACATTTTACATTTCATAAAACACAAGACTTTTTATTTCTTAAAATAGAAATGTCACATCACATTTATGGCAAGTTTTGTCAATATACATTTATGGAAATAAAGTGTGTTTGACTAACCATATGTTTGCTTGCAAGTTTTGTGTTTGACTAGGTGTAATGAGATGTGACATTGTTTGGTTTGCAAGATTTATTGCAAAACCAACTGCAAGCCCGGCGGAACCCTGGGGGTTCACGGGCGAAACCCATCTGAGGGTTCCGCCGTATCCGCCAGGCCTGTAGAAGGTTTTGCTATAAATACTAAGCCACAAGTTTGATTTTTGGCTTATCACTCTACATCATATTTTCACACATTCATTCACTCTTTCATCTAACACTTTAACATCTCATATGTGAAGTTTCTTTTTGTAGTGTGGAAAACTAGAAGGGGGGGGTTGAATAGTTTTACGTCTTTTTCGTTTTGCTTATTTTATAAAAGATAGTTTCTAAGATGAAACCTTCAAATCACTTTAATACATAAATATATATACTAGTTAATTTATGATTTTGTATAAATATTACTTATGTATAATGTACAATTTCAAAACACTTAACTACAAAAGTACAAATACAAGATTTATTAAGGTTTTATATATACAATGCTTATGTATAATGTTAGGAAAGAATATACAATTTCGTATATTTTATGTAAGCATATATATGTGTAGTAGTAGTGTATAGATATAATTTTATGTACTAGGTTGTTTTTTGTAAGATTAGTTTTATGAATGGATTTTAGTTTGATCTTTATGTGAAATCAACATATGCACAATACTATCAATTATGACTATGTATGAAATGCAAGTAAGTAATAAATCAAAGAGTGAGGGATGGAAAGATCAAACCGAGACACAAAGGATTTATAGTGGTTCGGCTACAAGGACACCTTCCTTGCCCTACTCCACTCCCCGAGTCACCTACTCGAGAGTTTTCTTCACTAGATCAAAGACCTCCTTTATGGCGGAGAAAACCGTACACACCAATATACACACCAATTTACACACCAATCTTCACACCAATCTACACACCAATCTACACACCAAACTACACACCAATCTTCACACCAATCTACTATTTTCTTCACACCAATCTTCTACACACCAATCTTCTATACACCGATCTTCTATTCTCTTCACACCTTCAAAGTACTAATGTCTTGACACCTTCAAGTCACTAATATCTTTGCAACTTCAATGCACTAGTGTCTTGACACCTTCAAGCCACTAATGTCTTCACACCTTCAATGCACTAATGTCTTGACACCTTCAAGCCACTAATGTCTTCACACCTTCAATGCACTAATGTCTTGACACCTTCAAGCCACTAATGTCTTCACAACTTCAATCTACAAATGTCTTCTAGTCTACTCCACTAGAGATCCTTAATTTCTTCACTACAAGCTCCTATTGCTACAATCTCCTATCACCACTACTATCTAACCCTTCTTCTTCACTTCAAGTCACACTTCACACTTACAACAATTCTAGATTCTTCAACTAAATCTAGTTAACTAATACATACACCTTATTCACCAAAGTATGAAAGATGTACAAGGAAATGTAAACAAACAACTTAGATAGCAAGATGATACTAAGTTGTAATACTTCTAATAGAAGTATTCTTCTCTTTGCACTTGAAAGAATGAGGCTTTGGATCACTTGGAAACAAAGGCTTAAGAAATGAAATGATCAAAGGATTTTTTAGGATTGAAATAGAGATCTAGAACAGAAAGTTTCTGTGCAAAAAGGTGGGGAAAAAATCCAGGTTTAAGGTGGTATTTATAGGCAACAAGTTCTGACAGAGGAGCGTGGCCGGCCCCCTTAAAGCATGGCCGGCCCCCTTAAAATTAAGGGGGCCGCCCCTTATAATTAAGGGGGCCGCCCAACTGTAACGGCCAGAAAACTTGTCTTTTAGTGGGGAAAGTTTATTTGGTGAAAAACTAACTGATTTTGGTTAAATATTTGAAATCATATATTTAGTATGATTAAAACATTTTTCCTTATTACCAAAAGTGTTTTTCAAAAATATATAATAAGATTATATAATTAAATAAACTTTGTATTAGTTAATTAAATACCCCTTTGATCATACATAGCACTAAACACTTTGTTTATTCATACCTTAAGTGATTTGTTGGTGAAAGTGATTATTTATTACTAAATACGTGTTTACGTCATGATCTTTGGATTTGATTAGTTTAAGTTTTGTGATTATCAAAACATAGAGATATCGGAAGATATGAATAATATTTTTAGTCAATTATTTATTTCAACAATCTCCCCCTTTTTGATGATTACAAAACCTAAACTTATTAAATCCAAAAATTAATATTTAGACAAGTATTTAGTAAGTTTACATTCACTTCTCCCCCTTTTTGTAGAATCAAAAAGGTTAGGCCGAATAAGCTTCGTGAGAGAAGTTTAAACGGGTAGAAAACTCCCCCTTGATGTATGCTCCCCCTCGTTTGAGGGCACCAAGGTTTCGAGAAAGTAATACTTGCAAGAAAAATATTAGAAGCACAAGCATGGCACAAGCAAATACATATAGCATAATATTAGCAAGTAATAATCATGGCACAAGGTAATAAGAAACATATATTAAACCATTTAATAATAGAGAAATGATTATGTCAACCCATAATCATTGTTACAAAGGCAATACAAATAGAATTCTAAATAACATAGAACATCCTATAGTGCCAACAAGGAGTGTCATCAAACTTTCTTGAATCCCAAAATGGTTGAGGAGTTTTATTTGAAAATGAGAAAACATAAGCATATCAAATGCTTGGTGGTTTAGTGGAGGTAAACTCTTGGTTCCATGAGTGTTGGTGAGTTTGTAGAGCTTGGAGGTGGTGGATTTGAGGTGGAGTTTGTTGGTTGAGGGTTGTGATGTTGTTCAAGTGATGGGGTTTGTTGAGATCTAGTAAGAAGATACTCAATCCAAGTGAAGTGCTCATTCAAAGCAATGGTTTGTTGTTGAAGGAAGATGCAACAAGGGCAATTGTTAACATGCTTCTCAAGTTGGTTTTTGTTATGTGGTGATGATGGTGAGCTTGATTGTGGTGGATCCAAATTGCGTTGAGCAAGATGTAAAGCTAAAAGAGCACTAAGCTCATGTGCCTCTTTTAGCTCCTCAACGAACTTCAAGTGTTCAGAGGAAGGTGATGGTGGTGGAGCATGATAGTTGTCTTGGGTGAAGGTTTGCACATGCAACATTGGAGTAGCATGTGAGGTTGTAGGAAGTGGTGGTGGTACTCTAGGTGGTGGAGATATGTTTGAACTTGGGTAATCATGAAAACATGATATGGGTGGAAGAGTTTCTTCATAAGTGGATGATGTCTTTGTTGAATGAGCAATATGTGAAGTGTTGATTGAGATATTTGGATTGTTGTTTTGGGATTGAGCATGCTCATCAAAAGAGGAAGCATTAATGAGGGTATTAGTGGAAGATAGGTTGTGGGATGACTCATTTGAGTGGGTTTGAGGTTGAGTTGTTGGTTGACTTGAAACAACATCACAAGAGTTATGACAAGAATCAAGTTTCCTCCTCCAAACGGGTTTGACGGAGATCCTTGCGGTTCTTGAAATCTTTGGTTTTTGGTTGTTGGGAGATGACATGTTTGAGTGTGATGGCATTAATGATGGGAAGAGGGTATTTATAGTGTATGAGAGATGTGGTTTAGGAAGGTAAATTTTGAGGGATAACATGGGACAAAATATGTTTGTGAATTTTGGGAAGTATAGGCTGAAATGGGTCAAAAAGTGATAAAGAAAACAGTATCCCCGACCATCAGATGGCCGGTCCCCTTAAATGGAGGCCGGTCCCCTTAAATTTAAGGGGGCCGCCCTTATGATTTAAGGGGGCCGCCCATCTGGTGATTCCCAGAATGCCAGAAATGGGTTTTTGGCAGAAAATTTTCAAAAAAGTTGTGTTTTTGGATTTGGATTCAAGTAAGTCCAACTCTTGAGGCAATATAGAGCATACTATTCATGAATGTAGGGAAATAATAAAAGTGAACAACAAATTCCTCATAATCATGTTATTTTCTAATATTTCAATTAAGTATGGTAACTAAGGAAGCAATAAAGCAAACTAGTTAAGCATGCAACTATATAAAGATAATGGTAAGTAGGCTTAGTGCAAACAAATTGAAGATTGCTTATGATAAACACGTGGGAAGATATGATTATATGAACTTCAAGACTTGTTACAAACAAGATCCATATGGGCAAACCATGATTCTCATGAAATGATTTGATTAAATTGTAGATGTCAATTTCACATAAGTGTATGACATATATGAGAAGATAATAACAATGTTTTAAACAAAATGTTTTTAGTTTTATTCAACAATGTTTGAAAGTAAGTTTTCACTTAATCCCATAAATCTGAGAATGAAAGAGTCTAATGAGAAGCAAAGTTCATATAAATAAATTAGCGTTAGGTATATATAGGAAGTGCAATTTAATCAAGTTGGAGAATGAGTATGAGACTATTACTAGTGGTGCTCAATTCAGGCTAAACACGACCGTTTTTACGGGTTACACACACCCAACTTCTCACATAGAAGCAATTCAACCGTTAGGTTAAATTGAATTTCTAGTCAATAGATTCTCCAGTAGTCATTCTCCTTTTTAGAATAAATCGAGTTCCTAAATTTACCTATCGAAGATTACCAAATATGAAGTTTACTTGATTCACTAATACTTAGCTTAATGTTTTGAGATACATTCAAGTTAGTATCCCAATAAAACAAAATTTGTTTTGTTTTAAAAAGAAAAATGTTTCTATCTTGATAAAGATCAAAATAATGTTATGATAGCTTATGATTAAGCATGTTGTTTGAAAAAGCATAAAATAGATATTCGAAAGGTTTTAATTCAAAGAAAGAAGTTTTTTTTTTTTTTTAAATATGATGTTTTGATTTTGACAATCAAGAAATTTCAAGTGAAAGATACACTTCAAGAGAATCGATTAAGCCCATTGTCACATATAAAAATCTCTAATTGGCAACTAAAGATATGAAAGAGATATGGTAGACATTAAACATCTAAATGCAATGAGATAGGAAGGGACAAAGAAAATCATCAATGAATACAATATAGGCATATGAATGTATGCATGTATACAAGACACATTGTAATATTGAGTTACTAGCAAGTCTTAATTATAACACATCTATTAATGCAACTAGTAAGATCATATAGCATAAATGGCAAGCATTCTACTTTAAATCATAGAAGATTATCAATATAGATGAAAACTAAGACAAATGATAATAGACATAGCAACAAGAGAGTTAATTATCCTAATGTCATGTATGCATATATTGGTATTCATGATCTAAAAGCATAGCAACTTATAAATTAAATCATATTAATATACTAATTGAAGCATACTTTATCTTAATGTAATGTAGGCAAGTTTTTGAAAAGAAAACTTACCTCAGGTCCAACTCTTCTTTAAGAGTGGTCATGAGAGCAATATAAAACGTCAGGAAGGTTTTCCCCAAAGCAAGTTGAAGAAGCGAAGTAATATCCTAATGCGAAAAGGATCAAGGAGACTTGATCATAGAAACACTATCGGTCGCCCCAATCATCACAAGTCGTGCAGATTAAGAATGGTAGAACAAGAATCCTTCGTCATGAGGTAGTAACGAACACACCATAAAGACAATGGTCATCAAATGAAAGAAAGCGAATAGAGCGATCTAAAAAGTGGTAGTTCCTTTGATCGTTAATTACCTACACATGACAGAGAGCTTGGTACCCAGATTCTCATGGGTCCGATTTGATTAGTAGCGAACATCCAATGCACTTAAATGCATATGAAGAGGATGTCGTCGAGAAGTACAAGAATTCATTATTTGTTTGTTTTAGCAAACAAACAATAACTTTCTTGACTAGAGAAATAATCAATGGATGTAAATAATAATAGTTCTAAATTTTTCCATTAGGTTTAACAAATTTTATTTGTTTTGATGTATTTGTCAAATACTCATCTGCCGTATATCCTAATCCGGTTTTATCATAAAATGACTTTTGAATGTTAAGTAGATATTTTAAAGATTTAGAACTATTTTCGAATTTTGCTAATATTTTAGCTTTTTCCTTTTCCATTTTAATTTCATGTTTATAGTCTTGACAATTTTTACATTCAAGATCAATTTCAATATTACTTTCAAGTCTAGACATTTTGTCTTCTAAAATTATTTCTTTTTCAAAGTTATTTTCAGCGGATGTTGAAAATTCATTTTTAAAAATAATTTTTGAGTCAATGTTGCAAAAGTGTTTGAAGCTATTTTCCATTTTTGAAAATTCTAATGTAAATTGATCATAGCAAAAATGTTTGGTTTTGAATTGTACCTTATTTGTACTTGTACACTCTTCACTCGCTATACGGTGATCAACTCCATTCTTCATGTCGCTCCATGTTTTGTTTGTAGCATTGCTTGGATCTTGGAGCATGTAATCCTTGTCATCACTATTTGTATTAACATTTGTTAGGATGTTCACGTATTCCGTATTTACATCGTCTTTATCGTCCTTGTTGCACCATGATTTATTAACATGCTTTCTTCGGATTTGACACATGTGTTCTTCATTATTGGTACCTTCAATGATCACATTTGAACTAGTAGTACATGTGTTTATTTCAACTAAATATTTATCTATTAAACTTTCTAGAGTAACAATTTCATGTGCAATATCAAGTTTATCATCTTTGGTTTTACATTTCTGTTGGTGAAACTTTAAAAGGCATTTCCAAATATCATTTGCCGTTTTACAAGGAAATAATCTTTCATATTCAACATTTGGTAGAGTTTTGAAAATAAGTAATTTAGCTTTAGTATTTTTATCAATTTTTATTTGAAGATTATTATGTTGATTTTCAAAATCCATTTTGGTTAGTTTAAGATCACCAATTGAAATAATATGCCAAAGATCAAGATCTATTGATTTCACATAATTTTCAAATTTATTTTTCCATTCAAGAAAATGATCATTTTCAAATAATGGTGGTTTTTGCGTAAATTCTCCTTCTAGATATTTTTCGAATTCCATAGATCGTTACAAGTTTTAAAATACAGTATATTTTAAAAATCTTGTTAGACGTGGCTCTGGTACCAATTGTGGAAAACTAGAAGGAGGGGGGGGGGGGGTTGAATAGTTTTACGTCTTTTTCGTTTTGCTTATTTTATAAAAGATAGTTTCTAAGATGAAACCTTCAAATCACTTTAATACATAAATATATATACTAGTTAATTTATGATTTTGTATAAATATTACTTATGTATAATGTACAATTTCAAAACACTTAACTACAAAAGTACAAATACAAGATTTATTAAAGGTTTTATATATACAATGCTTATGTATAATGTTAGGAAAGAATATACAATTTCGTATATTTTATGTAAGCATATATATGTGTAGTAGTAGTGTATAGATATAATTTTATGTACTAGGTTGTTTTTTGTAAGATTAGTTTTATGAATGGATTTTAGTTTGATCTTTATGTGAAATCAACATATGCACAATACTATCAATTATGACTATGTATGAAATGCAAGTAAGTAATAAATCAAAGAGTGAGGGATGGAAAGATCAAACCGAGACACAAAGGATTTATAGTGGTTCGGCTACAAGGACACCTTCCTTGCCCTACTCCACTCCCCGAGTCACCTACTCGAGAGTTTTCTTCACTAGATCAAAGACCTCCTTTATGGCGGAGAAAACCGTACACACCAATATACACACCAATTTACACACCAATCTTCACACCAATCTACACACCAATCTACACACCAAACTACACACCAATCTTCACACCAATCTACTATTTTCTTCACACCAATCTTCTACACACCAATCTTCTATACACCGATCTTCTATTCTCTTCACACCTTCAAAGTACTAATGTCTTGACACCTTCAAGTCACTAATATCTTTGCAACTTCAATGCACTAGTGTCTTGACACCTTCAAGCCACTAATGTCTTCACACCTTCAATGCACTAATGTCTTGACACCTTCAAGCCACTAATGTCTTCACACCTTCAATGCACTAATGTCTTGACACCTTCAAGCCACTAATGTCTTCACAACTTCAATCTACAAATGTCTTCTAGTCTACTCCACTAGAGATCCTTAATTTCTTCACTACAAGCTCCTATTGCTACAATCTCCTATCACCACTACTATCTAACCCTTCTTCTTCACTTCAAGTCACACTTCACACTTACAACAATTCTAGATTCTTCAACTAAATCTAGTTAACTAATACATACACCTTATTCACCAAAGTATGAAAGATGTACAAGGAAATGTAAACAAACAACTTAGATAGCAAGATGATACTAAGTTGTAATACTTCTAATAGAAGTATTCTTCTCTTTGCACTTGAAAGAATGAGGCTTTGGATCACTTGGAAACAAAGGCTTAAGAAATGAAATGATCAAAGGATTTTTTAGGATTGAAATAGAGATCTAGAACAGAAAGTTTCTGTGCAAAAAGGTGGGGAAAAAATCCAGGTTTAAGGTGGTATTTATAGGCAACAAGTTCTGACAGAGGAGCGTGGCCGGCCCCCTTAAAGCATGGCCGGCCCCCTTAAAATTAAGGGGGCCGCCCCTTATAATTAAGGGGGCCGCCCAACTGTAACGGCCAGAAAACTTGTCTTTTAGTGGGGAAAGTTTATTTGGTGAAAAACTAACTGATTTTGGTTAAATATTTGAAATCATATATTTAGTATGATTAAAACATTTTTCCTTATTACCAAAAGTGTTTTTCAAAAATATATAATAAGATTATATAATTAAATAAACTTTGTATTAGTTAATTAAATACCCCTTTGATCATACATAGCACTAAACACTTTGTTTATTCATACCTTAAGTGATTTGTTGGTGAAAGTGATTATTTATTACTAAATACGTGTTTACGTCATGATCTTTGGATTTGATTAGTTTAAGTTTTGTGATTATCAAAACATAGAGATATCGGAAGATATGAATAATGTTTTTAGTCAATTATTTATATCAACATGTAGCAAAGAGATTCACGAGTTCATAAAAAGTTACAAGTATTCAACACAACGTTGCAAGACTTGTTAGCTTAGCATTGTGTAGACTTGTGTAGTTTATACTTCATTTGATTGTGTATTTTCAGTAGTGATCGGTTAGTATTTTAGTCCTCAAAATACAAAGTGTGACGGGAGTTGTTGTACCCTTGTAAAAGAACTAACGGGAGTGGTTGTACCCTTGTAAAAGAACTCGACATCTAGCTTAGTGTCGGTAAACGTGTATAAGCGACGTGTAAGGTTTTCTCCGCCGGTGAAAGGAGCTTGTTGACTAGTGAAAGAAACTCTCGAGTTGGATACTCGGGGCGTGGACGTAGGGCAAGGAAAAAGAGTCCTTGTAGCCGAACCATGATAAATACTCGTGTTGTGGTTTGATCGTTTCTTACATTTACTTGCATGTTATATATTGTGTTTGTGTATATATATCTTTGATCAAACGGAAAGTTTCAAAGCTAATCAAACAAGTTAAAAAGATTTTAAACGGTAAACTATTCAACCCCCCTTCTAGTTTTCCACACACCCCTCCGAGCCTATCTTTTCGTTTCTAACTTTAAGCATCTTACTTAAAGGAAGAATTTTTTACACCCCACTTAAATGTACAACCAAATCACCTTAGCCTTCCGTGTATGCACTCATCTTTAGTGCATTATTGTTATTTGTTTAAACCCTTAGTAAATTATCTAATTGATTACATGGTTGCTAAGTCGAGTCATATCCTTGTACATATTGTTTTGGGATGATTGGGACTCATGGGTAAGGTACTAATGTTATGGAGTAATGGGGAAGAACATCATTTATTACCCCCATATGTACGTTAATCTTAAAAGTACTCCAAGTGTTTTGATTATCTTGATTCGAGTCATTAGATTAGTTTATTGTAAAATATGTAAAAATTCAAGTGTAAGGGGAATGTACATTCCCTATGATGTAATATTTTGGATGGTAGGGTAAGAGTGTATGCCAAAAAAAAAAAAAAAAAAAAAAAATCGAAAAATTAGGAAAAAGAAAAAAAATTGAAAAAGGAAAAGAAAAGAAAAACATACGGACTACCATCCCGTTTCATTCTATGTTTATTTTGTGTTTTTGTTATTTTTCATTTATTAGCTTAAGTCGAGTATAGTCTTGGCTTAGCAACGCCATATTGTACATGTAATTAACCAAGATTATTAACTCGCCACCAGTAAAGATTGCATATATCCAACAAAACCGTGTATTTCATATCCCTACACCTAACGTTACAACCCTTTAAAAAGACCTCTTTGATAGTTTATCCTAGGTGTTTACGCCATGTGCTGGAGGTTTGATCCTTTCCCAAGCCTATGGTAATCTATTTTGCTATGACAGGTAGTGAGAGATATTTTCCATTTCCATATTGTGATATATACTTTATTACACTCGAGAGATGTGAGTATCTAAACACTATTTGTGAGGTGCTAATGTATGACCTCCGTGCTTGTCTTTGGTCTTTAGTGGAATAATTATTTGTTTTAATTACTTTTGTATTAGTGTTAAATGACCCCTAACTTGTATTTTGACTAGAATAAAAGCGCATTTGCTTGAGGACAAGCAAATCTCAAGTGTAAGGGTATATGATGAGGCAAAAAATGAACCGTTTTTATGGGTCATTTAAGCTGGAGTTGGAATTTATTTGATCAAATATTACCCTAAATCGTTCCTTTTGTGATTTTAGGTACTTTGGGAGTGAATTCTGGAAAAGGAAGCATTTCGGACGTTTTTGGAGCATAAAAGTGAAGAAAACGGCAAAGACTTAATTTTCCTTACTGGGAACAGTACCTGACGGCGTCAAGAAGGAATTTTTGACGGTGTCAAGAGGAAAATGGATTACGACCCAGAGAAAAAGTGACGGCGTCAGAAGTAGGGCGCCAAGAGTAAATTTGGTGACGGCCTGGAGCAGGATTACACATGACGGCGTCACCCATGGATCTAGGCAGTCCGAGAACTTTATTGGCGGCGAGATGATGGCGTCAGATTTTTCCTCTTGACGCCGTCACTTCACAGAATCTATATATACTTTTCTACTTTTCATTCATTAAGAGAGGAACTTGTGTGGAGAATTCTAGGGCCGGACCTAATAAACCTTAGGTCGTTTGTAACAGTAATTTTCCTTGCTGGGAACAGTACCTGACAGCGTCAAGAGCAATTTTATGACGGCGTCAGGAGCAAAAATGATGACGGCCCAGAGAAAACGTGACGGCGTCAAATCAAGGCCGTCAAGAGTAAAAGTGGTGACGGCCCAGAACAGAAGTACACATGACGGCGTCATATCTGGATCTAGGCAGTCCGAGAATATTATGCGCGGTGGGTTGACGGCGTCAGAACTTTCTTCTTGACGCCGTCACCTTAGTAAATCTATATATAGTCTTTGTAATTTTAATTCTAAGAGAGGAGAATTTTAAGGTCGAATTGCATAAACCCTAACACGACTTTTACAGTATTTTCAAGGGTTTTCACCCCTTGAAACCTTTCATGTTCAATTAAGATAAGTATCCTTTCAATTCATTCAATATGTCTATGTGTTGTTTGAATATATCTTACGCTTGTCTTGATTTTAACATGCTAGGCTAGATCTATTGTGTGTTTTCTTAGATGTAATGAAACCTAGATGTTGATTATAGGTTGATTGCTTGTTTATAGTTGTAATGGATGAATGATTTCGACGTTAGGCTTAAAAAAACTGGCAGACTTCCATAGTGTAACTTGCTTGAACGTCTTAAGAAACATGAACCAATGCGTACTAGGTTTTTATGGTTGTATTTAATGAATGAGTGAATTCTAGTGATCCCATGTTAGGAGCTTCTTGCAGGCTCGACATAGGAGTGAAGTAGGAGCTTATAGAGTTGGGGAAGTACGTACGCCACCCCACGATTGGTATTAAGGAATATAACCCGTCATCCACGCAACTGTAACAAACAATTAACCTGTAAAAGATATCTAGGGAGTAGTGAAATCTAAGTAAACACAATTCTCCCATCTATTGTTCACACCATATTAGTTTAATTAGTTTAATTTACATTTTTGTTATTTTATTTTGATTGCATCTTAGTTATTGGGTTAGTTGACTAGCAACTAATTCCGCCCACTCTTCCAAAACCCGAGATTTTTACTTGCTTTTCATAAAATAAAAAAAATACATAAAGAATCATCCCTCACCTCTAGACCTAGTTTTTAGGCTTTCTAATCCTAGCGACACTATTCCTGAGTTGAACGATCAATCCCCCGGTACTTGTCACTATACTATACTACAACGATCAGGTACACTGCCTGGTGGGGGTTGTAAGCTTCTCGAGATCCCTCAAGAGGTAAAGCCTGGTGCAATTCCCACGCATCATAAGGCATTGGTGGCCTTTTTGATGAACTTGGTAAAGAACTTCCCAGTGAGAGGAGCTTGATCATCATCTGAGAATTCTGACTCGGAGTGGGACTTAGCAGCTTCATGGTTAGGAGATTGAGGAGAATCAGAGATTGGTTCAGGGACTTTCTCCTCAACCTCTATGTCATCTCCGGCTTCAAAAAGCTCCTCATCACTATGAAATTCATCATTTGAGAACAAGGCTGCCTGGGTTTTATCTGCATGGTCCTTAGAGCCAGTTCCCAAGTTTTGGGCACCTCCATGAGTGGGTTTGGGTTCCATATCAGCGTGTGGTATGTTTCCCTCTGAGTCTTTGTCCCCTAGGATCCCTCCAGACACTGATGGGCGTTTTCCAGTGCCAGCCTTAGGAATCGTGATTGTTGTGTCCCTATCAGCGGGTTGTGTAAGTCCCTCTGAGTCTTTGGGAAGAGTTGTTGTGCCCTCAGACAAAAGCTTTGATTTGCGAATGTCCTCATCAGGCACCTAAGTGGTTTTTCCCCCTTTCTAATTGGCTTGTTCTGGCCTGTCAAAGATTTAGGGGCGTTGATTCCCTGATGCTTGGGTTGTGATTTACCTGAGCCTTTAGCAGGATGTGAAGTGGTGTGGGTCCCCTTCTCAGTGGGGTAGTGCTGCCCCACCGAGGATTTAGGACCCCTTGATCCCTAGGACCCTAGTTGTGATTTGCCAGAGTCTTTATCAGGATGTGAAGGTTGAGTTGATTCTAACTCCACTGACTTGTTTATGTCAGCAGAGCCTTTGGGAATGGGTTTGCCCGAGGACACTGAGTGTGATGTCTCAGTGCCCTCTGTTGGCCTTTGTTTTCGGGTCAGTGATTCTGTTATAACTCTGAGGGTGTCAGCAGTGAAGGTCTATTGTTGTTGCCCCCTTTGGCCAGGCTTGGGGACAGAGGTCTCAGTGGCGAATGACTTGGGTTGAGCCACCTTCCTGGACCCCTGTCCCTTCTTCTTCTTCTTCTCTCTCTTGGAGGGAGAAGGAATGGGTGATATTTTCTCTGCGCCCTAAATTGTTGTCAACATATATGTTGTCAGAGCGACTTCTGTGACCTCAGTAGGGTCTCTTGAATAGTTTTCCTTGTGTAAGACATTAGGAACAAATCCCATGACATCAGGCCTAACGTATTCAACGCGCAATAGATCTTGAAGCACACAGGAAATGAACCTAGGATAAGACATAAGTTTTTGCCTAGATTTTCATGTGGTCAGTTTGGTGATGAGGTCTTTGAAGATGATTTCTCCAAAGTTTATTTTTCTACCCTCCATGAGACAGAATACCATCATTGCTTGAGAGGCATTCAATTGCTTAGTGGAGGATTTATTGCCCCCAAGGACCTGAATGAAAAATGACATCAGGATCCTCCATGGGGCAGGGAAACAGGTTTTGACAATTGGGGCCTTCTTTAACAGGGCCTCTGGTGACACCTCAGGGTATTGTTTGTCATAAGGCGCAAGTTCGAGCGATAAGGTTGTTACTTCTTCAGCCTTGGGTAGAGGCACAAAGGTCTCAGTGTAATCAAGACCTGTGGCCTTGATGAAGGTTTTGTAGTCAAGGGGGAGGGTTTTCTTCCCATTGAACACTGAGAACTTGATGGTGGCTTCCTTGGTGACATCAGGTTTTTCAACCCTTGACGTGCACCAGAATTCCCTCAATAGGTCATGATAAATGACAGAGGGGGTTTTGGTAAAGGCTGTGCGGAAGCAATTTTGAAAATTTTTTACTACACCCTTATAGGAAGGAAAGCCTTCAGGGTAAGAAGAGTTCCCCACCACATTGTTCTTGGTCATGTCAACACCCTCAACTTGGAATTCCACGTTGGGGGCATATGTAATAGCTTTAGAAGAAGCCATTGTGAGAAAATTGGTCTGGTTTTGATTTTAAAAGAGGTTTTGATTCAAAGAAGGAACACACACAGTTTCTTGGAAAAAATTTGCAAGAGTTTTCTTAAATTTAAAAGCGTGTGTGTGTTTCTCTTTGTGGGGGTATTTTTAGGAGATGGAATTAGGGTTAGGATGATGCGGATATCAATTGGTTTTTATAAATTTCAATTGTGATATAAAGTGGGTTTGATATCCGCATTATACCGCATTTCCCATCTCTCATCTTTTTTCGCAACACTATCAGATGAACAGTTGCGCGGCTCTGCAAAAGACACTTTTGCAGAGTGATGTCACCACATATATAATTATGTGAGTCAGAGCATTTAATGCTCAGTGGTATTGGTGAGGTAGGTGTGGGGGCCCAAGATATGGATGTCAGTTGTATAAGTAACATATATTCCTATATTAAATAGAAATCAGTTACCTACCTGGGACATTTACTAAGTACTTAGAGCATTTAGTTAGGTATTCAATGCCATTTGATATCTTGAGCCCTCTGAATGATTTATCATTCAGTATGTTGATGATCAGGGACGTAAGAGAATTTACATCAGGTTGGAACAAATTTAATCAGTTGCCTTATTCAATGTCCAACATGCCCAACTCAGCTTTCAGTCTGGTGAAAGTGGGTTCATCCAAGGGTTTGGTAAAAATATCAGCTAACTGATACTCAGTGGGGATGAAATGTAATTCAATTTCTCCATTCATGATGTGGTCCCTGATGAAATGGTATCTTATGTCAATGTGTTTGGTTCTTTGATGAAGCACTGGGTTGTTGGAGATGGCTATGGCACTTGTGTTATCACAAAAGATGGGTACCATCTTATACTGAATGCCATAGTTACTGAGTTGGCTCTTCATACGGAGTACATTTGCACAACACCCTGCAGTAGCCACATATTCAGCTTCAGCTGAGGACATGGCCACTGACTGTTGTTTCTTTGTACTCCAACACATAAGTTTACCACCAAGAAATTGGCAGGATCCTGAAGTACTTTTCCTATCCATATTACAGCCTGCATAGTCTGAGTCAGTGTATCCTTTGAGATCAAACCCTGAACATTTGGGGTAGTACAAACCAAGGTTAGGTGTTAATGAGGCGAAAAATGAACCACTTTTAGGGGGTCATTTAAGCCTGGAATTGAATTTATTTGATCAAATATTACCCTAAATCATTCCTTTTGTGATTTTAGGTACTTTGGGAGTGAAATCTAGAAAAGGAAGCAATTCAGACGTTTTTGGAGCATAAAAGTGAAGAAAATGCCAAAGACTTAATTTTCCATGCTTAGAACAGTACCTGACGGCGTCAAGAGTAAAAGTGGTGACGACCCAGTGCAAACCTGACGGTGTCACAAGAAGGGCGTCAAGAGTTAATTTTGTGACGGCCTGCATAAGGAGATTACATGACGGCGTCAGACCTAGATCTAGGCAGTCCGAGGAACTATTTGGCGGCGAGATGACGGCGTCAGACATTTGTTCTTGACGCCGTCACCTTCTAAACTCTATATATAGTTTTCTATTTTTCATTCATTAGAGAGGAACTTGTGTGGAGAAACCCTAGGGCCGAACTTTGTAAACCCTAGCTCGTATTTTACAGTATATTCAAGGGTTTTCACCCCTTTAATCCTTTCATGTGCTATTAAGATAAGTCTTCTCTTAATTCAATCAATATGTCTATGTGTTGGTTGTCTATATCTTGTGCTTGTCTTAATTTCAACATGCTAGGCTAGATCTATCTTGTGTTTGCTTGGATCTAATGAAACCTAGATGTTAATTATGTGTTGATTACTTATTTATGGTTGTATTGGATGAATGATTGCAATGTTAGGCTTAAGAAAATTGGCAGATCTCCATTGTGTAACATGCTTGAACGCCTTAGGAAACATGAACCGATGTGTACTAGGTTTTATTGCTTTTATTTAATGCATGAGTAAATTCTAATGATCCCATGTTAGGAGCTTCTTAGCCGGCTCGACATAGGAGTGAAGTAGGCACTCATAGGATTGGGGAAGTAAGTACGCCACCCCATGAATGGTATTAAGGAATACAATCCGTCATCCACACAACTATAACAAGTAATTAACGTGTAAAAGATATCTAGGGAGTAGTGAAATCTAAGTAAACACATTTCTCCCACATATTGCTCACAACTTTAGTTTAATATAGTTTATTTTCATTTTTAGTATTTTATTTTGATTGCATCTTAGCATTGGGTTAGTTGACTAGCAACTAATTCCGCCCATATCCTTCAAACCCGAGATTTTTACTTGCTTTCCTAAAATTATAAAAATACAAAAAGAATCATCCCTCATCTCTAGACCTAGTCTTTAGGTTTTCTAATCCTATCGACACTATTCCTAGCTGAACGATCAATCCCCCGGTACTTGTCATTATATTATACTACATCGATCAGGTACACTGCCTGGTGGGGGTTGTAAGCTTCTCAAGATCCCTGGAGAGGTAAAGCCTGGTGCAAACCCCACGCATCAAGTTTTTGGCGCCGCTGCCGGGGAATAGTTATTATCTAGATTAGAATCTCTTTTTATTAGGTCTAGTTGCTAGATTCCTTTCTAGTAGGATTTTATTTTTTATTTTTAGGTTCTCTTTAGTCTATCTTAATTCTTCGTGTTTTTGTTCGTAACTCTTCACTACCCGACATCATGGACGATGGGAACATCTTTAAACCCGTCATCCCACCACAACAAAACCCACCACTAGAACCTCTTAGGCCCCGAACCTTAGGAATTCTCGACCTAGCCACCAAGGCTATCGAAACACCATTGAGCTCACCGGAGCCAATGTGACCCCCTTGCGATCCGACACCATCCGGTTGGTGCAAAGCGGATGTGCATTCCATGGACTTCGTTCCGAAGATCCTAATCAACATCTCAAGGACTTCCTTAAAATCGTAGATTCTATAGACCTAGATGTTGCAACTAGAGAGACAACCCGATTACGCCTATTCCAATTCTCTCTACGTGATCAAGCTAGTCAATGGCTTGAACGTTGTCACAATTCATAATTTCAGGTCCTTGTTCAGATGTCGAAATTTCATTATTCATCTCGGAAAGTTACTATTCATCAGTTACAATTCACCGATCACTATTCATCATTTTACTATTCGTCATTTTCGGTGTCAGTTTTAGATTCCGAGAAGCGTTCTGAAAACTTACTATTCACATGACACTATTCATTTTCGAAGAGAAAACACTATTCATGTACTTTATTCATTTCATCATAAATTTAGTTTACGGGTATTTACATTCACGAAACCAGTCAGGTTTAGCTGCGAATTCATGAAATCATCGGTAGGGACACTTCATATGGACTAGAAATGGCTTGCATATCATCATTATAGCATTTGCATACTATTCCACTCGTAGCATATTTAAATTAATACTTTTGGTATAATTGACTTTTTACGTATATTTATTTCTAAATAAACGTTAACACGCGACCAATAATGTGACTAACATGTCCGACACTCCCGACCATGATCCCAATATATTTTTATATTCATTTTAAAAATATAAAAATTATATTATTAATTTACCCGGTGTTTTGGAAATTTATTTAATTAATATCGTAAGTTTAATTTAATTACGACGGTTTTCGTAAAAACTAAACAATAATTATCCAAACACTCAATATTTATACCCAACATATTTTTACAATTTTTATGACTTTATTATGTCCCGGTTAACTCCGTTAAAAAATATTTTTAGTTAACTCGGTACCCGGTATTCCCTAAAACTATTAATATATACATAATACTACCTAAATATTACCAACTATCTTACACTACTACAATTTTTTTCTTCCCCCCTTCCATAAATGCAGCCCCCCATTCCTAATATCTTACACCCTTTGAAATTTTACCATCTCATAAATTCATGTAATAATATTGTCCAATATATATAATATATATACTAAAACTTCTCATTTTCAACTCATTTTCAAGATCTAAAAGCAAGACAACTTTCTTTTTCTCTCTTTGGGGTGGTGCTCGACCTAAACTCAAGAACAAGCAAGAAAACATTAATTTTCCAAGATCTAGCAATTATATAGTGTATTTTGTACTCCTTTTAGGGTTTTGTAATACAAACTCAAGGTTTACATAGGTTTTCATCATCAAAATCTCATTAATCTTTCAAGTAAGTGTATAAAACTCATCCTTATAATTTTACCAAGTTTTTACAAGATTCATATGATATATATACAAGATCTACATGCATATGCTATTTATACCACTCCATTTTATACATATCTAACTTTTGAGCCATAGAAATAGATTATAGTTAGATCCTTGTTAGATCCACTTGATTTATGATGTTTAGGAACCCATGACACCCTAAGAAGGTGTATGGTAGGATTAGACTAGTTTTGTGGTGATTGAAAGTGGTTTGGTTGAAGTTGGAACTAGATTAGAACCCTAGAAATGGTTTTTGAAGCAATATATATACCTACTGTCCATATTTTTAAAACGTGGGAAACTCAGTAGGTGATGGGTAATTTTTGACCAAATATTTAGAAAATACTTTCAAAAACAAAGCCGTGGGCGAAAGAACGGATTAAAATGAGCTTATAACGAAGGAATTATGATTTTTGCAAGTTTAACGACGAAAACTATTTTCTGAAAATATAACATGTTGTTGGCCGATTTTCGACGGACAAAGAGAGGCGTTAGACGTAATCTAATGGAGCCGAACTATCAACAATATATTAATACATGTTAAGACGAATCCGTGGATATAAAGAACGAGGAAAATGAACGTAAAACGACAAAGTTATACGCGTTTTAAAATCGTCAAAACTATATATATATTTATAGTCACTAATAGAAATAATATAACTACGTACTAAATACTATATTTTCTAGATTTATTGTTCAAGAATTATATTCTTAACTAACGAAGTACGTATGACCCAAGGTTTATTTATACGACGACTAGGCGTTATTCCAAGGTTTTTAAAACGAGAAATATAACACTAACATTTTATATACGATATATTACGACAAGTTTCTATAAGTCTAGTTGGACTTATTTTTCCTAAGTATGGAAAATACTTTACTTTGACAATAACTAGTATTTCCAAGTTACGAGTGGTATAGGTATCATGTGCATGTGCATTCATTACATCACGACATGATCTAAAGTAGATCGTTATTACTCATATTAGGTTGCGGCTAGTGTTCGCGCCTTGTTGTCCCGATCATTTCATCACATTGTACTATCACTTCAGGTGAGTTTTCATAGCCCCGTTTTCAATTACATATTTGATTTCAAATCCAACGGGGGAGAATACATTGCATTACTTATTTTTCTGTACATGCCAAAGTATTAAATTCCTTACATTGCTTAAGTTGCCTTATTACCACGTCATGACAAGTCCCCTTTATTATCATGGACCGTTAATTAATCTACAAGCGAGAGTGAGTGAATATATCTATTGAGGGTGACTCCTCCATTCGTGTTTGGGTTGCTCCAACGGGTACGAATGCATTTCATGTCTAATATATTAGAGTGTCTGGTAAACACTCATTTGGGGCCAAGTAACGTCTAGCTTCGGGGTCATGAGCTTAAGAACCAATGTAGCATTTTGACATTTTTGTCGGTTTACTTTATACTTGTGGCTTATGTACATACAATTTAACTTACAAACCTATGATTATTCACCAACATTATTGTTGACCGGTTTCACAATGTATTTTCAGGTAACTAAGACATATTCCTCATGACATGCATGGAGTCATTTCATTGAGTATCAAGGATGACGCGTCTCATTTTGGATTTTCATGCACTTATGAACTATCGTTTGATTGTACTAAACTTATTTACTTAAACTTTTCAAGACTTTTGGGACCTATGTTTTATAACTCTGAATATTTTGAATGAATCAAACGATGTATTTTCAAAATGACACTTTAGGTCGTTCAATATAACTGTAACTGTGGTGCTATGACAGTCACCCCCAGGTATTCCATTCCGCTGCCATTTAGGTATTTTGGGGGTGTGACAGATTGGCATCAGAGCTAAGCTTATAGCGAACGAGGATGTATCTTGGACCCTAGACTATAACCACATCATCATAGCATCTCATCATTTCATCATAAGTGTACATTCATTTCACATGTTGTTTCATGCACATTATGCGAGTTATTTATACCCATATTCGGATATATAATTATATTGACCTGGTTCACAAGTGACATGTCTTCAAACACACACCCTGTTATCCTTTCGTCGGATTCCGACATTGAAGATGCCTTGTCATCTTCCACTACCATTGTACTACCAGTTACACTTACGCCGCCATTAGCACCATTGAATTGTTATAGGAACAAGGTTTTCCTAACATCCACCCATACATAGAATGCCGTTTGGTAGGATATTCGGACTTAATCTTAATGGACCTATTAGGATGCTTATTGCAAGGAAGATGGTATGTTTTCTTTCCTTCACTAGTAGGGCGCTTACTACTCAGGTACTACCACCACTGTCAGCTACTTATTTCACCATTGGCCGTCCCATAGTGCGTACTTCAGTTTTACCTCTTAGATGTCGCGAGATAGCGCGAAAGAGGGTAGTATTCTCATCATCTAAAGCACCACCAGCACCATCACATCTCAGAGACTTTACACCCATATATGACAGGCCGCTTAAGAAGCACCCACTATTTGACATACCATTACCATCTACCACACGTTACACCAACTTATAGGTTTGAGGTTGGTGAGAGTTTGAGAGCCTCTACTGCTTGACAACCTACTACACTTCATCATTAGACGATGACCTCTAATTATTTGAGATTACCCATGAGTGTTTGGACGATACACTCTGAATAATACCACAAGCCTCACGAACACAATAATAACTGGAACAAATCGCCCAAGGGTGGCATCTATCACAAGGACTCAATATTATCTTAGATGATCGACTCATACCTCCATAACACAATAAACCAACAAGATGCTTTGAACGGTATTATACCATCATAATGGAACTCATCACAACTCTCCCTTTATTATCAAGTTTGATTACACCACATTCTAAGCCGATGATTTCATCATTAGTCGCTCTAGCAACATTTCACCTACCAATGTGGTCACATTAGTAGTTTTGACATATAATTACAACTTTGGGAAGATGCAAGTAAGACAATAGGATTAATAAATACGAAGATGTCTTTACGATTAGATGGTCATGTTGACCAAGATAAAAGTGACTACCCTAGTTTTCGTGTTTCGGAGATAATAACAATTCAAGTAAGTCAAAATATAATTAAATTCTTGTACAAACAAAAAGATTTCTTGCAAACCTTATGAAGTACGATAAACTATTGATTTTCAATGGTTGGATTAAAAACTCATTTTTGTTTAAACAACAATCTTCTTGAATTCCCTTTTTCCAAAGACATATATATATATATATATATATATATATATATATATATATATATATATATATATATATATATATATATATATATATATGAGGTATTGTTTTTATGAAGGTACAAAATATTTCGTAGTCACATCTTTTACATAACTATATTCATTACAAACTTCAAATAAAGTCACTCCAAAATACATTTATGACCAAATTTCACAATGTTTCACTCAAATAAATGTTATTAATTTCAGAAACCATATCTCCAAAAAGGAACACGCATAACTCATGAACGAATCTCGAAAGCAACCACTATACCTACTTGCTATTTGACCTTAGATGCGAAAGAAACCCCTCTACCAGAGATTGCCAATATTGATACACCATGCCTTAACACCAATACTTCAAATTACGATTTTTTCGCTCATTCCATATTATAAGACCCTCACGCTAGTATAAGTTCATTGGATTAAAAGATCAAGGTACAGTTGCTCAACAAAATTTATATTCTTTTCGGAGATCGATATAGCTTAGTCACAATAGGACAAGACCTCATTTTCATGAAAGGATATCGAGAAGTTTCACCTGACCATAAGGCATTTTGCTTGCTTTCATGGAAAAACCAAACATCATTCGATGTGGTACCTACTTGACTCAGATCACCCGTACAACAATTTCCATTCTTTATACATTTTAGTCATGCATAGAAGGATTACGCATTTGAACCCGCTAACTTTACCTAGTATAAATTCTCGAATACTTCAAATCATTGGCACCAAATTTCTGCCCTATATCCTTCAGTTGACTGTAGATGCCTTAAAGACACGTTCATCTTTCACGCTCTCAATATCACTACCATATTCTCGACCACTTCATAATCATAAACCACTGCCCTGTTATGAACCAAAATATTTACATTCTTTAAATAAGTGGATTAGTAGACTATTACCATACCATAAGATTCACCCATGTATCCAATAAACCATTCAACGAATTTTACTTCAAGCTATTTTACTACCATGTGGGGAAATTGTTTTACGGAATTATTAAAAGAAACTATTTTATTACCACCCTATAAATTGATTTTTCCGTTATTGCACCAAGTATTTACTATTATTATGCGAAACAATTTTCATGTTACTTGAAAGGAAATGACTAGAATACCATTTTTTCAAAACAAAACGTTGAACACCATCTAAAACTTTTGAGAAAAATAATGCTATTTTTACTAACTCAAGCATTGCATCATTAGTCCTCAATTATACATAGCCTGATCACCTATGTATAATTCAGGAAGGATTATGCTATGAAGAAAATAATTTTTTTTAGGGATTGTTAATAACAATCTTCATTCAAAAGCGTTGTAAACAAATAAACTTTTTCATAAACATCTCTTTTTGACAAACCCTCCCTGGATACTTACCCCACCTGTCACTTACTCAGCTATTAAGTTGGATTTTTCCATTGATCTCCCTAGGACAGACTTCCCATATCAATTACTAGGAGGATTCCTCGATACAAGAAAAACAATAAAAGGATTACAGAACTACTAACCTAGACTAGAAGTATACACTAAGACAATTTATAACTCAACAACAATTCTAAGATGCCACGAGACCATCCGAACGATCATCTCTGACCTAGTTGTTCAATACTATCATTCAAAAGTACTAACTAGATTGAGTTGCAGGATCGAACACACTGTGAAGGTGTGCTAAGCAACACTATAGAGATAAACCAAGCCTCTTAACCAATACCGTAAAGCATTCCAATTAAACATGGCCTCATCTATACGCAAACTTCCCTGCAGTGAGTTTTCGCAAAGAATAATTGATTCGAATTATGGATATCGATATAGATTCCCTCAAGGCATTATGTTCTCTAGAACTTCTGGATAACCTCACATACACATCAAGAGAGGCATCAGGCCCAAGCATATCTCCCCAGCTTTATGTGGAAATAAAATAGACATTCATCGATATAGTATCAATGGACACCCTCATTTTGCCAACATGATGACAATTTCAACGATAATCCATTTCAGGACTTAAGTTGGTTGAATACCTAGGCTTGTAGTTTTGCCAGATAATCGCCAATAGTCATCTTTCAATATTAGGAATCGAACGTTGGACATCTATGCATTTATGCGAACATTTCCTATCCTACTATTTTATTCCTTGTTAGTATTTTTACTTTTAAATAAAGTTGATTTCAAAATTTTGTTTATACAAATCACATACCTCGTAGAAAATAATTTTTGAATTGCCTATTTTAAACAAATACGATCCTTTTTGGTCAATATTTTGCAAAACCATTGTACAATGAGAAATAAATAAACATCAAACTTTGGTAAACAGTCCTATTCACTATATTTTGAAGACGGTTTCACATTTTTATAACTACTGAATTTTGAATCATCAAGAAAGAGATTACTTAGTAACCCATTTGCTCCATTTTCTAAATTAGTTTATTCGGAAAAAAAAATGTTTCTACCAAAACTCACAATCACGAGATAAATTTTGAAAACCAATCACATTACAAGATCGCTTAGGCATTTAGGGTTTTGCGATTTGACAATAAAGAATATTGGGATACGTGATGAAGAAAATTAGGAGGGACACCATACAGCAATTACACACGTCGGTGATGGAGACCAAACATAATACGCAAAGAAAGACATAGGTCATAGCATTTATTAGACCAGAACACAAGGAATCAAAATTATTACCCATATTCTATCTTCTTCGTATAACGCCCTTATCGAAATGTATAACGTTGTAAAATTAGTCACCAGATTCATTGTAACCGTTTCAATTATTCCTGATCAAGGTGATCGAATCACCTCAGACTTCTAGCAATCATTTTAAGATTTCCTTTAGAACCCCATCTAGATGTAAACACCGTCTATCATCCTCAGACCAATGGTCAGATCGAGGGGACAATTCAAACATAGGAAAGGTATGCTCAGAGAGTGAGCGATTGACTCTAGAAATGGTTGGACTAACCATTTATCATAAATCAGATTCGGTCGCAACGATAGTTATCGCATGAGCGTAGAGACTACACCATTTGAGGCACTCCATGGTCGAAGTACCAATTACCCATTTACAGACCGAAATCGGAAAGTTAAATTCACTGGTCTAGAACTAAACTATGGAACAACAAAGGAAATTTCACAAGTCAAGAACCAGTTACGAGCATTGTGAAACTGGTAGAAGTTAGGTTGGTGCATGACGCACATCATGCGGATTGGGTATCCCTGAATAGCAAACCAACTAGATTCAAGTGGGAGAACGAACTAAGTTGAAAGCTTTACCTTGGAGAGGCATGATACAATTTTGGTAACACGAGAGATTGAACCTCTAGTATATTGGACCATTTAAGATTCATTTTAGAATCGACCAGCTGACATACATATTTGAGTTCTGGCAGAGTTCAGCAACATATATTACCAATATCACATTGTAAACCTCAAGAAGCGCTGACCATCTACTGACGGACCGAACGCGGAAAAACCCAAACTCACTATTCCTGTAAGCACTCATGAAATAACCAGGAATTTCCTGCAAATCAAGAATCAGTTACAAGTCAAAAAGTTGTAAACCCTTAGAATTTCAAGTTGCTGGTAGGGTTACGTTAAAAGTTCTGCCTAGGAAAGGCATAATACCATTCAGAAAAATCCGGGAAGTTAAATTCGATGTACACTGGACCATTTAATATTTCAAACAGAGTAGGCCAGTAACCCCCAGACTTGAGCCTTGTTGGAAAGTAGCAAGATTACACAAACATGTTTCACAATTTCAAATCCCGAGAAATGACTTTCAGATTAGTGACTCGTGATCCAACCCAATGACAAACCTAAATCTGGTAGGAGAACCAGTAGAAATCACGAACCGTGAGGTCGAACGGTTGAAGCAAAGTCGAATTCCTATCATGAAAGTTCGCTGGAATTCTCGAAGAAATCCCGAATTTACTTGGGAACGAGAAGACCAAATGCAACTCAAGTATCCACGTCTTTTTACCAAATATACTTCAGAGACCAACCAAAACTGAACTTCGGGACGAAGTTCCTTTTAGAGGGGAAGACTGTCACAATTCGTAATTTCAAGTCCTTGTTCAGATGTCGAAATTTCATTATTCATCTCGGAAAGTTACTATTCATCAGTTACAATTCACCGATCACTATTCATCATTTTACTATTCGTCATTTTCGGTGTCAGTTTTAGATTCTGAGAAGTGTTCTGAAAACTTACTATTCACATGACACTATTCATTTTCGAAGAGAAAACACTATTCATGTACTTTATTTATTTCATCGTAAATTTAGTTTACGGGTATTTACATTCGCGAAACCAGTCAGGTTTAGCTGCGAATTCATGAAATCATCGGTAGGGACACTTCATATGGACTAGAAATGGCTTGCATATCATCATTATAGCATTTGCATACTATTCCACTCGTAGGATATTTAAATTAATACTTTTGGTATAATTGACTTTTTACGTATATTTATTTCTAAATAAACGTTAACACGCGACCAATAATGTGACCAACATGTCCGACACTCCCGACCATGATCCCAATATATTTTTATATTCATTTTAATAATATAAAAATTATATTATTAATTTACAGGAAATTTATTTAATTAATATCGTAAGTTTAATTTAATTACGACGGTTTTCGTAAAAACTAAACAATAATTATCCAAACACTCAATATTTATACCCAACATATTTTTACAATTTTTACGACTTTATTATGTCCCGGTTAACTCCGTTAAAATTTATTTTTAGTTAACTCGGTACCCGGTATTCCCTAAAACTATAATATATATACATAATACTACCTAAATATTACCAACTATCTTACACTACTACAATTTTTTTCTTCCCCCTTCCATAAATGCAGCCCCCCCATTCCTAATATCTTACACTACTAAAATTTTACCATCTCATAAATTCATGTAATAATATTGTCCAATATATATAATATATATACTAAAACTTCTCATTTTCAACTCATTTTCAAGATCTAAAAGCAAGACAACTTTCTTTTTCTCTCTTTGGGGTGGTGCTTGACCTAAACTCAAGAACAAGCAAGAAAACATTAATTTTCCAAGATCTAGCAATTATATAGTATATTTTGTACTCCTTTTAGGGTTTTGTAATACAAACTCAAGGTTTACATAGGTTTTCATCATCAAAATCTCATTAATCTTTCAACTAAGTGTATAAAACTCATCCTTATAATTTTACCAAGTTTTTACAAGATTCATATGATATATATACAAGATCTACATGCATATGCTATTTATACCACTCCATTTTATACATATCTAACTTTTGAGCCATAGAAATAGATTATAGTTAGATCCTTGTTAGATCCACTTGATTTATGATGTTTAGGAACCCATGACACCCTAAGAAGGTGTATGGTAGGATTAGACTAGTTTTGTGGTGATTGAAAGTGGTTTGGTTGAAGTTGGAACTAGATTAGAACCCTAGAAATGGTTTTTGAAGCAATATATATACCTACTGTCTATATTTTTAAAACGTGGGAAACTTAGTAGGTGATGGGTAATTTTTTACCAAAGATTTAGAAAATATTTTCAAAAACGAAGCCGTGGGCGAAAGAACGGATTAAAACGAGCTTATAACGAAGGAGTTATGATTTTTGCAAGTTTAACGACGAAAACTATTTTCTGAAAATATAACATGCTGTTGGACGATTTTCGACGGACAAAGAGAGGCGTTAGATGTAATCTGATGGAGCCAAACTATCAACAATATATTAATACATGTTAAGACGAATCCGTGGATATAAAGAACAAGAAAATGAACTTAAAACGACAAAGTTATACGCGTTTTAAAATCGTCAAAACTGTATATAAATATTTATAGTCACTAATAGAAATAATATAACTACGTACTAAATACTATATTTTCTAGATTTATTGTTCTAGAATTATATTCTTAACTAACGAAGTACGTATGACCCAAGACTTATTTATACGACTACTAGGCGTTATTCCAAGGTTTTTAAAACGAGAAATATAACACTAACATTTTATATACGATATATTACGACAAGTTTCTATAAGTCTAGTTGGACTTATTTTTCCTAAGTATGGAAAATACTTTACTTTGACAATAACTAGTATTTTCAAGTTACGAGTGGTATAGGTATCATGTGCATGTGCATTCATTACATCACGGCATGATCTAATGTAGATCGTTATTACTCATATTAGGTTGCGGCTAGTGTTCGCGCCTTGTTGTCCCGATCATTTCATCACATTGTACTATCACTTCAGGTGAGTTTTCATAGCCCCGTTTTCAATTACATATTTGATTTCAAATCCCACGGGGGAGAATACATTGCATTACTTATTTTTCTGTACATGCCGAAGTATTAAATTCCTTACATTGCTTAAGTTGCCTTATTACCACGTCATGACAAGTCCCCTTTATTATCATGGACCGTTAATTAATCTACAAGCGAGAGTGAGTGAATAGATCTATTGATGGTGACTCCTCCATTCGTGTTTGGGTTGCTCCAACGGGTACGAATGCATTTCATGTCTAATATATTAGAGTGTCTGGTAAACACTCATTTGGGGCCAAGTAACGTCTAGCTTCGGGGTCATGAGCTTAAGAGCCAATGTTGCATTTTGACATTTTTGTCGGTTTACTTTATACTTGTGGCTTATGTACATACGATTTAACTTACAAACCTATGATTATTCACCAACATTATTGTTGACCGTTTTCACAATGTATTTTCAGGTAACTAAGACATATTCCTCATGACATGCATGGAGTCATTTCATTGAGTATCAAGGATGACGCGTCTCATTTTGGATTTTCATGCACTTATGAACTATCGTTTGATTGTACTAAACTTTTCAAGACTTTTGGGACCTATGTTTTATAACTCTGAATATTTTGAATGAATCAAACGATGTATTTTCAAAAAGACACTTTAGGTCATTCAATATAACTGTAACTGTGTTGCTATGACAGTTACCCCCAGGTATTCCATTCCGCTGCCATTTAGGTATTTTGGGGGTGTGACAAACGTTTACCCGCGGGATCCATCACCACATGGGATGATCTCAGCACTCGTTTCCTTGCTCAATTTTTCCCACCAGGGAGAACTACCAAGCTTAGAAATGACATCTTGATGTTCCAACAACGTCAAGGTGAAACTCTTTATGAAGCATGGACTCGATTCAAGGACTTACTCCAAAAAGTCCCTCATCAGGCATAGATCTTTGGCTCCAACTCCAAATCTTTTATGACCATATCGATCTCTCCACAAGGCGAGCCATTGACCAATCGGCCAGTGGTAAGCTACGTGATCTAAGTGCGGAACAATCATGGGAACTCATAAAGGATCTTGCTCTCTATGACAACGAAAGTTGGAATGATCCCCGTGATTTGAACAAAATGGTCAAGGCAATATCTTTGCCTTCGAACAACTCTAGCACTCCCGACCGTAGGATCATGGAACTTGAGGACCAAGTCAAGTTTCTCATGAAATCTTACGAAGCTCCTAAGCCTTCAAGCCAAGTGAACAAAATAACTTCTTCATGCGAATTATGTAGTGGTCTCCATGACACTCGTGATTGTGTGGAACTCCCCGGAACAGCTTTTGCAGACTACGCATCCTCGCGTACCGACGAAGCGGCAGATAAGTGGTACACTTTCAAACCCGAGCCAAACCCTTACGGTGATTCATACAACCCCTCTTGGAAAAATCACCCAAACCTTAGGTGGAAACAAAATCAAGCCAATTCTTCCAATCCGCCTAATCGTTACCAACCAAACGGTCCACCCTCCAACCGTACTTTCAACAACAATCCTTCTAACAACTATGGTAGTACCAAAAATCTTGAGATTGATGTCTAAGTTCATGGCATCTCAAGAAGCTCGCATAGCTAGGTTTGAAACCGAATTCAACCAACAACAAACGGAGATGACCAACAAGATAGACAACTTGTTGAAAGCCCTCAACAACCAAGCGTTAACTACACCTAGGAAGGACACTAGGGACGCCAATAACGGAGTCCAAATTAAGGACCCCTCATCATCCAAACATGTCCACTTTGTCAATGTTGTCACCATTAAGCCAATAGATAAGAATATAGAGGAAAGTGACAAAGATGAAGTTGAAATAGAAACCGAGACTAGGGATGAAATTAGGGAAGTTGAGGTTAATAAGGGAGAGGAGTTAGAGGAAGTAGAGACTATAGAAAAGCACTTTGATAAGTTTCCCACCAAGGAAGAACGGGAATACCATAAGGATTTATTCAATGGCCTCGAGACATCATATATCCTTGGCACACCCCTTATCAAAATGGGAGACCCCTCTAACATCAACATACCATGCAACATCGGGCATATGCACATATGGAAAGCTTGCATCGATCCTAGATCTCCTGTAAACATCATGACTAGGACTTATTACAATTGGGTGATGAAGAAACAACTTGATTATAGGATGATGCCCAATAAGAATTTGATAAGTAATTTTGTAGGAAGAGTGAAGGGATTGCATGTGATTATAGGTAATTTCACTTATGAGATCGATTTTATGATAGTAGAAGACACTCGTCCGGTGATAGATGATTACCTAAGCCAAGTAATATTCGGAAAACCATTTGTTGAGGCCACTAGGATGAGTTATGATCCGACTTTAGGGATAGTTAGGTTCAAGGAAGAGAATGATGAGATTGCCTACCAAATGCCCTACAAAATTGAGCAATACCGCCTTCTCTCTAATATAGAAAAGGAATACAAACAAGCGGCTTATTATAGGAATGATGAGGATAGACGTAGGGGAGTAGAATATGTGAAGAATAGGATGCTTGGTTTCTACAAAGAATGCCTGCAACTAGGTCCGAAATACAAAACTGGCTTAGAAGACAACCTAGAGAGTGAAACCAACGATGAGGTCACATAGTAACCCATGACCTTGAGTCTAGCTACAAGACTCGTAAATAAAGAAAAGCGCTTCTTGGGAGGCAACCCATGATTGTGTGTGATTTTTATTTTTGTTTGTTTTGTTTGTTATTTGCTTCCGTATGCATGCTTTATTTTTATTGTTGGTAGATCATGTTTCAAAACTAAATAGTGGAAATACTTTACTTTGTTGTTTGGCCTAGTCTTAACTTCACCCAAATGTATTTTTGCAAAAGATAAGTGTAAGGGGAAACCCCAGATATGTTTTTAAGAAACAAAACCGATCATGATTCTCCACAATATTAAGTGAACATGTATATTCGTATTTGTTAGAGTCAAATGCTTGTATCGAGTCATAATGAAGTTTTGCAGGATTTTCCAGGAAGTAAGACCAAGTTTTTCCAGAAATTTTCCGGACACTTAACATAAGAATTTCTGCAGGTCACTTCTGATGGCGTCACGAGTTTACTCTTGATGGCGTCACGTGTAAAAATCTGGAAATTTTACCAGTTTTGTTTTTCTAACGGAGTCTTAAAGTTTTTGTTGAATTATTAGTTTTATAATCTCCAGGAAATCTGCAAACATCATTCCACAAGCATTATATCTTATTTTGTTTTCTAGGATTTAGTAACATATGTAGATTGCCGTCGATTTTATGCAAGGTTGCCTTGTCTGTTTTCTCAGGATTTACAAGTTATGTATGACAAGAAGATGATTTATTTTTCTGGAAGGGAAGCTTTGATTGTTCATTTTCTTGGAGGAAGATCTAACCTGGCCGCCTTATTATCCATACCGAGCGAATCAGGGGAGTATTTGATTTCATTCGTTTTACTTATTTCACTTTTACATTCTTTACTTGAACATTGGGGACAATGTTCATCCTAAGTGTAAGGGGAGGGTAAAATGATGATACCTTACAGATACACTTTCGCTTGAGTTTGTTTGTTTGATAGTAGATGTGTAATAAAACTACGAGAAATACTTGTTAGTGCAATTTTAGCGCCAAATTTAAATTTTTTTACAACATTTAGGAGTGAAACTTTAGCCTTAACAAGCGTCTCATGGATAGGAGATTGTATGACTAGCACAAAACCGTACTATTCAGAAAAATTTTTCACCCAAATACGTGAGGTTCGCCTTTAGATTTGATAGGAAAAGCATTTACTATTAGTACTTATGAGTGTACCGGTAGCATTTAGATTCTAGAACTTGCGTTAGTGATACATCCCGAGACCGATAGTGAGACTACATTCGTGTAGTAGGATTTACTACATGATAAGAGGCATTAGGATCACCCTTGTGTTAAACCCGTATCATAATTACTTGACCATTTAAGTCATATTACTTGGCTAGTTAAGTCAATTAATTTTTCCCACACCTTAGCGTTGTACTCATTTTTAGTACATGTTACCCCTAGTACACCCCTCCGAGCCTATCTTTTCGTTTCTAACTTTAAGCATTTTACTTAAAGGAAGAATTTGTTACACCCCACTTAAATGTACACCCAAATCGCCTTAGCCTTCCGTGTATGCACTCATCTTTAGTGCATTATTGTTACTTGTTAAACCCTAAGTTAATTATCTAATTGATTACATGGTTGCTAAGTCGAGTCATATCCTTGTACATATTGTTTTGGGACGATTGGGACTCATGGGTAAAGTACTTATTTTATGGAGTAATGGGGAAGAACATCATATATTACCCCCGTATGTGCGTTAATCTTAAAAGTACTCCAAGTGTTTTGATTTTCTTAATTCGAGTCATTAGATTAGTGTATTGTAAAGTATGTAAAAATTCAAGTGTAAGGGGAATGTTCATTCCCTATGATGTATTATTTTGGATAGTATGGTAAGAGTGTATGCAAAAAAAAAAAAAAAAAAAAAAAAAAAAAAAATCGAAAAAACAAGAAAAAGAAAAGAAAATAATAGAAAAAGAAAAAGAGAAAAAAAACATACGGACTACCATCCCTTTTTGTTCTATGTTTATTTTATGTTTTTTTTATTTTTCATTTATTAGCTTAAGTCGAGTCTAGTCTTGGCTTAGCAACGCCATATTGTACATGTAATTAACCAAGATTGTTAACTCGCCACCAGTAAAGACTGCCTATATCCAACAAAACCGTGTATTCCATATCCCTACACCTAACGTTACAACCCTTTAAAAGACCTCTTTGATAGTTTATCCTAGGTGCTTACGCCATGTGGTGGAGGTTTGATCCTTTCCCAAGCCTATGGTAATCTATTTTGCTATGACAGGTAGTGAGAGATGTTTTCCATTTCCATATTGTAATTTATACTTTATTACACCCGAGAGATGTGAGTATCTAAACACTATTTGTGAGGTGCTAGTATATGACCTCCGTGCTTGTCTTTGGTCTTTAGTGGAACGATTATTTGTTGTAATTACTTTTATATTAGTGTTAAATGACCCCTAACTTGTATTTTGATTAGAATAAAAGCGCATTTGCTTGAGTACAAGCAAATCTCAAGTGTAAGGGTATATGATGAGGCGAAAAATGAACCACTTTTAGGGGGTCATTTAAGCCCGGAATTGAATTTATTTGATCAAATATTACCCTAAATCGTTCCTTTTGTGATTTTAGGTACTTTTGGAGTGAAATCTGGAAAAGGAAGCAATTCGGACATTTTTTGAGCATAAAAGTGAAGAAAATGCCAAAGACTTAATTTTCCATGCTGAGAACAGTACCTGACGGTGTCAAGAGGAAAATCATGACGGCGTCAAGAGTAAAAGTGGTGACGACCCAGTGCAAACTTGACGGCGTCACAAGAAGGGCATCAAGAGTTAATTTTGTGACGGCCTGCATAAGGAGATTACATGACGGCGTCAGACCCAGATCTAGGCAGTCCGAGGAACTATTTGGCGGCGAGATGACGGCGTCAGACATTTGTTCTTGACGGCGTCACCTTCTAAACTCTATATATAGTTTTCTATTTTTCATTCATTAGAGAGGAACTTGTGTGGAGAAACCCTAGTGCCAAACTTTGTAAATCCTAGCTCGTATTTTACAGTATATTCAAGGGTTTTCACCCCTTGAATCCTTTCATGTGCTATTAAGATAAGTCTTCTCTTAATTCAATCAATATGACTATGTATTGGTTGTCTATATCTTGTGCTTGTCTTAATTTCAACATGCTAGGCTAGATCTATCTTGTGTTTGCTTGGATCTAATGAAACCTAGATGTTAATTATGTGTTGATTACTTGTTTATGGTTGTATTGGATGAATGATTTCAATGTTAGGCTTAAGAAAACTTGCAGATCTCCATTGTGTAACATGCTTGAACGTCTTAGGAAACATGAACCGATGTGTACTAGGTTTTATTGGTTGTATTTAATGCATGAGTAAATTCTAATGATCCCATGTTAGGAGCTTCTTAGCCGGCTCGACATAGGAGTGAAGTAGGCACTCATAGGATTGGGGAAGTAAGTACGCCACCCCATGAATGGTATTAAGGAATACAATCCGTCATCCACGCAACTATAACAAGTAATTAACGTGCAAAAGATATCTAGGGAGTAGTGAAATCTAAGTAAACACATTTCTCCCACATATTGCTCACAACTTTAGTTTAATATAGTTTATTTTCATTTTTAGTATTTTATTTTGATTGCATCTTAGTATTGGGTTAGTTGACTAGCAACTAATTCCGCCCATATCCTTCAAACCCGAGATTTTTACTCGCTTTCCTAAAAATATAAAAATACAAAAAGAATCATCCCTCATCTCTAGACCTAGTCTTTAGGTTTTCTGATCCTAGCGACACTATTCCTAGCTGAACGATCAATCCCCCGGTACTTGTCATTATAATATACTACATCGATCAGGTACACTACCTGGTGGGGGTTGTAAGCTTCTCAAGATCCCTTGAGAGGTAAAGCCTGGTGCAAACCCCATGCATCAGGTGTACTCTTCAGGTATCTGATGATTCTCTTAACAGCAGTGAGATGAGACTCTTTTAGTTCAGACTGATATCTAGCACAAAGGCAAACTGAGAATTGGATGTCAGGCCTTGAGACAAGTAAGTACATCAGTGACCCAATCATTCCTCTGTATAGGGTTTGATTCACTGATTTACCAGTGATGTCAGGACCAAGGTTGTTTGCAGGAACCATAGGGGTTTTCACTGAAGAGCAGTAAGATTGCTCATACTTCTTCAGTAGGTTCCTTATGTATTTTTCTTGAAAAATAGATATGCCTTTGTCAGTCTGTTTAATTTGAAGTACAAGAAAGTAAGTGAGTTCACCCATCATGTTCATTTCAAAGTTTGTGGTCATGAGTTTTTCAAACTGTTTACATATTTTGTAACTTGTTGAGCAAAAGATGATATCATCAACATACACTTGAACAAGGATGACATCACTTTTTGTTCTATAGATGAACAGGGTGTTGTCAATCTTTCCTCTGACAAACTTGTTTTGAATCAGGAAGGCTGAAAGTGTTTCATACCATGCCCTGGGTGCTTGCTTTAGTCCATAAAGGGCTTTGTTAAGCTTGCAGACATGGTTAGGAAATTCACTGCTTTCAAAGCTAGGAGGTTGTTGCACATAGACATCTTCTTTAATTTTACCATTCAGGAATGCACTTTTTACATCCATTTGGTAAACTTTAAAGTTCATGTATGTTGCATAGGCTAGGAAGATCCTGATGGCTTCCATTCTAGCAACAGGTGCAAAGGTTTCCTCATAATCAATACCTTCCTGTTGTTTATAACCTTTTGCAACAAGTCTTGCCTTGTTTTTGATGATTGTTCCACATTCATCAGTCTTGTTTTTGTAGACCCACTTCATTCCAATGACTAAAACACCTTTAGGGCATTCAACAAGGGTCATGATATCATTCCTGTCAAATTGTTTCAACTCTTCTCTCATGGCCTGAACCTAGCTCTCATAAGTTAAAGCTTCTTTAACATTTTTGGGCTCTATGTCAGAAAGAAAATCCACATAGAGACAAACATTGGCTGAGGCTGCCATAAGTTTGGCAGCCATGCTTCTGGTAAACATGCCTTCAGTGGGCCCACCAATGATGTTCACAACCTCAATTGTTTTAGATTTTGTCCAGCTATCCCGAGGTCTAGGATAAGAGTTAGAGCTTGTAGAAGCCTGATTTGTTTGAGTGGGTTCAGTCACAGGAACCTGAGGTAACTCAAGATTTTGGTCTTCAGTGACCTCAGTGTGAACGGCTTGGTTTGAGGGTTCCTAAACAATTGGTTCAGTGGTAGCAGTCTCATTGGAGACTTGTTGGGTTTCAATGAATTCACTGATGGTTGGTTGGGGTAGATTGTGAGGGATGTTGTAGTATGAGACATCAGCATCAGCTTCGTATTGAGTTGAAGTATGATTCTCAGGGAGATACTCATCAGGAGGATACCTTGATGAATCATTAATACCAATCTCTTTAACTGAGGAACTGGAGAACCTGATGGATTCAGTGCTCTCATCAACAGTTATATGATAAGTTTCCTCAGTTTTTTTTCTCCTTGTGTTAAACACCCTGTAGGCTTTGGAAACTAGAGAGTATCTGATGAGGCGAAAAATGATCCGTTTTTAGGGGGTCATTTAAGCCCGAATCCGACTTTATTTGATCAAATATTGCCCTAAATCGTTCCTTTTGTGATTTTAGGTGTTTGGAGAGTGAATTCTGGAAAAGAAGCCATTTTGGACGTTTTTGGAGCATAAAAGTGAAGAAAACGGCAAAGTATCAATTTTCCATGCTGAAGACACTAGGTGACGGCGTCAAGAGTTACACCCTGACGGCGTCAGACATCAAGAATAAAACACCGTAGTTGATGACGGCGTCAAAATCCATCCTGACGGCGTCAAAGTCCCAAGAATAAAATACCGTAGGTGGTGACGGCGTCACATAGGCGTCATAAGTAGATCAAGGCCGTCCGAGGAAGTATTTGGCGGCGAGGTGACGGTGTCACATGCTTGTCTTGACGCCGTCAGCCCAGTTTTCCTATATATAGTTTTCTAGTTTTTACATTAAAAAAGGAGAGAAGTTTTGGTGAAACCCTAAAGACGAATTTGGTGTCTCTTTTACAAGTTTTTCAAGGGTTCCAAACCCTTGATACCTTGCATTGTAATTGAGATAAGTGTTCTTCTAATTCAATCAATATGTCTATGTGTTGGTTGTTTATATCTTGTTCTTGTCTCAATTCAATTATGCTAGGCTAGATCTCTCTTGTGTTTGCTTAGATCTAATGAAACCTAGATGTTGACTAAGTGTTGATTACTTGTTTATTCTTGTTCTTGGATGAATGATTTATATGTTAGGCTTAAGAAAACTGGCAGATCTCCAAATGGTAACATGCTTGAACGTCTTAAGAAACATGAACCGAGGCGTACTAGGTCTTTATTGGTTGTATTTAATGCATGAGCCACTGTTTACAATCCCTATAGTTGTGCTGGGTCATGGTGTAGGAGGAGATAAGAGCTCATAGAGTTGGGGAGTTATGTATGCCACCCCACGAATGGTATTAAGGAATACAATCCGTCATCCATACAAGTATAACAAGTAATTAACGTGTAAAAGATATCTAGGGAGTAGTGAAGTCTAAGTAAACACAATTTCTCCAATTACTGCTCACAACCTTAGTATAATTTAGTTTAATTTCATTTTCAGTATTTTATTTTGATTATATATTAGTTTTGGGTTAGTTGAATAGCAACTAATTCCGCCCACTCCTTAAAAAACCGAGATTTTAATTGCTTTCATAAAAATATAAAAATAAAAAAATAATCATCCCTCACCTTTAGAACTAGTAATTAGGTTTTCTAATCCTAGCGACACTATTCCTAAGCTGAACGATCAATCCCCCGGTACTTGTCACTATACTATACTACAACGATCAGGTACACTGCCTGGTGGGGGTTGTAAGCTTCTCGAGATCCCTCGAGAGGTAAAGCAAGGTGCGATTCCCACGCATCAGTATCCCAAGAAGTATCCATCATCAGCTTTGGCATCAAATTTACCCAAGTGATCCTTGTGATTATGAATAAACACAGGACACCCAAATACATGAAAGTAACTGATGTCATGGATCCTTCCTTTGAACACCTCATAGGGAGTCTTATTGTGTCTTTTCACAATAATGGACCTATTTTGAGTGTAGCAGGCTGTTCTGACTGCCTCAGTCCAGAAGTGTTTTGAGAGGACTGAGCCATTCAACATTGTCCTTGCTGCCTTTATGAGTGTTCCATTCTTTCTTTCAGCTACTCCATTTTGTTCAGGAGTATAGGGAAAAGTGAAGTTCTGAGAAGTCCCTTTCTCATCACAGAAACACTCAAGGTCATGGTTTTTGAATTTAGTGCCATTGTCAGTTCTAATTTGTTTAACCTTTTCAATGTTCCTGACAAATGACATGATTGTGTCAGCTGCCTGACTCTTTTTGGTCAGGAAGTAAACCCAAGTGTATCTTGAGTATTCATCCACAATAACTAGAGTATACTTCTCATGGTGAATGGACATATGACTGACAGGTCCAAATAAGTCCATGTGGAGGAGATGCAGGCAACTTTTGATTGAGAAGGATTGTTTGGTTTTAAATGATGCCCTGTGGTGTTTTCCTTTTTCACAAGCAGAACATGGCTTGTCTTTGGTATACACCAGTGATGGAAGGCCAAGAACCTTATTCTGTTTGGCCCTATTGTTACTGTTTTTGAAATTGAGATGAGAGAGTCTCCTATGCCAGAGCCAGTTGATTGTCTCACTTACCTTAGAGAAGAGGCAAGTCCTATTTTGAGTAAGGGATGCCATGTCTAGGATATAAACATCATCCCTCATGGGAGCAATCAACACAACTTCCTTGTTGGCATTAAAGATTGTCCCTCTCTTGTCATCAAACTAAACTATGTATTTTGCATCACATAGTTGACTCACACTTATCAGATTGTACTTGAGACCATTGACATAAGCTATTCTTGTAAAAACTATACCATTGCAGTTTACTGAACCATAACCTTCAGTAGGAGCTAATGAGTTATCACCAAATACTACCTTGGGTCCTGGTTTTTCTACATATTTATGCAGATAACTCTTCACACCAATCATACTCCTTGAGCATCCACTGTCAAGGTGCCAAGCAGGATCCCTGATGTGTTTCTGCACAAATAGTAAACTAGGTTAGTTTTTCTTGTTACCCCACCTCCTAGTGGGCTTAGTCCTCAGGGACTTTTTGAACTTACCTAAAGAATCATGGTCTGAAGTAGAGTGAACTGAGCTTCCACATGTTTTACATTTTGTGGTAGTTGAAGACTCAGTTCACTGAGAAGTGCTGGTAGAGGCGTTTCTTCTGTCTTGAATGATCTTGTCATGTCCCTTGTCATGATGTGTGGGGTCTCCACAGATGTTACAACAATTGTTCATCATGCAATCATCAGGTAGATGATCATTGAACCCACAATGAGGACATGGCAAGAAAGGCTTAGCCTTTTGTCTTTGTTTGGAAATTGAGGCATACTGATAGCCTTGTGTTTTGTAAAGACCTTGAGCTTTTAGAGAAGTAGTGTGAGAGTTGTGATCAGAAGTCCTGTGGTCTTCTTGTTTGCATATCATGCAGAACTGGATTTTGTAGCAATTATCAGTGGAGTGGTTTGGATGATTGCAAAGTTCACATCTCACTAAAGGTCTGGATGAGGGTTTTAGTTTGGAGAAACTTGAGGAAGTTGCTGGTTGTTTAGATTTTGAGTCAGTGTGTTTTTCATAGGACTCAATCTTTTCACTCAACTTCCTGACAAGTTCAGCTAACTGATCAAACTTTGAATCAGTGCTTTCAGGTTTCACTTCAGTGGATACTGAAGGTGTGTTGTTTTCAGATGGTACTGAGGTAGGTCTTTTCAGGATGGTTATTCCTGGATTTGTTTTCTTCTTTGGAGAGTGAGGTTGATAGACTGGTGGTGCAATTTCAGAACTAGGTGCTGCTCCTTGAAGTTGTTTCAGTGGAGGGAGTGGTGATTGTGAATCTGACTTAGACTCAGTGATGGACTCAGTATGACTGGGTTCATCTGTAACTCCTAGCAACTCCTTAATAGCCTGACTTTCAGGTTCTAGAATTCTTCCAGTGTTGAAGTTTGGCAGTTTACTATCAGGATTGACTATTTCAATCCAATCACTGGGCTTAGGAGCAAGTTCTTTGCTAGAGAGTTTGTTTGCAGATAGAAAGGCTCTTGAATGGATACCCTCCCCAGACACTTCAGTGAGTTGATCTTCACCCAGGGCAGCCTTTTTGCTGCTGGGTGTGAGACTCAGTGTGTCAAAGAGTTTGGGGTTCTTCTGAGTCAATTTCCAAATGACAGCCTTTTCTTTCTTAAGTTCTTCCTGAAGAGCTTGATTTTGTTTTACAAGTTCAGAATTTTGAATTTGAAGTGTGACATTTTCAAGTTTAGCTTGTTTTAAAGCAAGAAGCTCATCTCTACACTTATTTAGTTCAAAACTCAGTTTGTTAAATTTTGAAACAAATTTAATCTTTACTCTTCAACATACTTAAGATCAACATTAATATAATCTAAATAAGATTTCCAATCAGCATCATCATCCATAGAAACTAAAATGTTTACCTTTCTCATAGTGATGTTCACCCATTCTCCATTTCTTGCATGACTCTTTCCTACATCAAGCTTGTTATCTTCAGAGAGAGCCATCAAGGCACTGATATGAACTTCTTCATCATCAGAAGACACTTCAACTTCTTCACAGTCAAATGTTTCAGCAACCAGCCCCTTGTTTTTAGCCTGAGCAGGTTTAGGAGCTTGAGGTGACTGAGTGACTGAGGAGGCAGACTCAAGAAGAGCAAGTTTGGCCTTGGCCTATCTGTATTTGGCTTCAAAATATTTTTGAGGAATTTTTTCAATTTTGTTTTGAACAAACTGACTTGATTGAAGCAATTTTGGTTGAAACTTGCTAGTTCCTGAGGAAGAATTGTTTCCTAAGAATTTGTAAGATGGTTCTGAGGTTGTTTTTTAGAAACAGTCTTTTGCAAAATGACCCTTTTTACCACATTTAAAACATTCAGTATTGTCATTTGCCTTTGAGTTAGAAAATTTTTTGTTCTTTTAATAAACCTTCTTGAGTTTGCAAGGAGTGCCCTTTCATGAAATTCAATTTGTAAATCATTCAGGTACTCCTCACAGGTTCTTTCATCAACCTCATCATCAGATCCATCTTGAAAATCCTGCACAACACCATTTGAATAGAAAGCAGTGGATATGGGTGAGGAGGTCAGGGTCTTTTTGGTCTCCTGAGCTTTACCAAGGTATCTCCTGATGATAAGATTGTCTTCATAGACAAACTTCCCATAAATTTCAGGGAGCTCAAGGTTCTGGATATGATTTGCATTTCTCAAACCCTGAGAGAAGTTTAACCATTTCTTAGGGAGACTGTTGACAAAGCCAACATTGATTTCATGCTTGGACAGGGTGACACCACCATTGGTCAGCTCATTCAGGAGGGTCTTATACCGGGTATAGGTCTTTGAGAGACTTTCAGAGTCTTTGGCCTTGAAAGTATTGTACTCAAGTTTCAGGTCCATGATCCTGTTTTCCTTGGTATCTGAAGGACCCTCATAGCTGTGAACCAAGTTGGTCTATGTCTGCTTAGCAGTAGGACAATTGATGACTGATTCCATTATATCGTCAGGAAGACAATATATAATTTTGCTTTTCAGGCGTTGGTCTTGATTGACCACTCTCCTCCCATCAGGGGTCCACTGAGCTTCAGGTTTGACTAAACCTTGGGCAGTTGTTGGGACATATGGACCATCATTAATAAGCTTAATGTAATATGGTTCCATCCTAGTCAAGTAGCAAAGCATGCGCTTTTTCCACTTGTTAAATTTTCCATCCTCAAGTCGAGGGGCAGTAGCTGAATAACTTCCACCCTTTTTATCGACAAGTTGGGGAACATCTGAATCAGCCATGGTGGGATCTTGATTTTAAAAACTTTTTGAGCACTCTTGTGTTTTGAAAACAGATTTAGAGAAGTTTTACAAATCCTAGGCTCTGATACCACTTGTTGGTCCCGTTTACTTGGTTAATAGTTAACTAAAGAGTTAATCTAACCAAGTTCCATGACTTTTTAACACAGATGTAAAAGATTAACAACAAAGAAAAATGTAAAGAAAAGAGACACAGTATTTTTCAACGTTTAATTCTTATTAGAAGTTAATCAAAGAATTATACCCAAGTGTTTGCGGAATAACACTTGGGATTGAAACGACAAGTATGGTATAGACTCCTCTCTAAACCCAAACAACGTTTGAGTGACAACTAAAGGTCTCACTGAGCAATCTCAGGGACTGTGTTGTTCTTTGGAGGAGTAAAAGTGGTTTTTGAATGCTAGGCATTAATTGCACAAACTTGTCAACTTTTACTCCTCATTTATGTTACCTATTTATACACAAGTAAATTACAACGTTACTGATAAAGACAAAATGATGACCTATCTAGTAGAGATAAAATACTTACATATTTTGTTTCTATTACAATAGACTATATTGGGTAAAGGACAATGTGTCTTTCTGATGCACAGTGATGACACCATCCTGACATAATGCCATTCAGGGAAAGTTTGACTTCAGATTGATAAGGACACCTGTTGATACGTTCAAACTTTCTCGCTTTGTCCCGCCCATTCTTCAGTCTTCAGATCTTCAGTCTTCAGTACTTCAATAGTTGTTGAGGAGTCATGTGGGTTCAGTGAGTTATTGTCATCCTCACTGAACCCATCACCTTCTTCTTCGCTTAGATGCCACTCGCTGAGTTCCGCCTCACTGAATGGTGAATCTTTTTTCATAGGCTCGTTCTAAGCATCCTAATAATGACTCACTGAGTTATTGTTCACTCAGTGACTTGTTTGTGTTTACGGATATTAAACACTTAGGTTATTTTATGTTCAAATCCTAGTTAGAGGAAGATTGGGGAATTCAGTGACCCAACAACACCCCTAATGATCTTGGTGAACATAAATGCATAGTATAGTGACTCAAATTGTTGGTTTTGTGAGTATTCATTTTGGCGAACATAAAAATAGTACAATCACTAAACTGAGCCAAAGCATAATACTCCATTCGTCTCAAAATTATTGTCCCTTTTTAATTTTTACGATTTTTCTTTCTCAACTTTGAATATAAATATTTTTGTTTGTGTTATACAATTTTTGACAAAAATTACACCAATAAAAATAAATTTAAAACTCAATCCGTTCATATATTTTGTATCAACTATTATATAATATAAACAAAATTATTTAAAATCAAAGTTGAAAAGTAAAGATAAAAAAGGTAAAAGGAGACAATAATATTAGGACGGAGGGAGTAATATAGTGCATGTAAAAGGTATTAAACTTTTGATTATGTGAAGGAAGAACGACTAATGATAGACATGAGGAGCCAAAAATGACTGTCACCAAACTCTTTATAAGGACATCAACTTGACACACCAAAATTGCAACAATAAAATTAAAGAGAGGAGTAAAAAAACTAGATTTACAACTTTTACCATCTTGCTACAATCTTGGACATAATATAAGGACCATAAAAAGTACCGTAGAAAATTGACCAAAACGAAAGATATGAGAAGTTAACAAAGTTCAATGATCAACTTTGACGCCTATCAACTTTGACGCCAAAAATCATTGATTGTACACATGTGAGAAACATATTTTGTACGTCATCTATACCAAATTTCCACAAATTTCTCATCATCTTAACTAGAAAGAAAAACACATACAATTCAAAAAAACCGGGTCCATTCGAAGGTTCCTCGAACTATATTTCAAGTTACGTTCCACACCACACTAACTATATCTATATAAATCATACACTAACTCATTTTTCAAAACAAGTTCAATCTTTCAACAATGGAGGAAGAACGAAAAATGAGCATGCGACAAAGCATAGGACATAGCATAAGTAAAAGCATTAGTCGCGCCGCTAGTAGCTGGCGCATGGACGATGCGTTCTCTATTGGCGGTGGTGGCAGTCATGACGGCCGTAGCAGCCGTCATTCCATGGAGGACGAAGAGGCGTTAAGATGGGCCGCGTTGGAGAAACTTCCAACGTATAATCGCTTACGTACAACGATTTTTAAGTCGTATATACCTGCTGATCAACAGCAGCCTATGCCTACTGAACAGATGCTTGTGGATGTTAGGGAGCTTGATCCTCATGCTAGACAAGCCTTCATTGATAAGATATTTCAAGTTGCTGAAGAAGATAACGAGATTTTTTTGAGGAAGTTTAAAGATCGAGTTGATAAGTAAGTCTTCGTTATGTTTTTTGATCTTGCTCAAAAACTGACTAATGCTTATTTATAAATTATAACGTCACGAATCAGCTTTACAAAAGTTATGAAAATTTGTTAAATGTTACGAGTTTTATCGTTTTGCTGTTTTTCTGTTTATCTCACTTATAACCAAGGATTCTTTACTATCACAGTATTTTGGAATATTTAGTTTTTTAAACTTTGATACTTAGCTTATAAGTCTAAAAATATGAATCAACATCATTAAACTTGATAAGATTAGTGAGATTTATAGCTTCATAATATTTAGTAGTATCTCATCTGATAATGATTTTAGGTCGTCTTAGTCTCAATTAGTTCAGAAAAAGTATTTAAGAGGTTGCTATGTTTCATGACTCAGAAAAAGTTGTTATCAGAAATAAATGAAAAGTTTTGAAAAAGTTTGGCTAGTACAAATCTGATATAGATATGACCTTGCATTAAAAGTTTGCAATTAATGAGAATGTTGTGTTTGTTAATATCAGGGTTGGAATCTCCCTACCAACGGTGGAAGTTCAGTTTAAAAATCTGTCGGTGGAAGTTGATTGTCACGTTGGAGAACGAGCGCTTCCAACACTGACAAATACTGCTAGAAATATTGTTGAAGGACTTCTAGCTAATTTGGGTATCAGTTTCTCCGAGAAAGCGAAACTTCACATTCTTAAAGATGCATCCGGGATTCTCAAACCAGGAAGGTATATATCTTAGAATATATTGTACTTTTAATCCTTCATCAATTACTTTTAATCCTTCATCAACCAGGAAGGTATATATCTTAGAATATATTGTATCTTGCTCGTTTAATTAAGACTATGTGAAAATGGTTGGCGAATGAGTAGTGACAGAGTTGGGGATTGTCTAACATATGAAGTGGTGTTTAAGATTGCTTATGGAAACTCGTTATCTGCTTTTTTATTTTTAAATAAGGAGTTTGGAATGAGGAACTTGAAATTTGCTTATTTCACTAAAAATTACTAATCAGATATTATCAAAACACAATAAGCAGTACTAAAAAGCAAACCCAATGACTCCTTAATAATCAACATCATAATTGAAAAAATTTAATATGGAATCATATATTGAATTATTATCGCTCCAATTATGTTTGTGAAAGATGTCACCTTTGGTGGATTGTAATGGTTCTATATAGGTTGAATGTTACTTATTAGTTTGGACTTTGGAGATGGTTGTAAATGATAGTGGATTTGTGTTGTTACAGGATGGCACTTCTTTTGGGGCCACCATCTTCTGGTAAGACATCGCTTTTGTTGGCTCTGGCTGGAAGGCTAGATCCCAGCCTAAGAGTAGATGGTGAGGTAACGTACAACGGTCATGGGTTAAGTGAATTTGAATCTCGAAGGACAGCAGCCTACATCAGCCAGAACGATATTCATGTTGGAGAAATGACTGTCAAGGAAACACTTGATTTCTCAGCAAGATGTCAAGGAGTCGGATCTCGTTTAGGTAACTTGAGTTCACTCAGGAAACGCTTATGTATTTAAACCTTAAAAAAAAAGTCTATGGTATATAATTAACTGAACAATGGAATACAGAAATGCTCCAGGAGCTTGCAAAAAGAGAAAAGGAAGCAGGAATCTTTCCACAGGCTGAAGTCGATCTTTTCATGAAGGCAACTGCCATCGAAGGAGATGACAGCAGTTTGATTACTTACTACACTCTTAGAGTAAGTAGCACTATTTCAAGCTTCAATCTATTCGTTGCCTAATTCAAAATAATAATATGTTTTGTTAAACCAAACAGATATTGGGTCTTGATGTCTGCCGTGACACCTTTGTTGGAGATGCAATGAGACGAGGTATCTCTGGAGGACAAAAGAAGCGTGTGACCACAGGAGAGATGCTTGTTGGACCAGCAAAAACTCTGTTTATGGATGAAATATCAACAGGTCTTGACAGCTCCACTACGTTTCAGATAGTCAAGTGCATGCAGCAAGTTGCTCACTTCACTGAGTCAACAATCTTCATGTCTTTACTACAACCTGCTCCTGAGACATTTGATCTCTTTGATGACATCGTCCTGTTATCTGAGGGTCAGATTGTGTATCAGGGGCCACGAGAACATATTGTTGAGTTCTTTGAGAGTTGCGGATTCAAGTGTCCAGAGAGAAAGGGTACCGCTGACTTCTTGCAAGAGGTAGAAACTGCAATCTTCAAATCTTTACTTTCAAGCTGCTAATTTGGATTAAAAATTACTTACTTTTCTGTATCTTGATGATAGGTTACATCTAAAAAGGACCAAGAGCAATACTGGGCAGATAGAAACAGACCATATAGATATGTCCCAGTAAGTGAATTTGCTCAGCGGTTCAAGAGTTTTCATGTGGGTGAGAAGCTTCAACACGAGTTGTCAGTCCCATATGACAAGAGCCAAAGCCACAAAGCTGCTTTAGTGACGAAGAAGTTCTTAGTTCCCAAAATGGAGCTCCTTAAGGCCTCGTGGGATAAAGAATGGCTACTAATGAAGAGAAATGCTCCCATATTTGTTTTCAAGAGTGTTCAAATCATGTTTATGGCATTTGTGTGCACTACTTTGTATGTAAAGCCCAGGCAGCATCAGCGGGATGAAATCGATGGTTCCATCTATGTAGGGACACTTTTGAACAGTATGCTCATTAACATGTTTAATGGGTTTGCGGATCTTTCCCTCACTGTCCAGAGGCTTCCAGTGGTTTACAAGCAAAGGGATCTCTTGTTCCACCCTGCATGGGCGTACACACTTCCAACCTTCTTGCTCCGTATCCCCATATCTATGATAGAGAGCATTATGTGGACTGTTATTCTATACTGGGGCGCTGACCTTGCCCCCGAGGCTAGCAGGTAACTTCCTCTTCCTCTTCTTCTTCTTCTTTTTATTCGAATTTCCAACGTTGTATGCTAATAAAATATGCATGATGTAACAGGTTCTTCAAGCACCTCTTATTGGTGTTTCTCATCCAGCTTTTGGCAGGTGGACTGTTTAGGTTGATTGCAGGAGTTTGTAAGACAATGAACATGGCAAACACTGGAGGATCTGCTGTACTAATACTTATATTTCTGTTGGGTGGTTTCATTCTACCTAAAACACAAATTCCAAACTGGTGGGAGTGGGCTTATTGGCTATCACCTTTGTCTTATATCTTCAAATCAATCACCATCAATGAGTTCCTTTCCGATAGGTGGACCAGCAAAAGAGTAAGTCATTAGATTCTTAACTAAAATCTCCATAATAATTAAAAGGAAATTTCTTGATATGCGAGTTACTTTTTGGCAGAGCTTCGACAATTCAACTAGCTTGGGCTTTGCTGTGCTAAAGAGCCTGGATGTCCCAACATCAGAAAGCTCATATTGGATCGGTGCAGCTGCTCTTCTTGGTTTTGCACTTCTCTTCAATGTCCTCTTCACTGTGGCTCTCACGTATTTAGAAGGTAAGTTTCAGGGAATTTTAAACTTATACTTTTGTCAGTAACTAATAACCTTTTTCTTATTCTTTTGTTAATTACTTATAGCCCCTGGAAAACCACAAGCAATTATCTCTAAGGAAGAAGCTGCGGCCGCTCGGGGTGACAGAAATAACGAAATGCAACAAATAAAACCAACTGCTGATGCCAATGGCGCTGCTAAAAAGGGAATGGTTCTTCCATTTACTCCACTCGCCATGTCTTTTGACAACATGAATTATTTCGTTGACATGCCTGGTGTAAGTTCCCTTCTTTTTACTAACTTGAGTTTCAGAGGAAACATTTTCCGTGAAACTTATGGTTATTGGTTTACTAAATAGGAAATGAGAGAACAAGGGGTCACAGAAAATAGGTTGCAATTACTTCGAGATGTAACGGCTACATTCAGGCCTGGAGTCCTAACCGCATTGATGGGAGTCAGTGGGGCTGGTAAAACAACATTGATGGATGTTTTAGCAGGAAGAAAGACAGGTGGTTATATCGAAGGAGATATTAGAATATCAGGATTCCCAAAGGTCCAAGACACATTTGCAAGAGTTTCAGGATATTGTGAGCAAACTGATATCCACTCTCCAACGATCACTATTCATGAATCTTTGATCTACTCTGCTTTCCTCCGTCTCCCAAAAGAAGTCAACAAGGAAGAGAAAATGGTAATGAATTAAGATTACAATCTATTAAATACAATATCTAAAAAAAAGTAGTGATAACTAATTCCATTTATGATCATTATACTTCAGTTATTTGTGCAACAAGTGATGGAGCTAGTTGAACTAGAAAATATCAAGGATGCAATTGTAGGACTTCCAGGGGTTACGGGATTGTCAACAGAACAGAGGAAGAGGTTGACAATTGCGGTCGAGCTTGTTGCTAACCCTTCAATCATTTTCATGGATGAACCGACTTCTGGACTTGATGCAAGAGCAGCAGCCATTGTCATGAGGGCTGTGAGAAACACGGTGGATACAGGACGAACCGTTGTTTGCACCATCCATCAACCTAGCATTGATATTTTTGAAGCATTTGATGAGCTACTACTAATGAAAAGAGGAGGACAAGTGATCTATGCAGGACCACTAGGCAGGCATTCTCAAGCGATCATCGACTACTTTGAGGTATTGGTCAAGGACATGCATAATACATAATAAACTAGAATCTGAAATTTTTGACTTAAAACTGAGATTAATAAGCGGTTTTATTAATCATGTGATTAGGCTACTGATGGAGTTCCTAAGATTCCCGAAAAATACAATCCAGCAACATGGATGTTGGAAGTCAGCTCTGGTGCTGCAGAGATGCGGCTTGGTGTTGATTTTGCTGAGATTTTCAGTAATTCGACTTTGCATCAGTAAGTCCTATAAATCTTGGTTACTCGTATTAAAAACCAGTGATTGAATAATTACAGAAAAATATATCAGCGGATACTAAATATGTGTATGCATATGAATAATACAGAAGAAACAAGGCTTTGGTGAAGGAGTTAAGTGTACCGCCTGCAGGAGCTGTCGACATTCACTTTGATACACAATATGCACAGTCTACGTGGGGTCAATTCACATCTTGCCTGTGGAAGTTTTGGTGGGCTTATTGGAGAAATCCCGACTATAACCTTGTCCGTTTTACCTTCACCTTGCTTTGTGCACTCATGGTTGGGAGCATATTTTGGAAGATTGGAAATGACAAGTGAGTATATGATTATGTTATTATATAGAAAAATCATGGTTATGGAGTTTCTGAAGTTAGCCCTCTGATGCATACTTGATTTAACAATTTCAGGTCGAGCAGCAGTGATTTGACCATTGTCATTGGGGCCATGTACTCTGCTATATTTTTTGTTGGTTTGAACAATTGCCAGACAATCCAGCCAGTTGTCGCGACAGAAAGAACTGTATTCTACCGTGAAAGAGCAGCTGGGATGTACTCCTCATTACCTTATGCCATGGCACAGGTCACACTCTCTCAACACATGTTATTCACAAATGCTGACATATTAACTTTATGATTATTATAAGTGTTTTTTTTTTTTTTTTTTTACATTTTATTTTTATTTATTCAGGTGTTTGTAGAGATACCATATGTATTTGCTCAATGCACATATTACAGTGTCATTGTGTACGCCATGGTGTCATTCGAATGGACAGCCGCCAAGTTCTTCTGGCTCTTCTTCATCAACTTTTTTTCATTCCTGTACTTTACATACTTTGGGATGATGACTGTCTCCATCACACCAAATGACCAAATAGCAGCCATTTTCGCAGGCGGGTTCTACCTGCTGTTCAATATATTCTCAGGATTTTATATCCCACAACCCGTAAGTCACCTATTTTTGTTTTCCTTTTTTAAGAAAATCAATCCATAGAAGCTCAAGCTAACTTGTCGTTGTTTGTCTTTCTTAAATTTTAGAAAATTCCGGGATGGTGGATTTGGTACTACTGGATCTGTCCCATGGCATGGACAGTGTACGGATGCATTGTTTCACAGTATCACGATATAGATACTCCAATCAATGTGCCTGGGATGTCAATTGACCCGGCTATGAACTGGTATATCAATGACTACTTTGGTTTTGAAATGGATTTCATGGGTCCGGTTGCTGCTGTTCTAGTTGGATTTTGCGTCTTCTTTGCCTTCCTTTACGCCATTTTCCTGAGGGCTTTGAACTTCCAAATGAGATAGAGAGTTTGTAAAGATTATACATTTTTTTGTTACGTCTGTCATTTATCCATCATTTTTATAGATTGTACTATCAGTGTTGTATTGTAATATAAACTTGTAATCTATAGATACATGCTATTAAACAGAAGTTTCAGCTATGAAGCGATTCAATTATATGATCAATTGCCATCTCAATTTCAATTGGTTTTAATATTACTTTTCTAATTATTAAAAAACTTAAGGAATGTTTAGTTGGTGAAAAAATTTCATGTCTTTTCATTTCTAATATCTTAGAGAATGAAAAAAGTGAAAAAGAGTAGAATAGACTTTTCAAATCTTTAGTTAAAATTTAGAAAATTAGAATTTTACATATTTTAAAAATTGTTGGAAAAAGTGTAACTAAACAGATTTTCAATTTTTCTCTTTTCATATTAAAATTTTTCTGGAAAAATAGAAAATTTTGCACAAACTAAACGTTCTTTTAAATTTTTGTCTTGTTTTTGTAATTTCGAAAAGTTACATATCCTTCAATTGCTTCTTTCAACCCACTTTTCTAGGAAATAACACACTAGCCCTTTAAGCAAGAATTTAAATTTCAAAGTTTCATTTTGAATCTTCTCTTCACGGATCAAAATTATACGCTGTATATGCCATGTACTCTTTGTTGGCATTCTTCATGTCCGTCTTCATATGCTCTTAAATAGAGCTATTGATGGTATCTTGAAGGTTCCAAGTTCCAACTATTTGTATAACCGATTGTCCGATCCATACCCTTTTCTATTCACCATTTAGTGTTTATTTCTCGATTATTGTTGATAGTTATGATTTTAGTTGCGATTATTTCTATATTGGTTCACGTTGCCGCTCCAAAAGTAGTTAAGGAAGAGACTTTTCGTGTCTTCGAACCAGGTTTTCTATATTTAAAAGGATACAAGTTTGGTAACATCGATGATAAATTGATTTGGTTGCAAGTATGTTTGCTTCGATGCTATTATTCATTGGATTTATGGATCTGGTCGTTTTTATTACTATTTGTTTCCTTTTGTGATTGTGATATGATGTGTGTAATTTGGATTCATAACTACCACTACCAGAGTGTTGTAGGTTGATTACTAAACTTTTAGTATGCATCTACTTCTAAACATATTGGTATGTAATTATCAGCTTAGTTTTGGGTCTGTAATTTCAAAGTATTTGATTAATTTAGGGCCCGTTTGGTTTAGAGATAGGTTTAGAGAGAAAAATTTATTTAGGAACTAAGTTTTTGTTACATAATAGGGACAAATCTCCACCATCTATTTAGTTTGATCTAATAGTGGGGATTAACCTAAGATTACATATGAAAACCTTAGTCCATGTCTTTTTTTTCCTCTTTCTTTGTCTTTTTTATTATTCGCTTTCTTTATTTCTTTCTTTTTTTTCTTTTTTTTTTTGCTTTTTTTTTCCAATTAACGTTATTTTTTCCTTTGATTTTTTTTTTGGTTTTTTTAATCAAGCTTTTCTTTTTTAAATAAATTCACGTTTTTTTTCACTTTATTACGTTTTCGTCCGTTTTTTTTCTGTTTTCACATGTTTATATATGTTTTCAGACGTTTTTGTCCGTTTTCAGTCATTTTTGTCCATTTTCGTCTGTTATTATACGTTTTCGTATGTTTTTTTACGTTTTCGTCTGTTTTCAGACGTTTTTATCCATTTTCAGTAGTTTTTATATGTTTTCAGACGTTTTTGCCCATTTTCATAAGTTTTCATCAGTTTTTATACGTTTTCGTCCATTTTTATACGTTTTTATCCGTTTTCATACGTTAATATACGTTTTCGTCCGTTTTCATACGTCTCATCCGTTTTTACACGAGTTTGTCCGTTTTTATACGTTTTTGTCCGTTTTCATATGTTTACATTTGTTTTCGTCTGTTTTCATACATTTTCTTCTGTTTTATTACGTTTTCGTCCGTTTTTAGACATTTTCATCCATTTTAAGATATTTTCGTCCATTTTTGTATGTTTTCATCTATTTTAGTCCGTTTTCATACGTTTAAAAACATTTTCGTCCGTTTTTTATACATTTTTTGTCCGTTTTCAGACATTTTCATCTGTTTTCATACTTTTCAGCAGCTTTTATACGTTTTCGTCCGTTTTCGTCAATTTTTCATACGTTTTCGTCCCTTTCCAAGCGTGTTTTTACGCTTTCATACATATTCGTTCGTTTTCTTGTGTTTTCGTCCGTTTTCATACGTTTCTGAATTTAACAATTGATATTCTTAATATAACAAGTGATTTTTTGTGATATTCAAAATATCACTTGTGATATTAATAATATCAATTATGATATTTAGGAACATATGAAAACGAACGAAAACGAACAAAAACAGACGAAAACGTAAAAAAGTGATAAAACATGAATTAAAAAAATGTGAAAATCACTTATGATATTCTGAATATCACTTTTGATATTCAGAATATCACTTGTGATTTTCATGTTATAAAACATTAGTTGAAAATCACTTGTGATATTCAGAATATCACTTGTGATATTCAGAATATCACTTGTGATATTCAGAATATCACTTGTGATTTTTTCAATATCACTTGTGATTTTCAACTAATGTTTTGTAACATGAAAATCACATGAAAATCACAAGTGATAATTTGAATATCACAAGTGATATTCATGTTACAAAACGTTAGTTGAAAATCATTTGTGATATTTAGAATACCACTTGTGATTTTCATGTTACAAAACATTAGTTGAAAATCACTTGTGATATTTACAATATCACTTGTGATTTTCTGAATATCACTTGTGATTTTCTGAATATCACTTGTGACATTCTGAATATCACAAGTGATTTTCATGTTACAAAACATTAGTTGAAAATCACTTGTGATATTCAGAATATCACTTGTGATATTCTGAGTGTTAAAGAATAATACTTTTGATATTCAGAATTCTTTGACAATGTCTGAAAATGGCTGAAAACATTTTAAAATGGACGAAAACGTAAGAAAATGGATTTTGGTGATCAGGCCAGTGATAGTGGTTCGAATGGTTTTGTGATATCTTGAGATTTCTGTTGAGTTTTGAATGGTCTTAATGTACCGAGGGATCCTCCTCATAGATGGTATGGAAAGTCTTTCCTAAGGAGGTCATTGATAATATCCACTTATCAATATTGGGAGTAGTGAGTGATGAGTGACATAGAAATCTATAGTGTGGAAAACTAGAAGGGGGGTTGAATAGTTTACCGCTTTTTAACTTGATTATCTTTTTAAAACTTTACGTTTGTTCAAAGATGCAAGTACAACTTTGCATGTTTAATTCTTTGAAAAGCTTTACATGTGAATAACAATTCTAACTTTACTTGTTTCATTCTTTGAAAAGCTTTACGTGTGATTAACAATCCTAACTTTGCATGTTTAGTTCTTTGAAAAGCTTTACGTTTGTTTAAAGATATAAACACAACTTTACTTGTTTAATTCTTTGAAAAGCTTTACGTGTGATTAGCAATTCTCACTAAAGACAATATGTAATTAACAAAGATAAAGAAAGAAATGATCAAACTATAACACGATTGTTTATCGTGGTTCGACTACAATGACTCTTTTTCCTTGCCCTACATCCACGCCCCGAGTTTCCAACTCCAGAGTTATAAGCACTAATCAACAAGCTCCTTTCCTGGTGGAGAAACCTTTACAGCGTCGCTTACACTTTTACCGACACTAAGCTAGATGTCGAGTTCTTTTACACGGGTACAACCACTCCCATCGTTGCTTACACTTTTACTGACACTAAGCTAGATGTCGAGTTCTTTACCAAGGGTACAACCACTCCCGTTAGTTCTTTTACAAGGGTACAACAACTCCCGACTCACTATGTATTTTGAGGCCTAAAATACAAACTGATCACTTCTACATACATGATACAAATGAAGTATAAACTACCAAAGCTTATACATGACAAAGCTAACAAGACATGCAACTTTCGAGTTGAAGCTTGTAACTTCTTAGATGAATATGTGAACTCCTTTTCTAAATAAGAGAATCACACAAGTTAGTAGCTACTGAGTATAATGAGAGAATATGTATTATGACTCTAAGTGATGACTCAAAACTAACAAGTGGTTTGATATTTATAGCAAAACATTCTGCAGGTCTGGCGGATACGGCAGAACCCTCAGATGGGTTCCGCCTGTGTACCCCCAGGGTTCCGTCAGGGCTGCAGTTGGTTTTGCAATAAATCTTCCAAACCAAGCAAGGTCACATCACATAAATACTAGTCAAACACAAACTTGCACAAGCAAACATATGGTTAGTCAAACACACTTTCTTTCCATAAATATATAATGAAAAACTTACCATAAATGTAATGTGATATTTCTATTTAAAGAAATAAATGTGATGTGACAAGACACTTTCTAATTTAAGAAATAAAAACAATGTTTTGTTCAAAAGGAAATGTAAATCTTAGTTTAAACAAGACTTAAACATTTAAAGTGATGATTTACTCTTAGCTAAAGTTCATACTTTGTCATTAACAAAACTTAGAAAAGATCATAAAATATAAATAACGTTTTTAGGCGATATTTGTATTAACATATAGAGTGTCACCTAATTCCTTATATATATTTCATGGGGAAGAGAAATGATAATGATGGTGAGAAGGGAAATGACTGTGACAGCTGCAACATAATGAGATTGTGATGAAAGAGAATATTGTGATGTAAAATGAAACATTTAGAAATTGGGTAGAGAATTCAATCCAGACAAAATTTTATTATAACCATTCTCAGTGTTACAAAATCAATCTCTGAGTCAGACATAGGTGGTCAGCCAATATCCTACTATCCCGGGTCGAATGTAGATGACCAGTATACATTCCACCGAGGTTCCATGAATTTTGAAATACTCAGTTCAGTTATACTAAAACTATGTCCTTCACAAATACCAAGACATTCTGAAAGACTAAGGCAGGTGACCAAACTCGAGGTCAAATGATGAAACTATGTGATGACGTATAGTCTATATTTGGGCCGCGAGCCCAAATGATAAATATTACTAAGGCCCAAAGCCACCATGCGTGGGCTATTATAAATTGGGCCGCATCAATAATGGGGGTAGGTGATGAGTGCTCAAACACTCATCATTTTTAGTCAAATCTGAACTGCAAAACATACAAAAACACTCAGAAATGCATCAAAATACTAAAAATATTTCAAAATTGTGTTTTATATGTTTTAGATGCAAAACGAGTAAAAACAAATGAAAAACGTACAAAGTTTGCAAAATTGGCAGTTTCAGTCCCCCAACTTTCAAAAATTGGCAAAAATAGTCCCTGAGCAGTTATTTGAAAAGAAAAGTCACCAAAGGTCCTTTTGAAACCATAAGTTGTCATATTTTGTCCTTTGGTGAAAAAAATCTCAAAAGTTTTGGAAATTTACAAATTAGTCCCTAGAGTTTCAAACTTTGGCAGATTTGGTCCCTGGTGGGATAATTTTGAAAGAAAAATTATTTTGGGTCCTTGGGAAGTTACAAAAATCACTTTTGATCCCTGGATGAAAAGTTTGAGGAATTTACATGTTTGGTCCCTGGACTTTTGAAAATTGACACATTTGGTCCTCGAAAATTTTAAAATTGGAAAATATCATTTATGGTTTTTGAATTGTGGAACTTGGTATATTTCACCCTTTTGAGTAACTTTGGGAAAGATGGCAATTTCAGCCCTCCATTTTCATAAATTACAAAAATTGGTCCTTGTGTTGTTTTGCCAAATAAACCAACCGGACCCTTGAAGTTATTAACACCCCAACAAACACCAAACCCAAAAACCTAATCCTAATCCAATGCCTACCATGAAACTACCCAAGCCCACCACAAAGCCCAAACCTAAAACTAATAAAACCCAGGTCAACAAGTCAACGAACAGGGTCAAACGAAACAGTCAACACCTCACCACCCATCCCTAACCTCCCAGCCTTAACCTCCATTAACACACCCCTAATCCCTGGTGTTTTGTCTCCCCCCTCCTCCACTGTCCTCACCAACTCCACCAAATATCATTAATGCTCTCACCTACATTCAACCCCCTCATCTCCTCATTAAATTCCCACACCAAACCCACTTCCCAATTTCCCGCCAAAACTGTTTGAACGGCTTGGATCAAAACTAAGCCATCCAATGGCTCATAAGCATGGTGGGAAAGTCAGAGGAGTGCCTCAAGGACTATAAAAGAAAAGAAAAAGAAGAGAAAGAGCAGTAGTTAGGTTTTAATTTTCTTAGTGTAATTTAGGTTGAATGTAATTTAGCTTAGTTAATCCTTTTCTAATTTAGTGTTGTAATCTCTGTTGTAGTATTGAAATTATCTTTTTAATCTAAGCAAATCAGTTCTGGTTATATGTTGTTCACAGTTACATTTTATTATATAGACTAAAATTACATTTTCCTTAAACAAGCTCTCATAAGCCTCACCCTCTCTTTACTGAGTTCATTCAAGCTAAGTATAGCTTTTTGTGAACTCAGTTGTGTTTAAGTTCTGTTCTATTTCAACAAGTAAAAAAGGTCAAGGAAAGTCAACCCAAGGACATCATTGTGGCAAAGGGATTCAGCAGGGTGTTTGGGATTGTTTCCTGTTTCATTCAGCTTGGTATCAAGCTCCCATGAGCTTTAAGTTTCTGGTTTGAGGTTTGTAATTTTAAGTTCCATCATAGATTATTGTTTTGGTTCATATATATATTTCAATTTCCATTTCTAGTTTGTACTTGATATTGTGCTCAACTCCTGTTTAACATAGTTTATATATTGTCACTATAGCTTATCTCTTAGGTTTGTAGCAGCAGGTTTGTCCCATATAACCATTTACATCATCAAACCATAAACAGATTCAAGTTAAGGGGTGTTTGGCTAAAGCTTGACTGCTATAATCTTGTTGTTATCTTATTGTTGTTTTGGTTCAGACATACCTTATTATGTTTAGTTAGGCCTTAGGAGTCATATAAATGGTACCTTAAACATACAAAAAGTCAAAATCAAGGAAACACCCCCTCAACTGTCCACTGTGTGGAATGTAAGTTCCATAAAACCTCATTTCAGCTTATAATTAGTAGTTTTAGCTTAATTTAAGTTTAATCTAGCTTATTACAACTTTTCTAGCTTGTATGGTTCATTAGAAGTTCACATAAGTCAAAAGCTTAAGTTTTTATAAAAAGTCAAATTGTGCATTTCAGATTTTTACCAAAATTGCAAGATTTGTTTTGATTTTTGTATTTGCTTCCAGAGTTTGAAATTTGTCTCCATTGATAGCCTACCACCTCAACTCCAATGTCCTATCTCCCTTTGATTTTTGCAAATTTTCTGCTGGGCCCCACTTAGACCCAAAATCCCTTGCAGGGGGAGACAGTCCCTTGCATCAGCTGCACATCAGCCCACCACCACCACGTTGGTGGTGGTTTCTGATCACCTCAGTGTTCCACATGCCACCATTTTTGTTCCTTTCAACTCCCCCCATGATAGGCTCTTAGGTTTAACCCATGGTTTGACCTCATACCCTGTGGACCCCACCTGGAACCACACCTCAACTCTGTCCTATTTCAGTGTTCACATTGGTTTTTGGAAAGTGCTTATTGTTAGCTTATAGCTTATTCTGTGGTCCCCAAGTGATTTTTCTAGCTTATTCATGTTCTCTTAACTTGTTTGGACCTGAATTATCCCTAGTGGGCCCCACACAAGCTGGTTTGAGCTTATTTTCCCCTTTGGTCAAACATAGTCAACTGTCTCAACTTTTTGGCTTATTCTGGCTTATTTCTGATTTCCTAAAAAGTTGTTTTTATTAAAAGTTCATGTTTTTAGGTGTAAATTAAGTTTCCAAAAGAAAAATCCAGAAAATCAAATTTATTTTTAAGTGATAGTTTCTATTTAATTTTATTTAAATTTTATTTTTCATTTTTATATTTTTATTAAGTACTTAGCTATTTTATATTTTCTTAAATTCCTCATATATTAAAGTATTTATAGTAATTTTCTCAGATTTTTATTTTATCATTTAGTATTTATTAGAATTAATCTTAGTTTTATTAATAATTAATTAATATTAAGTTTTAAATAGCATAATTAGTTTATTAAGTAAAACCTAGTTTTTATATTTTTCTTAGCTTTTATATGTTGTAAAATAATTTCAGAAATTTTCTTGTGATTTTTACTGTTCGTTTGCTATTTTTATTAATTTAAAAAAGTTTAATTAGGAAATTAATAATTAATTAGTAATTAATTAATAGAAAAAGCACAAAAAGACAAAAATACTTATTTTTATTTTTAAAACTTGTTTTTAGTTATTCTATAATTTTAGAAATTTTATTTTCATTTTTCTAGTATTTAATTAGTATTGAATTATATTTAAGTGTTTTAAATATTAATAATTAGTATTAAATAGTAATTAGTTAATATTAAATAATTAAATAGTGTAAAAATTAATTTTCTTTTTCTAAAAATTTTCTTTTATCTTTAGGTTTGTAAAAAAGTCATTTTCACCCCCCTGGGTGTTTTCAGATTTCAGTTTTCACGTTTTATTTTGTAAGTTTACGCTTTATTTAAACGTGAACGTACACGTTTTAAGTTTTAAACGTTTATGGTTTTTTCTAATTTCAAGTCTTGTTCATATAGCTTATTTAAGCTATTCTCTTATAGATTCTTTAGTTAAACCATTCGCAAACCCCTTTTCTATCCAAATTCACCCGATCACGAAACCGTTTTATAACCATCACACCTCGTCGGGACATAACGACCCGGGGAAACCACTATACTTCCGCGGAGCATTGACTCTAGGCTGTTTGACCTTGTTGACCATCACCTGGTCAGTTTAGGTTGACCGTTTGGGGCCAATCAAATTTTGGCGCCGTTGCCGGGGAGGTGTGCAAGATATTCTAAACGGTTTTCCTGATTAGTGATTTTGGAATTCGTTCCATTGTACATTTATCCATCCTTTGTTCATATTTTCCCATTATCAAAACAAAACCGTTCCCGAAAACTTTTTAAACTCAGTTTTCAACGAACACAAAAACACAAAAACATTTTCTTTATCATTTGTACAAAATGTTTATCCAAAAATCCAAAAACATTCTCCTTTATCCTCTCACATCTTTGATTATTCATCCCTACCCCTCCCAAACCTTTTGATTCTTTCTATGTCTCATCCACACTTTCTGGTTTGCCAGTGGTGTGGTAGTTCTTATAATGGTGGCAATTGCCCCAGTTGTGGCATGGTAGAGTCAGGAAACGGGTCTGTCTATAACCAAGATCCTTATTCTTACCATGACACGACTGATTTATTCCACCAGTTACCACACCATCAGTCTCAGCAGTTTTACTGTTGTGAGTACTGTGGTGGTTCACACTACAGTTATGATTGTCAATCAGGAAACACGCTTGTCTATGAGCAGTTTCCTGATAATGATTATAACTTTAGCACATACGACTCACAGCCACATCAGTTTTACTGTTGTGATCACTGTGGAGGTCTACACTTCAGCTCAGATTGTCAAACGGGTAATCCATATCCTTGTGACAATTTTGACACACCGTATTATGACGAACCTCTATCTCCACCAATTCCTCAAAGTCTTCTCCTTGATCTTTTGGATTTAATGAAAGATTTGAGAGGAATCACACATACCCCAGATAATCCAAACCAAAAATCGATGGAAGAATTGTTAGCTGAAGAACAGGCTGCTAAAATAAATTCCCAAGATGCTTATGAAAACTCTATTAGGGAAGCAACTGCAAAAGAAAAAGCAGCCAGATCTAGCTCTCGATTTCGTTTCATTCCTGATGACAGTGATGATGAGGATACACTTGATATCCTTGGATTTTACAAAGATTCATCAGGTTCATCAGATGAGATTCCATCAGTTGAGATTCCATCTTAACCCACTCTTATCACACCCGAGGTTCCCACTCACTCTCTGAGCATGGGGAACGAGCATCTTGACACTGTTCCTCAAAAGGAATCGGACGAATTCATAAATTCTAGTGTTGAGAACCTTGTTCCAATCCCAAGAGAGTCACAGGGAATTCTTGATCATATATGTGATATTCCTCCTCCTCTTGTCTTCCCGATTGATGATGTTCAGATGTTCTCCGATTCTACTGATGACGATTCGTTATCTTGTGGAGACATCGTTTTTATGGAAGAATTACCTTCTAAGCTAGTTAGCTTAGAAGAAGAGAATGATGAGATTGACACTGAAATCAAGGATGAAGCACTTCGTGCAACATTATTGAACGTCGATCTCCTCATTTCTAAAATTGAGGCTTTCAATATGAAACCTATTTCATCTCCTATCCCGATAAAGGATAGTGACATTTTCTCCGATGATCCTATTCCGGAGTTTGAAGCCTTTACCTTTGATCATATGGGAGAGAAGATTAGTGGCAGTACCACTTCTCATTCTCAAATTTCTCTCCCCGAATATGATTTATTCACCTTTGAGGAGTTCTCCGGTGAACTCACTCATATCATATCTCCACCGGAGTATGATAACTTTCACTTTGATCTAGACAAAGTTGATCTTTGTTTTCCGGAGGGAAATATTCTCAACCTTGAGAATTTGATTGATATCAAAATCCCAACCCTCCCACCCATAATATGTCTAGATCATACGAGCTTTACTGATGAGATTCATGATACACCAATCATGAATTCTCTTTCTGATGATGATGAATCAATCTTGATTGTCATCAAGATCTTTCTTCCCTTCTTCACCTACAGGGTGACTTCTCCTGTTCTTCATTCCTTTGGGAATGAAGACACTATATTTAATCCCGGCATTTTCATGTATCATTATCTTGAGCCGGTTATTTATATCATCGGTGTGGAACTTTCACGTGCTTCAAATGTTTGTCCAAACATCTTGAATGAAAATCCGATTGAGATTGTTTCTTCCACATCATGCTTCCCCAAGGACAAATGAATTCGGGGTCGAGTCAAGCTAGCGACTCGGTAAACAAAAACAGTAGCATGCTTATAGGGTTTTCACCCTAAGTGTGGGGGAGTCCCCCATGCTATGGTTACAAAGAAAGTGAAAATACAAACTGGTGTTTTCCACACTTAGCTTGTAATGTTGCCCTTTTACGTTCAAAATGTCGGCATAATAGCCAGGACTTTGAATATTGAGGACAATATTCATGCTAAGTGTGTGGGGGGGGGGGGGGGGGGGGGGTATTTCGCTATTCTAGCGAATTTTATCACATTTTACTATCTAGTACCCCCGTTTTTGGCCAAAATTTCAAAAATTTTTAAAAATTTTTCACTGGTGCTTCAAAATTTTTGTGGTAATCAGTCCGCCTTGTCTAACCGACAAAAGGGATTGGCTAGTCCAGGAGCAAACGGCTCTTGGTAAAGACATCTCAAATCCGTTTATGGCTTGCAATTTGCCCAAAATTGTATGGTACCTCAACTCGCCATATCCCATAAAGCGAATGAGTTGGCTAGCCCGCAAGATTATGGCTTGTGGTAAAGGCAGTGGAAAATCCATAATTGGTAATCAGCTCACCAAGATGTTGACTATTCCATCAAGAGCTGGCTAGTCCAGAAGCAAACGGCTTTTGGAAAAGACTAATCAAATTCGTTGACAGCTGGTGGTTTGCTCAAAATCACACGGTTATCAGGTGTACCACAGTTCTCACACCTGGCTACTCCAGAAGTGATGGCTTTTGGTAAAGAGGTTTTCAAATCCATCAAGTTTTCAAAACAGTTATTGCTAGGGACTAGCAATAGTTTAGTGTGGGGGATTGATGAGTGCTCAAACACTCATCATTTTTAGTCAAATCTGAACTGCAAAAGATACAAAAACACTCAGAAATGCATCAAAATACTAAAAATATTTCAAAATTGTGTTTTATATGTTTTAGATGTAAAACAAGTAAAAACAAATGAAAAACGTACAAAGTTCGCCAAATTGGCAGTTTCAGTCCCCTAACTTTCAAAAATTGGCAAAAATAGTCTCTGAGCACTTATTTGAAAAGAAAAGTCACCAAAGGTCCTATTGAAACCATAAGTTGTCATATTTTGTCCTTTGGTGAAAAAAATCTCAAAAGTTTTGGAAATTTACAAATTAGTCCCTAGAGTTTCAAACTTTGGCAGATTTGGTCCCTGGTGGGATAATTTTGAAAGAAAAATTATTTTGGGTCCTTGGGAAGTTACAAAAATCACTTTTGATCCCTGGATGAAAAGTTTGAGGAATTTACATGTTTGGACCCTGGACTTTTGAAAATTGACACATTTGGTCCCCGAAAATTTTAAAATTGGAAAATATCATTTATGGTTTTTGAATTGTGGAACTTGGTATATTTCACCCTTTTGAGTAACTTTGGGAAAGATGGAAATTTCAGCCCTCCATTTTCATAAATTACAAAAATTGGTCCTTGTGTTGTTTTGCCAAATAAACCAACCGGACCCTTGAAGTTATTAACACCCCAACAAACACCAAACCCAAAAACCTAATCCTAATCCAATACCTTCCATGAAACTACCCAAGCCCACCACAAAGCCCAAACCTAAAACTAATAAAACCCAGGTCAACAAGTCAACGAACAGGGTCAAACGAAACAGTCAACACCTCACCACCCATCCCTAACCTCCCAGCCTTAACCTCCATTAACACACCCCTAATCCCTGGTGTTTTGTCTCCCCCTCCTCCACTGTCCTCACCAACTCCACCAAATATCATTAATGCTCTCACCTACATTCAACCCCCTCCTCTCCTCATTAAATTCCCACACCAAACCCACTTCCCAATTTCCCGCCAAAACTGTTTGAACGGCTTGGATCAAAACTAAGCCATCCAATGGCTCATAAGCATGGTGGGAAAGTCAGAGGAGTGCCTCAGGGACTATAAAAGAAAAGAAAAAGAAGAGAAAGAGCAGTAGTTAGGTTTTAATTTTCTTAGTGTAATTTAGGTTGAATGTAATTTAGCTTAGTTAATCCTTTTCTAATTTAGTGTTGTAATCTCTGTTGTAGTATTGAAATAATCTTTTTAATCTAAGCAAATCAGTTCTGTTTATATGTTGTTCACAGTTACATTTTATTATATTGACTAAAATTACATTTTGCTTAAACAAGCTCTCATAAGCCTCACCCTCTCTTTACTGAGTTCATTCAAGCTAAGTATAGCTTTTTGTGAACTCAGTTGTGTTTAAGTTCTGTTCTATTTCAACAAGTAAAAAAGGTCAAGGAAAGTCAACCCAAGGATATCATTGTGGCAAAGGGATTCAGCAGGGTGTTTGGGATTGTTTCCTGTTTCATTCAGCTTGGTATCAAGCTCCCATGAGCTTTAAGTTTCTGGTTTGAGGTTTGTAATTTTAAGTTCCATCATAGATTATTGTTTTGGTTCATATATATATTTCAATTTCCATTTCTAGTTTGTACTTGATATTGTGCTCAACTCCTGTTTAACATAGTTTATATATTGTCACTATAGCTTATCTCTTAGGTTTGTAGCAGCAGGTTTATCCCATATAACCATTTACATCATCAAACCATAAACATATTCAAGTTAAGGGGTGTTTGGCTAAAGCTTGACTGCTATAATCTTGTTGTTATCTTATTGTTGTTTTGGTTTAGACATACCTTATTATGTTTAGTTAGGCCTTAGGAGTCATATAAATGGTACCTTAAACATACAAAAAGTCAAAATCAAGGAAACACCCCCTCAACTGTCCACTGTGTGGAATGTAAGTTCCACAAAACCTCATTTCAGCTTATAATTGGTAGTTTTAGCTTAATTTAAGTTTAATCTAGCTAATTACAACTTTTCTAGCTTGTATGGTTCATTAGAAGTTCACATAAGTCAAAAGCTTAAGTTTTTATAAAAAGTCAAATTGTGCATTTCAGATTTTTACCAAAATTGCAAGATTTGTTTTGATTTTTGTATTTGCTTCCAGAGTTTGAAATTTGTCTCCATTGATAGCCTACCACCTCAACTCCATTGTCCTATCTCCCTTTGATTTTTGCAAATTTTCTGCTGGGCCCCACTTAGACCCAAAATCACTTGCAGGGGGAGACAGTCCCCTGCATCAGCTGCACATCAGCCCACCACCACCACTTTGGTGGTGGTTTCTGATCACCTCAGTGTTCCACATGCCACCATTTTTGTTCCTTTCAACTCCCCCCATGGTAGCCTCTTAGGTTTGACCCATGGTTTGACCTCATACCCTGTGGACCCCACCTGGAACGACACCTCAACTATGTCCCATTTCAGTGTTCACATTGGTTTTTGGAAAGTGCTTATTGTTAGCTTATAGCTTATTCTGTGGTCCCCAAGTGATTTTTCTAGCTTATTCATGTTCTCTTAACTTGTTTGGACCTGAATTATCCCTAGTGGGCCCCACACAAGCTGGTTTGAGCTTATTTTCCCCCTTGGTCAAACATAGTCAACTATCTCAACTTTTTGGCTTATTCTGGCTTATTTCTGATTTCCTAAAAAATTGTTTTTATAAAAAGTTCATGTTTTTAGGTGTAAATTAAGTTTCCAAAAGAAAAATCCAGAAAATCAAATTTATTTTTAAGTGATAGTTTCTATTTAATTTTATTTAAATTTTATTTTTCATTTTTATATTTTTATTAAGTACTTAGCTATTTTATATTTTTCTTAAATTCCTCATATATTAAAGTATTTATATTAATTTTCTCAGATTTTTATTTTATCATTTAGTGTTTATTAGAATTAATCTTAGTTTTATTAATAATTAATTAATATTAAGTTTTAAATAGCATAATTAGTTTTTATTAAGTAAAACCTAGTTTTTATATTTTTCTAGCTTTTATATGTTGTAAAATAATTTCAGAAATTTTCTTGTGATTTTTACTGTTCATTTGCTATTTTTCTTAATTTAAAATAGTTTAATTAGGAAATTAATAATTAATTAATAGAAAAAGCACAAAAAGACAAAATTACTTATTTTTATTTTCAAAACTTGTTTTTAGTTATTTTATAATTTTAGAAATTTTATTTTCATTTTTCTAGTATTTAATTATATTTAAGTGTTTTAAATATTAATAATTAGTATTAAATAGTAATTAGTTAATATTAAATAATTAAATAGTGTAAAAATTAATTTTCTTTTTCTAAAAATTTTCTTTTATCTTTAGGTTTGTAAAAAAGTCATTTTCACCCCCTGGGTGTTTTCAGATTTCAGTTTTCACGTTTTATTTTGTACGTTTACGTTTTATTTAAACGTGAACGTACGCGTTTTAAGTTTTAAACGTTTCTGGTTTTTTCTAATTTCAAGTCTTGTTCATATAGCTTATTTAAGCTATTCTCTTGTAGATTCCTTAGTTAAACTATTCACAAACCCCTTTTCCATCCAAATTCATCCGATCACGAAACCGTTTTATAACCATCACACCTCGTCAGGACATAACGACCCGGGAAAACCGCTATACTTTCGCGGAGCATTGACTCTAGGCTGTTTGACCTTGTTGACCATCACCTGGTCAGTTTAGGTTGACCGTTTGGGGCCAATCAGTAGGCTCACGTAAGCCCAAACCCAACTAAAATATATACGGTTTAGACAAGGATCTCCTATCTATGGAATAGATATCCTTAACCCGGTTAAGCACCACGTGTGCGAAACGTAAGGAACACGAAACCTACAAGGATTTTGCGCCTATATAAGGAATGACATAATTCTCATTAAAGGTACGATTCACAAACCCTAAAACTCTTTACAAGAACCCTAAACCGATTACTTACTCTCACGCCGGAGTCTAATCGTGGGAGACAATCCCTCGATAAGCCTAACGGTGTTGTTTACTTTCTTAGTGCGCAGGTTTCAAGCATTAAGAAGCGAATTGGTACGAGAGCAAGAGCCCAAATCAGGAACGCCCAACTTTTGTATCAACACTATGCAAGGAAAAACATAACACGGTGACATATATGATACGTGAACATGCTTATGTGAAAGACAATTATAGTAATCAACTAAAATAAATGAATATAATATACCAGAATGTCTAACGGTTAATCGCCCATATGACAACAACGCGTTTTGTGGTCTAACGGTTAATCGCCCATACGATTAAGCGTGCTCATGTGAGAGTAGTACTGGCTTGGGTGACCTGCCGGGAAGTCTTCACATGAGGGCCACAAAAGCAGAGCCGTGAGCCTTCGGGCAAAGCGGACAATATTGTGGTCTATAAGGCGGGGTGTTACAAGAATGATCAGATGGACCAGCATCATCAGACTTAGCAGAACCACTAGCATTATCAACATCATCCCTAATAGCATGTGCTACCTCTAACATATAAGCATTGAGAGGTGTATTGTTACCAGAAAAATTAACTCCCTTGTGAGACATAAAGGTAAACACCTTAGGTGGCATCCTAATAGTAGGTACATAATCCTGAGGTTTTTGAAACCCATCAAGTGGATTATGTAAGATAAGTTGAACGAATCTAGGATACATTAGAAAAGGTGATCCAACCTTAATATGTGTGATCATACCATCAAGAATCATGTAGGAAAGTTGAAGGATTGATTGGTAATTAGGCCAACTAATGCAGAAGCTATGGCATGTCCAAATTGATCCCAAGCAGTACTTTTTGGACTTAAGCAATGAAGTAAAACATGAATAAGATACTTCCAAAGAGGACTTACCATTGCTTTCTGAAAAGTAAGTGATTGGCTCCAAACGGTCAACCTAAATTGACCAAAGGATGGTCAACAAGGTCAAACTACCTAGAGTCAATCTCCATGGAAGTATAGGGTTTCCCCGGGTCGTTATGTCCCCGACGAGGTGTGATGGTACGAAAACGGGATTGTGATTGGGTGAATTTGGACGGGAAAAGGGTTGTAAATGATTACACTACTGATTTGTACAAAGAAATAGCTTAAATAAGCTATAATAACTATATTGTAAACTTAGAAAACCCAGAAACATTTTAAACGTAAAAACGTGTACGTTCAGATTAAAGTTACGTGAACGTACAAAATAAAAAGTGAAATATGAAATCTGAAAACCCTCAGGGGGTGAAAATGACTTTTTTACAAACCTAAGGATGAAAGAAAATTTTTAGAAAAAGAAAATGAATTTTTACACTAATTAATTACTTATTATTAATTAATTACTAATTAATACTAATTATTAATATTTAAATACTTTAATACAATATAATATTATTTTAATACTAGAAAAATGAAAATTAAATTTCTAAAATTATAAATTAACTAAAAAAAAATTAAAATTAAAAATATATCTTTTTGTCTTTTTGTGGATTTTATATTAATTAATTACTAATTATAATTAATTAAACTAATTAACTAATTTTAAATTACTAATAATACTTAAATGACTTAGATAATTATGAAATTTTTTATAAAGCTAATTAACCATCACAGGAATCCTAAAAAAGTTTGTCTTATATGTTTTTAGACTATTTTACTAATTGTTAAACTAACTATTAATTAATTACTAATTAAACTAATTAAATTCTAAAAAATAGAAAATCAACAGAAGAAATTCTAGAAAAATTCCTAAAATTATTTTATAACATATAAAAGATAGGAAAAATGTAAAAACTAGATACCACTTGATAAAAACTAATTATGCTATTTAATACTTAATTATTAATTAATTTTTACTAAAACTAATATTAAATCTAATAAATACCAAAAGACAATATAAAATTCTGGAAAAATTTGTACAAATACTTTAAGACAAAAGTAAATTAAGAAAAATATAAAAATGCAAGTTACTTAAAAAAATTTAAAAAGGAAAATTAACAAGATAAATTAAATTAAATAGAAACTATCACTTATTTTAAAATTGAATTTTTCTGGATTTTCTTTTGGAAATCTATTTTATACCTAAAAACTAAGAACTTTTGTGATAACACCTTTTCCCAAACTTAAAAATAAGCAAAATGGACACAATAATCTAAAACAGTTGACTTTTGTTGACTTTTGAAGGAAATAAGCTTATGTGGGGTCCACAGGGGTGGAAAATGGTTCAAATAAGTTACTTGGACAGGAATAAGCTAGAATCTAGCAAATAAGCCTAATGATTAAGCCAATAAGCCACAATAAGCACTTGGATTCCTTATTTGCACAAAGAAAATGGGACAATGTTTGAAGGTGGTTCAAAGGTGCACAAGGCAGCTCAGGGTCAAAAGCTTGTTAACACTAGAGAGTTTTCCAGCTTGTGAGTCCAAGAAGCCAAGGGGGGGGGTGTGGGGCCCACTGTGGAGCACTGTGGGACCTCAACAAGTTAGGCAGCTGATGGCTGTGTGGTGGTGCAAGGGAGGTGACACCCTCTGCAGGTCACTTTAGGCAAATGTGGGGCCCACAAAAAAAATGGAAAAAATAAAGTGACAATGGGATTTCAAAGTTCAGCTGGGGGGTTATGAATTGGTAAAAATTTCAAGGCCTAAATCTACCCACAAAATTCAAAACAAATCTTGGAATTTTTGCATTTTTCATGAGATATGCAATTTTGACTTTTGAGATTTTTATACCAAGTTGACTTTTGTGAACTTTTAATCTAATCTAATGATTGAATATGATATATATGCTAGTATGAGGCTAAATGAAGCAAACTTAACTACTTATGAAGTTATATGATGATCTTGGTGCTAAAACTTCTTAACAGATATAAAATGAAATGCTATAAAAGACTATTTTGACTTTTTTCTAAAAGACATCTGGTTTTTATGACTTAACTCACTTATAATAACCTAATGCAACTTGTTTGAGCTAAATTTACCCTAAGAAACCTTTCTCACAACACTTTACCACCTTTTGCCAAACACCCCTTTATGTATAAGTGATGAATCTTGTGGGAAAATCTTACAATGTTAAGTCCGTCAAAGGGTGTTATTTGAAAGATTAGGTTAGGATAAGGTTGTGATCCTCCATAGGAATGTCATGAATTTGGTCTCTCTCCACCTACGATGCTTAGTCTCCATTACTAAGATTTTCCCCAAGCCCTGTGTCGTCAAATCACAAAACCCTAAATGTATAAGTGATGTAATATAGTGATTGATTTTCAAAGTTTGTTTTGTGATTATGTGTTTTGTTCATAAACCTTCCCTGAATAAATGAATTTTCAACTTTAAGCAAACGGCTTTTTAAGTAACATTTTTCTTGATGTTTCAAAATTAATTAGTTATGCACGATAGGGCTATTTTCAACATGAGGTGGATAATACGGTTTACCAAGGATTGATGTTTAAAATTTCTTAACATCCAATAGTTTTGTAAAAGATTAACCAAAAGGAATTTGCTTGACAAAATAAGTGCCTCAGAAAAGTATTTATTACAAGATATATGTTTTGTATAACTGTAGTTTGGAGAAAAATCCATTTAAAAGTGAAAGTATCAAGAGGATAAAATAGTCGGTAGGTATGTCTGCACAAATGCAAGGGTGCCTAACATGTTTGAATAATGTCTATTGGTGATGTCATATTCAATTGAATGTTCTATAGTCTGGGTTAGAAGGTTGGATTTATCTCTATGGTGTTGCTTAGTGAGCACTCGTATCTAAACGAATCTTGTAATTCAGTCAAGCCAATACTTTCTAGATGGTAGAATTTTTGGTGATCAGGCCAATGATAGTGGTTCGAATGGTTTTGTGATATCTTGAGATTTCTGTTGAGTTTTGAATGGTCTTAATGTACCGAGGGATCCTCCTCATAGATGGTATGGAAAGTCTTTCCTAAGGAGGTCATTAATAATATCCACTTATCAATATTGGGAGTAGTGAGTGATGAGTGACATAGGAATCTATAGTGTGGAAAACTAGAAGGGGGGTTGAATAGTTTACCGCTTTTTAACTTGATTATCTTTTTAAAACTTTAGGTTTGTTCAAAGATGCAAGTACAACTTTGCATGTTTAATTCTTTGAAAAGCTTTACATGTGAATAACAATTCTAACTTTACTTGTTTCATTCTTTGAAAAGCTTTACGTGTGATTAACAATCCTAACTTTGCTTGTTTAGTTCTTTGAAAAGCTTTACGTTTGTTTAAAGATATAAACACAACTTCACTTGTTTAATTCTTTGAAAAGCTTTACGTATGATTAGCAATTCTCACTAAAGACAATATGTAATAAGCAAAGATAAAGAAAGAAATGATCAAACCATAACACGATTGTTTATCGTGGTTCTGCTACAAGGACTCTTTTTCCTTGCCCTACATCCACCCCCCGAGTTTCCAACTCCAGAGTTATAAGCACTAATCAACAAGCTCCTTTCCCGGTGGAGAAACCTTTACAACGTCGCTTACACTTTTACCAACACTAAGCTAGATGTCGAGTTCTTTTACACAGGTACAACCACTCCCACCGTCGCTTACAATTTTACCGACACTAAGCTAGATGTCGAGTTCTTTACCAAGGGTACAACCACTCCCGTTAGTTCTTTTACAAGGGTACAACAACTCCCGACACATTATGTATTTTGAGGCCTAAAATACAAATCGATCACTTCTACATACATGATACAAATGAAGTATAAACTACCAAAGCTTATACAAAGCTAACAAGACTTGCAACTTTAGAGTTGAAGCTTGTAACTTCTTAGATGAATATGTGAACTCCTTTTCTACATAAGAGAATCACACAATTTAGTAGCTACTGAGTATAATGAGAGAATATGTGTAAAATATGAATCTAAGTGATGACTCAAAACTAACAAGTGGTTTGGTATTTATAGCAAAACATTCTGCAGGTCTGGCGGATACGGCGAAACCCTCAGATGGGTTCCGCCCGTGTACCCCCAGGGTTCCGTCAGGGCTGCAGTTGGTTTTGCAATAAATCTTCCAAACCAAACAAGGTCACATCACATAAATACTAGTCAAACACAAACTTGGACAAGCAAACATATGGTTAGTCAAACACACTTTCTTTCCATAAATGTATAATGAAAAACTTACCATAAATGTGATGTGATATTTCTATTTAAAGAAATAAATGTGATGTGACAAGACACTTTCTAATTTAAGAAATAAAAACAATGTTTTGTTTAAAAGGAAATGTAAACCTTAGTTTAAACAAGACTTAACCATTTAAAGTGATGATTTACTCTTAGCTAAAGTTCATACTTTGTCATTAACAAAACTTAGCAAAGATCGTAAAATATAAATAACGTTTTTAGGCGATATTTGTATTAACAATCTCCCCTTTTTTGTTGATGACAAAACATAAACTTTATTTATAAGTAAGTCACTAGTTTTAGTGTTAAGTCTTATAAAGTTGGTATAAAAACTTGTTTTTGCTAAGATGATGTGATATGCAAAATTTTTTTTTTTGAAACAGGTTTATATATAAATTCTCCCCCTTTTTGTCGAAACAAAAAGAAGAGTAGCGAAGCGGAAGTATGCACTTGCTCCCCCTTGGATGATACTCCCCCTAAATGGAGTGCCAAGAGAGGAGACATGAATTTTGACCCTACAAAACAAAATGTTAGTTGCCACACAAGACAAGTCATGAAAACATTTTATGTCTAGAACACAACTAAGAGTTGTGAAGTGGAATAATGCAACACTCATGCTCCCCCTTGAATATTACTCCCCTAAATGGAGTATCAAGGTAGGAAAACATGGATAATGATCCTAACAAAAGAAAGGTTAGTTTCTAAAACACAAGATATATGCATGCTACCATATCAAGGTATAGTTCACTCATCATACCTAAATGGTAAACAAACAATGCAAACCTTGTAGTAGAATGAAATTAATTTCATGTAAAATTTTGACTCTTAAAAAGTCAAATACAAGAAATTAGGACGACATTATCCTATTTCTTAAAAATAAAGAAAAACTAAAAATAAACTAAGATCATAAAAAGCTACAAGGAAATCATCATTTTCCTTAATGAGAAACATTTTCCAAAAACAAGGCTAAGGTTGTTTAAGGATGAAAATGTGTGTTGGAGGTTGTAGCGGGCTTTATTTTGAAGGTTGAAAGGATGACACGGTTTTGGTTTGTTGGTTTAAATGGGAAACATTTTCCAAAAGAAACGGTTTTGTTTCATTTTGGAGACTCTAAGGTTGAGGTGTGTGAGACAAGGATTGTAGACGATCCAAAATGTGGTTTAGTATAAACCTCATTTCTTCGGATAGCTCTCGAATTTCCCTTCAACACCCTTCACTAATGTGAGCGGTTCTTTCGCAATGATTGCAATCATGGCGGGGAAAGTTTGGTGGAAGAGTGGTTTGATTTGTTGGTGGTGGATGGTTTGAACTTGAAGGAGCAAATGTGGATGGTTGAGAGGTGTTTTTGCTTCCTTCATTAGTTGAGTGTATTGTTGTTTGTAAAACCATAATATGGTTGATTTGAGAGTCAACCATACGTTTGAAGGCATGAAGGTGGTTTAAATGAGTGTCAAACTCATCATTAAGGTTTGGAGGTTTTTCCCATATGGATGCTTCTATTTTCTTATAAGAAGAAAGTAGAGATTCAAGTTGTTGTGAATGTTCTTGTGGTGATGGTTGTTGTTTTTGTGGTTTTTGTTGTTGTGGTTGTTGGTTTTGAACAAAATGGCGGAAGCTTGGTTCGACGGAAGGATTTGCCATGAAGGTCTTTGTAAATTGGGTGAAACACAAATGATTGTGAGTGTGTATGACCTTGATCATTTGGAAAAATTGATGGTCTAGCATAACGGTAAGCCAACCGTTCTACCAATGATGTTTGATGGGGTCCATCATCTAGTTGCTCACTAGGTTGTTGTTGGGTTTCCATTTAAGCAATGGTGTCAAAGAGTGACAAGGATGGTGGACTTGATGATTTGGGTGATAGGTCTTCTAATGTTTCCAAATAGGGTAGTGGTGATGTTGGCGGTGTATGGAAAAGTTCCATTGGTGTAAGTGTTGGTGATTGAGGTGATGAAGTTTTTGATGGTTGAGCTTGTTGAGAAGGTGATGTTGAATCACTTGAAGGTCTAGTTGGTGGAGGAATGGTGGCTAAGTTTGTGTTGCAATGTGTTGGAGAGGGTGTTGGAGTAGCAAGATTAAGCAAATCTTGAATGGTGATTACATTGGTATTGCAATGTGTTGAGGATGGTGTTGAGGTAGTAAGGTTAAGGAAATCTTGGATAGGTGAAGAAATGTTAAGTGAAGCATCACTTGAAGATGATGAGCTTGACTTGACGGTTTTGTTGAAGCAACAAGGTTTAACACTAATCCTAGTGGTTTTTGAGAAGGATTTTGATGACTCGGATGAGGTGTTGGATTTAGTCATTTCAAAGGTGTGGTTTTGATGTTTTGAGAGAAGAAATTATGATGGTGATGGTGTGATTTGAATTGTTGCAAAACTTTCAAATTTATAGGATGGAAAGGATGTTGAAATGGGTGTTTGGATTTGATGTTCTACCATTCAAAGATTGAGGTTTCAAATGATTTTCATGAACATGTCACATCATTTGATGTCAATCCAATGGAATTGGGTGGAGTGAAAGACCAACATATGCACTCAATGCTTTGTGATCATGGGATGTGATTTGGTTGAAAATGTTTCAATGGTTTGAAGGATCCTTTAAAAGGGTTCCTTGGGTTAGTTATGTTTGAATTTGAATTTTTGGAGGGAAGTGACTTCCTAATTGTTTTAGTGAGTGAGAGTTGTTCTAATATGGTTATTGGAGTTAATGGAAGATGTTTCTCACTTAGGATAATGGTTTGACACTTTACAAGTTTTGAACTTAAGAAAAATGACAAAAATTTTCTGTAGGTGACTGGCGGAACCCTCGCGATACACAGGCGGAACCCTGTTTTGGGTTCCGTCTGGTCCGTTGGGCCATTTCTGGGTTGCCCAGAAATTTCACTGGCGAAACCCAATCTAGGGTGCCGCCAGATCCGCCAGACCTGAAAAAGTACACAATCCGCGATTTTGACCCGCGAGACAATTTTCAAATTTTTCGAAAACTCCTAAAATCAAAAAGATAATGCATATCTGGTTAGGCAATGCAAAAATTGGACATGTAAACACACATACCATAGGACTTTGCCGGGGGGTCACGAATAATCACTAAACTTAGTGAAATTTACCATAAGCATAAAAATTGACAAACACCTCAAATATTGTCATTATGCATAAAGGCTTATACAAACATAATCCGACAATCGTAATAAAGCATGAACGTGAAAAACAATACAAATCACATAGTTTAACACATACAAGGTTCTAAAACCTTCATAAGCCAAACACTCCTTAATCGCTTCTCACAACCGGTCTATCTTCTTATTGAGCTTGCTTAGGTACCTTCCAAAGCACTTGAAAATTCCTTTGGTTTGCTTGAACTCTTCGGATGCATTGTCAATGATGGGGAGTTCTTGAAGGTAGTATAAAGGAGGTAACCTAGAGTTAGGAAGTTTATCGTCCTCGCTCATTTCGGATGATGATGATGATGATGATGAAGGTGAGCGAGTACGTTTGCCCTTAGCTTTGAAAACTCGTTTATCACTTAGAGGGACGAAGATGTGAGGAACGAGAGAATAGTCAAGGCACATTCCATTATCGTTAGGAGGAATGGGTGACTCTAAAGAGGCGAGTAAGAAGCATTCCATAAGGAAGAGCGGTTGTTCCAACTAAGGGTATGTCGGCCATTCTTTTGGCTAGGTAGTAGGCTAAGTTAAAGGGTTGACCGGTGGAAATGCTATAGAGCATGTAGCAAAGGCATGTGTTGACATGATCTCTATTTCCTATGGTACTTATGACGTTAGCTCTAAGAATTTCTTCCCACTTCTTAAATTGTGGTTTAAGCTCATTGAGCTCCATACCAAAAGGATCCTTATCCACATCATTCCCCGAACGATTCTTCCTAGTGGTAGAGGTTCTAACGAAGAGATGTTCTTTAATTGTTTCCTTACTAGCAAGAGGGTTGTTGTATGGATGAAAATGCTCGATAGAATCAAGACTTGAAATGGGCCACTTATCCGTGTAGAGACAAGTACCCTCATTTGGGACACCAAGAATGATAACTAAGTCTTTTAAATCTAAGAAATTTGGTATTTGATTGGTTGTGAAGTTTAATGATATCTTACCAAAATCATTTGTGGAAAGGTTTACGGTTGCATAGAATTCTAAGATGAACCTAGGACAAATTGGCTCATCGATATCAAGGAGACAATCAAAGTTGATTACGGCAAAGCTTTGGCGAATGGATGTTCCTTCTAGAAAGGATGGATCAATGGTTCTACCTTCGTGAACATAGCGTTTTTCTAGTGCCTTAAAGGTTTCTACTTGAACTTTGTTGAGAACTTTGGTCCTATGGTGTTTTGGCAAGTACTTAAGGGTTTCTTTGTGATCGGAGAAATTTGCGGGAGGCATGTTGATTCCTAGAAAACAAAAAATTATATGTTAACGATTTTTAACAATGTGGATGTTCTAATGTGTTCCTATATGCAAACAATGTGGAGACTTGGTTATCTTACTCATTTTGATGCCCAAATTGTTTTGTTATGCAAGTTTTGTTATAAAAACAAAAGATAACCAAAACTCTCCTTATTGAATGTGTCTTCAATTGAATGTACCCGAAAATACATATTAGTTATGTATTTCCTTTAGCATTCAAGAGACAATATGCAAGTGATGTTACAATGACATTTTTCATTTGTTTTAACAATGTGGTGAAGAGTTATGTTCTAGTTGTGGATTGCAATTTTTTGAAAGACAATGCACTTGGTGTGTTTGGCAAATCAAAATAACAACAAAAAGGATACAATTCTTAACTAATGGAAGACATGATTGGTTAGCAACCAAGTTTTTCATGAATCAAAAAGTTCTATGCATAAACCCTAAGATTCTAGTTAATGAATGTAAATGAGAATGTTATACTTGAATCAAAAATGCAATTATGATTAGAACACTTACAAAGTTGATTGGATTTGAAGAGGTTAGATTGAAAGCCCTAAATTTCGTATGGTTATGTGTTTTTGAGAGGGTGATGGCTGTTTGAAAAGTGAATGATTAAGTTAAGAGGGTGTTTGGTTTTGAAATTAAAAATAAAACATGCTGCAGATTAGGCAGACCAGGCGGAACCAAAGGGAGGGTTCCGCCCGTATGGTCTAAGGGTTCCGTGGGAACTGCAGGGAAAAATTCAAAAGGGATTGTCTTGATTTTTTGTGGTTTTATCCTAATGTTCAAAACTAAGGTTTTAGGTCTTATGAGTCTTTGACTAAGCCTAGGGATGATGAATGCTTCTTATTCAAGAGATTTTGTGAAAAAGTTGGTAGAATGGTTAACGTATAAGACTTTCTTAGTTAAGACGTTCCTCAATGAACATTTTTACCAAGGCGATGATGATGGATCACAATATGTCAATAAAAAACATAATGGATTGGATTGTTGCTGAAGTCGATGCTTCCTTTGTTGAAGGAATAACAATGTTGATAAAAGAATTCCATTGTTGACGCGAATTTGCTTGTTCAAGCGGAGCTTGTTGATGTGCTTCTCCATCCGACACTAATTTGAGAGCCTTACGCGTTTTGGAGAATCATTGGGTAAGTAAGTATAAAAGTGCAAGTACCACTTGGGCTTTTCTTATCAACTTATTACTGACATAATTATTTGGCATACACTATGGTTTCTATTCCCGTTCTTTTGGGATACCATAATCCTAGTTGTGTAGTACCTTATGATAAATCCAAACAAGCTCTTTCGAAATAGTTGTTTAGGATCTTCTCTAAAAAGAACGAGCACAGACAAGCACTAAACATAATGTTGGATCTAATTGTTATGAGAACAAGTAGTCTTCCTGTAACAATTCGCATTTTCAGGTTAACTTTTATTCCCGAAAATTTTACTATTCACTTTTTACTATTCACTTTTACTATTCACATCAAAAATTTTTATTTCATATTCTCGTAAGTTAAACTATTTTAATGATAATCCGAGAATTTCACACTCGTCGGATCATTTCTGCAAAAATCACGAAGCCGTGTCCGAGATTTACTTTTAGGTTTAAACGTCATTCTAGCATCCCGATATGTCCATAAAATACTATAAACAATAGAAATATGATTTTCTCTAATTTTAGGACAATTCCAAAAGTTTTGGAATTTTACGTTTTCCAGTTCAGCGTTTTACGCGAATTACGCGTTTTAGACCCGCGTTTCCAGTTTTAGCAGCGTTTAAGCAACCCAATAGAACTTGTCACTCATTAAATATGCTAAGATAGGTTATATTGATAAGTTATAACATATTTATAAGTTTCATATTTTTAGGATACCCGATTTTAAGTTTCATGACTTAATGACTTACCGTTAGCGATTACCGGGACCAAAACTCACTCCGTAAGCTAGATAATACCAAGTTTAAGTACCTAGTCACTCCTCCCATCATATGAACGTGTATATGATGATTCACCAAGCCTTGGTGGCTTGGTGATAAGCCTTGGACTTTAGGATACTTGTATATTAAGCAAACTTGGTCACCAAGGGTTCATTAGATCATTACAAGTGTACAACTTGGCCTCCAAGTTTAGGCAACTTCCTAACACCTTCCTAACCTCCTCAACTCACCATATAAGCCCTCCCCATCCCTCCAAGTCATTCACAACACAAACACCCTCTCATTTGCTAGTTTACTTCAAGTTAAATTCAAGAAATCAAGTGCAATATCCACACATAAACCCTAGTTAGGTTTTGATTCATCAAACCACTTCCAAACCCTAGAAACTTTTGGTGATTCTCTTGAGTTTAGATCCACTCAAGTCACCTAAACCTTCATCACAAATACTTCAAGAATACAAGGGTAGAAGGGTTGCTAAAGTGGAGAAAAGCTTATTCAATCAAAGTCCTAGTTCCTAGTTCTTGTCCTAGTTCCCTTTTCATTAAGGCCAAAAGTTGTAAGAAACCCTTATACACTTTCTTGCTCAATATCATTTTCATGCTTATTATGTTTCTTTCATGCTATATATGTTCTTTATATTATGTTCATGATGTATAAAAACTAGTAAAACAAGTTATGGTATATATATGTTAACTTATGTTATTTAAACAAGTAAACTAGTGACTTTTATGGAGAACCACGACCAAAATAGTACAACTATGATATTTGACACTTACTTACTGTTATAAAGGACTTCAAAAGGAAAACATAGCAATTTGAATCACCCAAAACGAGTACATGAGTCAAAAGATACGGCCATAAGAAGTTAGCGAAACCAAAACGCCGAAACTGCCAATACCCTACTGTTTGCATTCTGCCATTTTGAAAGTCACCCTTCTGTTCTGAGTCATCAAAAAGTTAAAACACAAAAGTTGTCCGGAACGCCATTTTCGTTCAGGGACAAAGAAGCTCGAGCCCTGAAAACGCTTTCTGAGTGATAATTTTCTTCAAATTCTTAACAGCCCATTTTTAGACCAAAGTAACTATATAATAGTTATGTTTTACTAAGACCAAAAGGTCTAATGACCTAAAGCTAAGACCACAACCATGGCTAAAGCCAAGGTTGAGTATCAAGACCATGGTAACAATGACCAAGGTCACGGCAAAGCCACGGCTAAAGACCATATAACCTTTAAAGATAAAAAAGCTTATATATATATGTTATCAAATACTACAATAGCAGGGAGCCTCATGTGAGGAGTTCATTAAGTAAGCCGTCGAGACGAGTTGTGGATTTAGGAATTAAAGTGTCCTGGCTCCTCGAACGTTTACTCCATGACTTCTGAATTATGTCGGCCCGAACGGTAGTAAGAGATATACAACCTATACATGTTTCATAAACCACTTATATTCAACGACTTACACGATATACTAAGTACTACATCATGAACATTATGCAAGACATATATGGACAATTCTTCGTATTCTTAGACGTTACTCCAAACCTAAGTCGCAACGTTCTATTATAGGCTGCTCTTAGAGACTTTCGTGATTCAACTATCACTATCATTTCTCATTACATAAGCTTAAGGTGAGTCATAGCCCCTACTTTTTCATACTTGTTTTAACTCTTTGGGGGAGATACATGCACAACTACTTGCTTACTTGTACAAATACTCAAAACATTTATACTTGATTGTTTTATACTTGATTGTTTTATACTTGATTGTCTTATACTTGATCGCATTATACTTGATGTCATATATACATGATTGCATTATACTTGATTGTGAGACTTCCAGTGGCTCCAGATTAAGTTGCTGGATGACCATTGAGACTTCCGGTGGCTCCAAATTAAGTTGTTGGATGACCATTAAGGCTATTGATACATCCTAACATTTGCGAATGTTGGATACATCATAAACGTGAGGTCTTCGGAGATGAAGAGTAGACTCACGACTAATTGCTTAATTGTTTTGATGAACTTATACATGTCTTAATCATACTATATTGTAGCAGTGGGTTGTGAACACACAGGTTACAAGTCTCTTATGGCGGGACTTGTAACTGAGTGGATTCACGATGCCTTTGCTGTGTGAACATTCTTTTAAGGCTTTTCAACTGTTTTAAGACAAACTCTATGAACTCACCAACCATTGTGTTGACACTTTAGCATGTTTATCTCAGGTTAGTAAGGCGATAGCTAGTGCGTGGAACTTAGAGTCAAGCTGCATATTCTGAAGACTTACGCTTTTATCATTTACCATTCAAAACTTTGTATACATTTATGTATCATACTTTGGAATCTCAAGTTTGTAACTCGGAATTTATTAATCGAATGGTAACTTTTCAAAACGTCTCATTTAGAGTTCGTTTTCTATACCTTGTACTTTGTATTATGAAGTAGCACCCCTATGACACAGTCTTCCGCTGCGGTATTTTGGGGGTGTTACAGATTGGTATCAGAGCCTTGGTTATAGAGAACTAGGTTGCATTTAGTGCCTAGACTATAACTGCTATATACGTTAAGACTCTCCTCTTTATTTGCCTTACACACACTACATACACATACGCTTCTTGGTAGTTGTTGGTTTAGTTCCACGCTGTTAGATGATGTGACTTTAGTATTATAAGGAGCCCCAGAGATTAGCCGAGTCATTAGAAACATGGAGCTCAGTAATAACTAATTATTTAACTTGATCTTGTGACAGTTCTTGTTTGATGAGACACAAGATTTGAGTTAAATAATATTATTGCTTAGCTTTAGGGATTTGATGACTTGATTATCTTACTATCGGCCTCAGAAGGCGGATTTTGTGTCGGAAATTCTTAAGTAGGATGTTTTAGAATCTCCTTATTTAAATGGATTGGGACGCCTCTTCATTTAAATAAAGAAATTGTAAATCACCGAACCATAAGTTTATGAGACCTTACTTACATAAATTTGGACGCTTCTTTACGTAAGTAATGTGTTATAAATAAGTGGGCTTAATTGTAGCCGATACAACTCCTTAACCACAACCTTAGATGAATCAGAGTGAACACCAGTATTTTAGAGATCCTGAAATCCCGAATTCTCTTAGACACACCGTAAGTAGTTAACATCAACTGAACTTCGGGATGAAGTTCTCCTTAAGGGGTAGAGACTGTAACAATTCGCATTTTCAGGTTAACTTTTATTCCCGAAAATTTTACTATTCACTTTTTACTATTCACTTTTACTATTCACATCAAAAATTTTTATTTCATATTCTCGTAAGTTAAACTATTTTAATGATAATCCGAGAATTTCACACTCGTCGGATCATTTCTGCAAAAATCACGAAGCCGTGTCCGAGATTTACTTTTAGGTTTAAACGTCATTCTAGCATCCCGATATGTCCATAAAATACTATAAACAATAGAAATATGATTTTCTCTAATTTTAGGACAATTCCAAAAGTTTTGGAATTTTACGTTTTCCAGTTCAGCGTTTTACGCGAATTACGCGTTTTAGACCCGCGTTTCCAGTTTTAGCAGCGTTTAAGCAACCCAATAGAACTTGTCACTCATTAAATATGCTAAGATAGGTTATATTGATAAGTTATAACATATTTATAAGTTTCATATTTTTAGGATACCCGATTTTAAGTTTCATGACTTAATGACTTACCGTTAGCGATTACCGGGACCAAAACTCACTCCGTAAGCTAGATAATACCAAGTTTAAGTACCTAGTCACTCCTCCCATCATATGAACGTGTATATGATGATTCACCAAGCCTTGGTGGCTTGGTGATAAGCCTTGGACTTTAGGATACTTGTATATTAAGCAAACTTGGTCACCAAGGGTTCATTAGATCATTACAAGTGTACAACTTGGCCTCCAAGTTTAGGCAACTTCCTAACACCTTCCTAACCTCCTCAACTCACCATATAAGCCCTCCCCATCCCTCCAAGTCATTCACAACACAAACACCCTCTCATTTGCTAGTTTACTTCAAGTTAAATTCAAGAAATCAAGTGCAATATCCACACATAAACCCTAGTTAGGTTTTGATTCATCAAACCACTTCCAAACCCTAGAAACTTTTGGTGATTCTCTTGAGTTTAGATCCACTCAAGTCACCTAAACCTTCATTACAAATACTTCAAGAATACAAGGGTAGAAGGGTTGCTAAAGTGGAGAAAAGCTTATTCAATCAAAGTCCTAGTTCCTAGTTCTTGTCCTAGTTCCCTTTTCATTAAGGCCAAAAGTTGTAAGAAACCCTTATACACTTTCTTGCTCAATATCATTTTCATGCTTATTATGTTTCTTTCATGCTATATATGGTCTTTGTATTATGTTCATGATGTATAAAAACTAGTAAAACAAGTTATGGTATATATATGTTAACTTATGTTATTTAAACAAGTAAACTAGTGACTTTTGTGAAGAACCACGACCAAAATAGTACAACTACGATATTTGACACTTACTTACTGTTATAAAGGACTTCAAAAGGAAAACATAGCAATTTGAATCACCCAAAACGAGTACACGAGTCAAAAGATACGGCCATAAGAAGTTAGCGAAACCAAAACGCCGAAACTGCCAATACCCTACTGTTTGCATTCTGCCATTTTGAAAGTCACCCTTCTGGTCTGAGTCATCAAAAAGTTAAAGCACGAAAGTTGTCCAGAACGCCATTTTCGTTCAGGAACAAAGAAGCTCGAGCCCTGAAAACGCTTTCTGAGTGATAATTTTCTTCAAATTCTTAACAGCCCATTTTTAGACCAAAGTAACTATATAATAGTTATGTTTTACTAAGACCAAGAGGTCTAATGACCTAAAGCTAAGACCACAACCATGGCTAAAGCCAAGGTTGAGTATCAAGACCATGGTAACAATGACCAAGGTCACGGCAAAGCCACGGCTAAAGACCATATAACTTTTAAAGATCAAAAAGCTTATATATATATATATATATATGTTATCAAATACTACAATAGTAGGGAGCCTCATGTTAGGAGTTCATTAAGTAAGCCGTCGAGACGAGTTGTGGATTTACGAATTAAAGTGTCCTGGCTCCTCGAACGTTTACTCCATGACTTCTGAATTATGTCGGCCCGAACGGTAGTAAGAGATATACAACCTATACATGTTTCATAAACCACTATATTCAACGACTTACACGATATACTAAGTACTACATCATGAACATTATGCAAGACATATATGGGCAATTCTTCGTATTCTTAGACGTTACTCCAAACCTAAGTCGCAATGTTCTATTATAGGCTGCTCTTAGAGACTTTCGCGATTCGACTATCACTATCATTTCTCATTACATAAGCTTAAGGTGAGTCATAGCCCCTACTTTTTCATACTTGTTTTAACTCTTTGGGGGAGATACATGCACAACTACTTGCTTACTTGTACAAATACTCAAAACATTTATACTTGATTGTTTTATACTTGATTGTCTTATACTTGATCGCATTATACTTGATGTCATATATACATGATTGCATTATACTTGATTGTGAGACTTCCAGTGGCTCCAGATTAAGTTGCTGGATGACCATTGAGACTTCCGGTGGCTCCAAATTAAGTTGTTGGATGACCATTGAGGCTATTGATACATCCTAACATTTGCGAATGTTGGATACATCATAAACGTGAGGTCTTAGGAGATGAAGAGTAGACTCACGACTAATTGCTTAATTGTTTTGATGAACTTATACATGTCTTAATCATACTATATTGTAGCAGTGGGTTGTGAACACACAGGTTACAAGTCTCTTATGGTGGGACTTGTAACTGAGTGGATTCACGATGCCTTTGCTGTGTGAACATTCTTTTAAGGCTTTTCAACTGTTTTAAGACAAACTCTATGAACTCACCAACCATTGTGTTGACACTTTAGCATGTTTATCTCAGGTTAGTAAGGCGATAGCTAGTGCGTGGAACTTAGAGTCAAGCTGCATATTCTGAAGACTTACGCTTTTATCATTTACCATTCAAAACTTTGTATACATTTATGTATCATACTTTGGAATCTCAAGTTTGTAACTCGGAATTTATTAATCGAATGGTAACTTTTCAAAACGTCTCATTTAGAGTTCGTTTTCTATACCATGTACTTTGTATTATGAAGTAGCACCCCTATGACACAGTCTTCCGCTACGGTATTTTGGGGGTGTTACACTTCCGAACATTTATCTACGTTTAGTTTTACCTACGGATTTGCTAATCTCATTCTTGACAAGTCATCAATAACTTAACTATTGAGAACAAGAGAATAACTAGGAATGTCTTTAAGTTAAAATCTCTTGCTTTTGGGGCTTGCTTTTATTATCAAAAAGTCTTTCATATATTGACACTATAATCACTTGATTACTTTGAAAAATCTATTTTGTTTCACTAGTTGTTTTACTCTAAATTTCAAAAACTATTTTTGTTGAATTTGTTTAGACACAACTATGACCTATAAATCAAGTTTTATAACTTATGTCAATTTTAATTGATTCAATGTTTGACTCAAGGTGAGAAAATGTTATTTTGTACCTTTATACTTAATGTTTTACACAACATACTTGTCTTGCCATCATTGGACTTTCGACTAAGTCATCATCTACCAAAGATGATATCTTAGAAGGAGGTGATGTCTCGTTAAATGTTATATTCAACGACTCCTCGACTCTTTGGGTTTCCTTACTTGAGACACTATGAACTTAATTAGTTTTGAAAAATTCCAAGAGGTACAACATCATAAGACTAAGTGTCACATTTGATGTGTAAATCCTAGATGTTCAAAACTCATTTTCTTCCACACATCCTAATGTATGCTAATGTGATTTATTTCACCTTGTGTGTTTTATGTGAAATTATTATAAAGGAGTGGTTGAAGTAAAGCACAATTTAAGACCCAAAGTATGGTGTTTGAGAATGTTGTTTTACAAAGGTTTGTTTTGCAAGCATCACAAAAGTGTTAGACATTTTAACACTTAGGAAATTCTTAGTTAGCTCACTTGTAAGCAAAAGTTGAGTGAGACTCACTCAAGAGTTTCTTGTGTTTATCTCTTGACGGTTAAAGAACCGAACCACCTTATATCTCCTACTAGTACTAATGACAAAATTCCTTGTCTTAGAGAATCTAATCATTGTTATTACTAATAGCAGGTAAACACTTTAGAATACTACTAATAATACATACTACAACACATAATAATAGAAACAATAGACAATCAAAGTCAAGTTAAAGTAATGCGTACCTTTTAAATTGCATAGAGATGCTAACAAGAGAATAAACACAAATCGTAAAATCTTGGTTTGACGACACGCTTGGAAACTCAATTACTCATGTATCCAAGAAGGTTGGATAATCATATAAAAGCATAGAGCATGATAATCTTAATCCTTTTATCATGAGTTTCTATTTGAGATTGAATTATCTCTAAATCTCTATTCTAGGTTTAACAAATTTTACTTGCTTTGTTTTACTAGTTGATGGTCCTTTTGAGTTAAATCCTAATCCGGTTTTATCTTCAAACAACCTTTGACTCCTCAACAATTTTCAAGAGATTTTGAGCTTTCATCAAATTTAGCTAGCATTTTTCCTTTCTCATTTTGCTTTTTAATCTCATGTTTGTACTCTAGACATAATTTACATTCTAGATCAATTTCAACATTACTCTCAAGTCCAGACATTTTATCTTCTAACAAGATTTCCTTTTCAAAGTTATTCACAAAAGATCATGAAGACTCATTGTTAAAGATAGTTTTTAGGTTCATGTTACCTAAAAGTTTAGACTCATTTTCTAATTTAAAAAATCCTAAGATGAATGTGTCAAAGCAAAAATGTTTGGTTTCAATATGTACCTTGCTTGTTGTTTCAATAAATTGACAATTAACCACCGGATCATTGTCTTCGTCAACTTCCGTTTCATTCCATGATTCGCAAGCAAGTTCATCAAGACACACGTACTCATCTTCACTTGTACCTTCATTTAAAACATTTAAACTAGTAGCACATGTATTAACTTCTACTAAGTGTCTATCTATTAGTTTTTCTAAAACTTCTAATTTATATGTAAGATCAAATTGATCATCTTTGACTTGACATATTCCTTGATGAAAGTTGATTATATTTTTTAAAATATCATTAGCCGTTTGACAAAAATACATTCTTTCATATTTGGTACTTGATAAAGCTTTATAAATCATTTTCTTAGCTTTAGCATTTTTATCAAGTTTAGAATAGTCAACTTGGTTTTCAAAACTTGTTTTCTTTGGTTTGAAATCACCAAAAGAAATAATATGCCAAAGATCTTGATCAATTGATTTCACATAGTTTTCAAAGTTACTTTTCCATTCAAGGAAGTTTTCTTTTTCAAATAGCGGTGGGTTTTGATTAGGTTGCCCTTCTTTGAGATTTTCAAAATCAATGGATCGATCCAAGTTTTAAAATACACTATATTTTAAAGATCTTGAGTAACGTAGCTCCTGATGCCAGTTGTGGAAAACTAGAAGGGGGTTGAATAGTTTACTGCTTTTTAACTTGATTATCTTTTTAAAACTTTACGTTTGTTCAAAGATGCAAGTACAACTTTGCATGTTTAATTCTTTGAAAAGCTTTACATGTGAATAACAATTCTAACTTTACTTGTTTCATTCTTTGAAAAGCTTTACGTGTGATTAACAATCCTAACTTTGCTTGTTTAGTTCTTTGAAAAGCTTTACGTTTGTTTAAAGATATAAACACAACTTTACTTGTTTAATTCTTTGAAAAGCTTTACGTGTGATTAGCAATTCTCACTAAAGACAATATGTAATAAGCAAAGATAAAGAAAGAAATGATCAAACCACAACACAATTTTTTATCGTGGTTCGGCTACAAGGACTCTTTTTCCTTGCCCTACATCCACGCCCCGAGTTTCCAACTCGAGAGTTATTAGCACTAATCAACAAGCTCCTTTCCCGGTGGAGAAACCTTTACAACGTCGCTTACACTTTTACCGACACTAAGCTATATGTCGAGTTCTTTTACACGGGTACAACCACTCCCATCGTCGCTTACACTTTTACCGACACTAAGCTAGATGTCGAGTTCTTTACCAAGGGTACAACCACTCCCGTTAGTTCTTTTACAAGGGTACAACAACTCCCGACACACTATGTATTTTGAGGCCTAAAATACAAACCAATCACTTCTACATACATGATACAAATGAAGTATAAACCACTAAAGCTTATACATGACAAAGCTAACAAGACTTGCAACTTTAGAGTTGAAGCTTGTAACTTCGTAGATGAATATGTGAACTCCTTTTCTACATAAGAGAATCACACAAGTTAGTAGCTACTGTGTATAATGAGAGAATATGTGTAAAATATGACTTTAAGTGATGACTCAAAACTAACAAGTGGTTTGGTATTTATAGCAAAACATTCTGCAGGTCTGGCGGATACGGCGGAACCCTCAGATGGGTTCCGCCCGTGTACCCCCAGGGTTCCGTCAGGGCTGCAGTTAGTTTTGCATTAAATCTTCCAAACCAAACAAGGTCACATCACATAAATACTAGTCAAACACAAACTTGGACAAGCAAACATATGGTTAGCAAACACACTTTTTTTCCATAAATGTTTAATGAAAAACTTACCATAAATGTGATGTGATATTTCTATTTAAAGAAATAAATGTGATGTGACAAGACACTTTCTAATTTAAGAAATAATAAGAATGTTTTGTTTCAAAGAAAATGTAAACCTTAGTTTAAACAAGACTTAAACATTTAAAGTGATGATTTACTCTTAGCTAACGTTCATACTTTGTCATTAACAAAACTTAGCAAAGATCGTAAAATATAAATAACGTTTTTAGGCGATATTTGTATTAACATATTGAGTGTCACCTAATTCCTTATATATATTTCATGGGGAAGAGAAATGATAATGATGGTGAGAAGGGAAATGACTGTGACAGCTGCAACATAATGAGATTGTGATGAAAGAGAATATTGTGATGTAAAATGAAACATTTAGAAATTGGGTAGAGATTTCAATCCAGACAAAATTTTATTATAACCATTCTCAGTGTTGCAAAATTCATCTCTGAGTCAGACATAGGTGGTCAGCCTATATCCCACTATCCCGGGTCGAATGTAGATGACCAGTCTACATTCCACCGAGGTTCCATGAATTTTGAATTACTCAGTTCAGTTATACTAAAACTATGTCCTTCACAAATACCAAGACATTCTGAAAGACTAAGGTAGGTGACCAAACTCGAGGTCAAATGATGAAACTATGCATAGAAAAACATAACGCGGTGACATATATGATACGTGAACATGCTTATGTGAAAGACAATTATAGTAATCAACTAGAATAAATGAATATAATATACCAGAATGTCTAACGGTTAATCGCCCATATGACAACAATGCGTTTTGTGGTCTAACGGTTAATCGCCCATACGATTAAGCGTGCTCATGTGAGAGTAGTACTAGCTTGGGTGACCTGCCGGGAAGTCTTCACATGAGGGCCACAAAAGCAAAGCTGTGAGCCTTCGGGCAAAGCGGACAATATTGTGGTCTATAAGGCGGGGTGTTACAAGAATGATCAGATGGACCAGCATCATCAGTCTTAGCAGAACCACTAGCATTATCAACATCATCCCTAATAGCCTGTACTACCTCTTACATATAAGCATTGAGAGGTGTATTGTTACAAGAAAAATTAACTCCCTTGTGAGACATAAAGGTAAACACCTTAGGTGGCATCCTAATAGTAGGTACATAATCCTGAGGTTTTTGGATCCCATCAAGTGGATTCTGTAAAATAAGTTGAACGAATCTAGGATACATCAGAAAAGGTGATCCAGCCTTAATATGTGTGATCATACCATCAAGAATCATGTAGGAAAAGTTGAAGGATTGATTGGTAATTAGGCCAACTAATGCAGAAGCTATGGCATGTCCATATTGATCCCAAGCAGTACTTTTTGGACTTAAGCAATGAAGTAAAACATGAATAAGATACTTCCAAAGAGGACTTAACATTGCTTTCTGAAAAGTAAGTGATTGGATCCAAACGGTCAACCTAAATTGACCAAAGGATGGTCAACAAGGTCAAACTACCTAGAGTCAATCTCCATGTAAGTATAGGGGTTTCCCCGGGTCGTTATGTCCCCGACGAGGTGTGATGGTACGAAAACGGGTTTGTGATCGGGTGAATTTGGACGGGAAAGGGGTTGTGAATGATTACACTACTGATTTGTACAAAGAAATAGCTTAAATAAGCTATAATAACAATATTGTAAACTTAGAAAACCCAAAAATGTTTTAAACGTAAAAACGTGTACGTTCAGATTAAAGTTACGTGAACGTACAAAATAAAAAGTGAAATCTGAAATCTGAAAACCCTCAGGGGGTGAAAATGACTTTTTTACAAACCTAAGGATGAAAGAAAATTTTTAGAAAAAGAAAATGAATTTTTACACTAATTAATTACTTATTATCAATTAATTACAAATTAATACTAATTATTAATATTTAAATACTTTAATACAATATAATATTATTTTAATACTAGAAAAATGAAAATTAAATTTCTAAAATTATAAATTAACTAAAAACAAATTTTAAAATTAAAAATATATCTTTTTGTCTTTTTGTGACTAATTATATTTAATTAAACTAATTAACTAATTTTAAATTACTAATAATACTTACATGACTTAGATAATTATGAAATTTTTTATAAAACTAATTAACCATCACAGGAATCCTAAAAAATTATAAAAAGCTTGTCTTATATGTTTTTAGATGATTTTACTAATTATTAAACTAAATATTAATTAATCACTAATTAAACTAATTAAATTCTAAAAAATAGAAAATGAATAGTAGAAATTCCAGAAAAATTCATAAAATTATTTTATAACATATAAAAGCTAGGAAAAATGTAAAAACTAGATACCACGTGATAAAAACTAATTATTGTATTTAATACTTAATTATTAATTAATTATTACTAAAACTCATATTAAATCTAATAAATACCAAAAGACAATATAAAATTCTGGAAAAATTTCTAAAAAGACTTTAAGACAAAAGGAAATTAAGAAAAATATAAAAATGTAAGTTACTTAAAAAAAATTTAAAAAGGAAAATTAAAAAGTTAAATTAAATTAAATAGAAACTATCACTTATTTTAAAATTGAATTTTTCTGGATTTTCTTTTGTAAATCTATTTTATACCTAAAAACTAAGAACTTTTGTGAAAACACCTTTTCCCAAACTTAAAAATAAGCAAAATGGATACAATAATTTAAAACAGTTGACTTTTGTTGACTTTTGAAGGAAATAAGCTTATGTGGGGTCCACAGGAGTGGAAAATGGTTCAAATAAGTTACTTGGACAGGAATAAGCTAGAATCTAGCAAATAAGCCCAATGATTAAGCCAATAAACCACAATAAGCACTTGGATTCCTTATTTGCACACAGAAAGTGGGATAATGTTTGAAGGTGGTTCAAAGGTGCACAAGGCAGCTCAGGGTCAAAAGCTTGTTAACACTACAGAGTTTGCCAGCTTGTGAGTCCAAAAAGCCAAGGGGGGGTGTGGGGCCCACTGTGGAGCACTGTGGGACCTCAGCAAGTTAGGCAGCTGATGGCTGTGTGGTGGTGCAGGGGAGGTGACACCCCCTGCAGGTCACTTTGGGCAAATGTGGGGCCCACATAAAAAAATGGCAAAAATAAAGAGACAATGGGATTTCAAAGTTCAGCTGGGGGGCTATGAATTGGTGAAAATTTCAAGGGCTAAATCTACCCACAAAATTCAAAACAAATCTTGGAATTTTTGCATTTTTCATGAGATATGCAATTTTGACTTTTGAGATTTTTATACCAAGTTGACTTTTGTGAACTTTTAATCGAATCTAATGATTGAATATGATATATTATGCTAGTATGAGGCTAAAAGAAGCAAACTTAACTACTTATGAAGTGATATGATGATCTTGGTGCTAAAACTTCTTAACAGATATAAAATGAAATGCTATAAAAGTCTATTTTGACTTTTTTCTAAAAGACTTATAGTTTTTATGACTTAACTCGCTTATAATAACCTAATGCAACTTGTTTGAGCTAAATTTACCCTAAGAAACCTTTCTCACAATACTTTACCACCTTTTGCCAAACACCTCTTTATGTTTAATCCAATGATTACGGCACGTCATAAGCCAACTAAAAAAAAATCTAAAAACTAAACAAAAATAACAGTAACTATATAATCTACTAAATAAGCTACAAACCAAATTTCAGATAAAACGGACTTATAACGAAGAAATGAAAAATAAAAAACAGGTTCTGCTATTAAAAACGACTTTTTACAGCCCGAAAAAGGGTGATTTAGCCTTGTAAAAAAATCTAAAAATTAAAATAAAAATACCACTAAGTATACAATATATAAGAGTACATTATCCTAGAATTTTATCAGATTTGGTTGAAAATTGAAGAAATGAAAATTCAAAAACTACTTCTACTGTTTGGTAACTTTTTTGACTTTTTAGATTTCTTAAAAGCTTTGACTTTTGTGAACTTTGAGTGATCATAATTGATAAAATTATGTTATGTTAACCCTAAATGAACCTAAATGAAGCACCCTAAACAAATTCTAAGCTAGATTGAAGCTTATGAATCCCTCAAATCCTAACAGACAAGCTGTTATGGGGATTAAGGGGGAATTTTGACCTTTTTTACTAAAACTACCAAAGTAAAAGTTGAATTGGACTCATTTGAGCATAAGAGTGATACTGAGACAGATTTAGTTCAGGTACAACAACAACTAAACACCTCATCAGATTGAACCAAACACCCCTATAGATACTGAAATGAAAGAATTATGAAGCAACTAACTAAATTAAGCCTAGAAACCATTAAACTAACTTACACTAACATTAATTAAGCTTGATTGAACTGAAATAAACAACAAATAACAAGTTTAACTGAGTATGGCAGATTATGCATAAGAAGTTAGGACAGATAACTCACAAGTGAATCCAAAAGGGTCATGAGTGATAACTAGAACCAAGTCTACCATCCTACTGCCCCCCATGGAGCTTCTAAACCAAATGCCATCCAGCACAAACCTTGTTCCACTGTTCATCTTTTTTTTTTTCTTCAATGATTTTTTTATTTATTAGCTTTTTATTGGTATTTTTGAGAATTTTGAGTTTTTCCACCCAACTGCTTTTATATCTTTTAAAAACTTTTGAAAGCTTATTAGGGAGCCTAAATGAAGCTTATGAAACAGTGAGACATAACATTTAACAAGATGAAAGAAAAAATTGAGATTTCAATAAAAAAGGCATAAAACTGAATTTGATAGAGAGACTGGAAATTAAGCTCAAATTAAGTTAAGATTACAATTAAGAGACTGATTACAACAAGTTTTCACTAAAGGTTACAACTAAATTTGAAATTAAACTAAAAACGTTTAAACTAAATTACATTATAACTAAGCTACAACTAATAACTTGTCTCTGCTGCCACTTCCTTCTTTATAGGTGATTTGTTGGACTCAGTGGGTCCCGCACATCATTTCCCTGCAATTTCTAGCCATTGGATTGGCTTCATTTGATCCCAACCATTAAATTTGTTTTTGGCGGGAAATGCAACTTTGACCAATTGGGCAGGTAACTTGGAGATAGATTGTGAGCAATAAATGAACTTTGTTTCTTATGTTTGGAGGAGGGGACAAGTAGTGGGAGAGGTGAGGTGGAAGGATGGGGAGGTAGAGTGTGTAGGGTTGTTTGCAAGCTGCAAGTTGGCTGGGGAAGGAGGAGGGTCAAAGGTTTGACCCGTTATTAATATTAAAGGGGTTGAGGTGGGCTGGAGTTGTAGTGGGCTTGAAGGTGGGAGTGGGCTGGATTTGGAATTTGGGTGGATTGGATTGTGGAATTGTTATTTTTAAGCTTAAAATCACAAGGACTATTCATATAAATTCTGAAAAATCCAAGGGCTGCAAATGAAACTTTCCTAAAGTTAACATGAGGTTTTTTCTGCCAAGTATCAATAGTCCAAGGATTAGAATTGTAATTTTCCACTTTCGGACCCTTAGGGACTAAAATTGCCAAATATTGAAACTTCACGGACTAAATTGTAAATTTCTTCAAACTTTCATTTTAAGAACTAAACTTGACACTTGTGACTTTCCAAGGACCAATAATCATTTTTCTTCCAAAAAATTTCCACCAGGGACCAAATCTGCCAATATCTGAAACTCCAGGGACTAAACTTGTAAATTCTCAAAACTTTTGAAGTTTTTCACCAAAGGACTAAACATGACAACTAATGATTTCAAAAGGACCTTTTGTGACTTTTCTTTTAAAATAAGTGCTCAAGTACTATTTTTGCCAATTTTTGAAAGTTGGGGGACTGAAACTGCCAATTATGCAAACTTTGTTCATTTTTCATCTGTTTTCAATCATTTTGCATCTGAAACATATAAAACACAATTTTGGAATATTTTCAGTCTTTTGATGCATTATTGAGTGTTTTTTTAAATGTTTTGCAGCTCAGATTTGACAAAAAATGATGAGTGTTTGAGCACTCATCAGTAAGCTTGTCCAAAGGTCCTTCATACCCAATATCTCTCAGTGCATCCCAAATATCTTGTTTAGCAAACAAAACAGAGCCTCCTTCATCTTCAAACAACAAAACCTCCCTGATTGTTGCTTCAGTAACATGAATAGCTCTCCCAGCAACTGTAGCATGAATAACATCCTCTCCATCTTCAATCTCAGCCCTTGCCGTGGCCCAAAACGCATGTATCCAAGGACAAATAATCTCTGGGTTCACTAAGAGTGAGTAATTAATGGTGGTTGTGGTGAGAAAATCAATAATACCATGAAAGTCAATGTTCCTCTGCGTTTTCTCAAGGTTTGCAATCATGTTGTATTTGTTGATGGTTGGTCGGTGTGCCATTGTGATAATGATTTGAGAGAAGAGTAGTAATCGTTGATGATATTGGTGGGTTTGATGAATGAGAATGGCGAATGAATACAGGTGTATAAATAAGAAAAAGATATGAGTTATAAAGGGATAATATGCAAAAAATCACGGTTAATTAATTATTTTACCGTTATTTTTGGAAGTTATCTTCCCCATATCTTTCGAAAGTTTGTTACCCGCATTTTTGACCATTGGAACAGTATCCTGACACGTCAGCATAGTCTTCATATCACCAAGCAGTACTTTCCATTGAATATGGAGCAGTACTTTCAGTTGTAAAACCAAGCAGTACGTTGAACAAAGTACTTTCCAATTAAAATATCTTTAGGGTTCACTGTTTGACCAAAATATCTTTGAAAGTCAACCCGAGGTAATTAATACCTTCCCAAATTAATTCCCAAAGCTACCGAGGCAAGTAGAATTCAATGAACTTCATTAATTACCCTTATACCTTTCCTTGCTTATAAAAGTAACTTTCCACCAACATACTTCTTTCATCAACACTTCAATTTACCACAAAAACCCTAGTGATAAACATGAGTCACTTCCCATTGGTGTACATCTCTTCTGATTCAGATGGCTCCCCAGACTCAGAGATCAGCTATTATGTTGATTCTGACTTTGAGGATGCAGGATGGAGTGGGTACTTTCCTCCTAATGTATCATCCTCATCAATGAGTGTAGCAACCTCAACCATTACTGATGCAACAAGCACTACTAATCCAAAGCCCAAGAAGAAAAAGTTTGTCCCTGCTCCTGGTTCATCTCTGGCCAATGAACTTCCACATGCTTTGACCCAAGCCCTTGAATCAGCCATAAAGAATATGAAGTGGCCTGCTCCAAGAAAAGAGAGACCTCCCAAGCAAGTTCTTGGCCTGGCTTGCCCAAGGAAGCAAGCTTCTTTTGATGACAAAAGAAAGACTGCTCAAAAGGGAAAACAGAGTTATAAGGGCAAAGGAAAAAGGCAAATGGAGTAGGTTGTGTTGGGTAGGATAAGTAGGTTTGGTGGAGAATGCTTGTGGTAGTTGTCTATGTTTCTTATTTGTGTTTGTGGCATGGTTGACTATTTCTGTTGCAAGAATGAATGTAACTCTTTGAATCATGATGAATAAAAATCTTTATCTTTTGAATGATACATGTAGCCTCCCCTTAACTAATGACTAACTACTAATGCCTCCCCTCAATTATAGCTTAATTATTAATCATACAAATACTCACAACTAAAAAGGTAAATCTTGAAACATCAAAGCCCTTTGGTGGTAGATCAGCTACATTATCTTCTGTATGAACTTTAACCACATTGATAAGCCTATGCTCATAGCAGTCTCGAATAAAATGATGTCTAATTTGAATGTGCTTTGTTTTGGAATGATAGACTAGATTCTTCACAATACAAATGGTACTCTCATTATCAATGTTGATAGGAGTATTCTTGAAGTTGAATCCATAATCCAAAAGCTGATTTTGCAACCAAAGTACTTGTGCACAACAACTTGCAGTAGCTACATACTCTGCTTCTGTGGAAGATGTTGCTGCAATTGTTTACTTTTTGCATTGCCATGAGACTAATCTACTTCCAAGGTACTGACACCCTCCAGTTGTGGATCTTCTGTCATAGTTATCTCCAACATAATCACTATCTGAAAAGGCTTGTAGATGAAAAGGGGACTCCCTAGGATACCATAATCCTAGCTTAGGTTGTTGCCTAAGGTACCTAAAAATCCTTTTGATAGCATTCAAATGTGATACCTTGGGCTGAACTTGATGTCTTGCACATAAACAAACAGCAAAAGTAATATCAGGCCTAGATGCAGTTAAGTACATTAGACATCCAATCATAGACCTGTATAATTTGACATCAACATCTTCTCCTTCTTCATCTTTTCCCAAAGGCTTATTAGTATCAACAGGTGTAGAAGCTGGCTTGACAGTTATGAAGTTGAATCTCTTAAGAATGTCTGCAACATACTTATCTTGACTTATAAAGAGTCCACTGCTTGATTGTTGCACTTGAAGGCCCAAGAAGAATGTTAATTCTCCCATTGAACTCATCTGAAATTCTTTTTGCATAAGATCTTCAAATTCCTTCACCATAGATTGCTTAGTAGCACCAAAAATAATATCATCTACATAAACTTGGACAAGCATGATATCCTTCTTATCTCTTTTGATGAGCAAAGTCTTGTCAATAGCTCCTCTCCTATAACCATGTTGTAATAGGAAATTTGAGAGTCTTTCATATCATGCTCTTGGAGCTTGATGAAGGCATACAGAGCCTTGATAACCTTGTAGACTTTGTTTGGATGTGCAGTATCTTCAAAACCAGGAGGCTGCTTGACATAAACTTCTTCTGTGATAGTGCCATAAAGAAAAGCACTTTTAACATCCATTTGATATACAGGAAATCCCATATAAGATGCAAAAGCCAAAAATAGCCTTATGGCTTCAATCCTTGCCACATGAGCAAAGACTTCATCATAGTCTACTCCTTCTTCATGTCTATATCCTTGAGCTACTAACATTGCTTTATTCTTAATTACATTCCCTCTTTCATCTCTTTTTACCCCGAAGACCCATTTTGTTCCAATCAGTCTCTTACCATCAAGTAAATCACATAATACCCATACTTCTTGAAGTTTAAACTGTAAGAGTTCTTCTTGCATAGCTTCAACCTAACTCTCCTTGGCTAATGCTTGTTTTATAGTCTTAGGTTCTTCTTGAGACAGAAAGCAAGCAAATAAACACAATTTCTGATCCTGGTGATTCACCATGTTTTGCATGTAAATAAAGCTAAGTAAAGAAGTATGTTGTTGAGACATATTCTTAGCTTTTGTTCGTGTGAGCACTCCTGAATCTGAGGGTCCAATTATCTTGCTGACAGGATGATCTTCGTGAATTCTTAGAGTAGGAGTTGGTGAGACTTCAAGATAATCTCCCAAATTAGTGAAATCAGGATCTTTATTAGAAACTGAGAAAATGCCTTCTTGTTCCAATTCATCATCAGTATCTTCTAAGGCAGGCATGTTTGGATCATTCAAATCATCAGCATTGATCCAATTTGAAGTATCTAAAGGTTGAAAGGTACTATCAAATGGATCAGCAGTACTTTGGGGCAAGGTACTGTCAGTGCCTTTAGCATTCTTCTTTTCTGCTTCAAAAGCTCTCCTTTGATCATCTTCATAAGACTTAGCCATTGTTTCTTGAATAGGCATCCTATTAAGTTCATCTTGGATGGCTTGGTCTTCATTAGATACTGTGGTCTTTGGTGGAGCAGTACTTTGAGGATCAACAGTACTTTGAGGTTCAACAGTACTTTGAGACTCAGTAGTACTTTGCTTCTCATCATTGACTTTATCATTAGACTTATCTTCATATCTTAAATTAACATCATGAACAATGTACTGTGTTGCTTCTGTAGTGGGAGCAACTTGATTTTCTTCCCTAACAGGTACATAAGCCATTAAATCAAGATCAAACATCCAATCAGGACCTTTACCTTTATGATTTTCTTGCTCTTCTAGAAATTCAACATGAAGACATTCTTGAACCTTCTTTGTAGCCCTGTTGTACACTCTGAATCCTTTGCTATTGGAACAATATCCAAGCAAGTATCCTTCATCTGACTTCCCATCAAATTTTCCCAAATTATCAGCAGTGTTCAAAATAGTCAGGGAACATCCAAAAGGTTTCATAAACTTAATGCTAGGTTTCTTTCCCATGATTAACTCATAAGGTGTCTTCATTTGAGGTTTTGTCACTGATACTCTGTTCAACACATAATAAGCAGCACTTACAGCTTCAGCCCAGAATGGAACAGGTAATTGGGAATCTGGAAGCATTGTCCTTGCTGCTTCTATCAAAGTTCTATTCTTTCTTTCTGCAACTTCATTTTGCTGAGGAGTTCTAGCAATACTGAATTCTCTTTTAATTCCTTTCTTGGCACAAAAGTCATCCATTAACTGATTCTTGAACTCAGTCCCATTATCACATCTAATGCCTCTAACCTTGAGTCTTAACTGATTTTCAAGTGCTATTATAAGATCATGAATAACATCAAAAGTTTCATCTTTGAAACATAAGAAAAAGACCCAACTAAATCTGCTACAGTCATCTGTCACAACCAAACAGTACTTCTTCTTGTTCAAACTAACAACTGAAACAGGTCTAAACAGATCCATATGCAGCAATTCCAAAGGCTCTCTAATGGTTTTCTCTTCAATTTTCTTACAGGAAGCCTTGTGTTGGTTACCCTTTTTGTAAGCAAGACATGAGTGATCATTCTTGAATGTTTTAGAAGGTAAACCTCTAACTAAATTTCCTTTGACCAGCATGTTTATGTTTTTGAAATTCACATGTCCTAATCTTCTGTGTCATTGATGTGCTTCCTCCATTGTTGCCCATGCAATCAAGCATGTTGCTCTTTCAGCAGAATTGATGTTCTTCAAGTCTATTGCTATACACATCATTAGTTCTTGGTGCTCTCAGCATCACCAAGTTTCTATCTTCTAACTTAAACTCAGGAGAGAGTATAAGACATTCTGTGTCAAAGAATAACACAAGATACTTCTTATCACAAATCTGAGAGACTGACAAAAGATTGAATTTAAGCTCCTTCACATAACTAACATTCTCAAAATCAATGTTTCCAGCCTTGATATTTCCTTTGCCAGTGATTCTTCCTCCGTCAGGATCATTCCCATATGCAACTTTTCCTCCAAAATAAGCTTTAAAATCTGACAAGAGCTCCTTTTCTCCTGTCATACTCCCAGAGCAACCACTATCAACAATAAGATGATCTTTAAGCTCCTATTCTGGGTTGCCCTGCATACACATGAAAAAGGTTAGTTTCTTTTAGGAACCCAAGCCATTACTGACTTGTGTTCCCCTTGTGGAGTGACATACTCAAATTCTTTGAGTATGTAATCACCACTTTCTTTAAAAACATGATCAAGAATTAATGTTTTTGTTTCCAAAACTTTTGGTTCATTCTTATCAATATTCCCTTTTTCACCCTTAGCCTCTGAAAGTACTGGTTCTTCCCCAGTAGTACTTTCTTTCTTAACCCATTTAGTTGTAACTTTTGGAGTTGGGTTCTGTGTTCTAGCATCTTTTCTTGTGTTGTAAGACCTTCTAGGTTTGTAGTAATTGAATCTCCTAGGTCTTACACTTGAGTTGTTGCTATCAGCACCTTGGTTAGGGGACTTTCTATCAGTATTTTGAGAAGGTACTGTGGGTTTGGAGAATGGTCTTTTCTGATGAGGGTACCTACAGTCTTTTGAGAAATTACTATGGTTAACCCTATTTGTGTAATTCCAAACTGGTTTGTTATCCCTTGGCTTATTCTCTCTGTGACTTTGATTTGCAGATCTGGTCTTTGAGTATTTGCTTAAGTATTCTGAGTGATAGTCACAGTCCTTAATCAAATGGTGAGGACTATAACATACATAAAATACCTTTGGACCAATATTCCCAAATCCTTTTCCAAAAGGTTTTCTAAAGTTAGCAGTATTTTGAAAATATTTTTTTGGAGGCACTGCTGAGTGATCGGCAGTACTTCGAGAAGTGTTTGAAGGTACTACTTGTTTTGAAAACTTTTTCTCATCAACCCTAGGTGCTTCAACAGATTCTCCTAAAGGCTCAGGATTTGATTGACCTTTAAGCTTTTTCCTAAACTCTAGGTTATCTACCCCATAACAAGAGACATCTTTCCTAGGTGGTTGAAAACTACCTGGGGGATTAGGAACTGCATTGTATCCCTTGTCATTCTTATATTCAGGAGGTGTTGGACTAGGGGATTCCTCATCACTAGAAGTATTTTCATCCAAACTTATGAATTCTTCATCACTAGTTGAGGTATCTACTGTAAGATTTAGTTCCTTACTTTTAAATGGAATACCTTCTGTGCTATCATTATCATAACCTAGGCCAGTTTTAATGTTTGATGTTCTTTGTTTTTCAACAAATTGAACGTGTGACAGACCTGATTCATTCCAAATAGCAAGTTTTTCTAACAACTTATTCCTCTCATTAGTAACTTTCTCTAGTTCAGACACCTTACATCCTAGTTTCCATTCACTCAACTTTACTTGGTAGTCTTGTTGCTTATATCTTTCAGCCTATGCTACTTCATTGTTTTCATGAGTTATAATTTTGGCTTCCATTAACTCTAAAGTCAATTGGTAGCCAGCTATCTCAGACCTAGCCATTTGAAATTTATCTCTTTCAGATACATATTCACTAAGTAACTTTTGATACATATCATTACACTTAGAGCATACCTCAGAGATAGTGGATGAACTTGGTGAAGTAGCTACCATAGAAAGCTGAACAGGATCTTCTACAAATTCCATGCTCCAATCAAAGCTTCCTAGACCATCTCTTGACTCCAAAGCATCATATCCAGGTTCTTCATCAAAAGGTGTGCTCCAATCTTCCAATGCAACCATTGAGTAGGTTACAGGTTCATCATCAAACTCATTGGACCAATCAATCTCTGATAGATTCTCTTGAGCAACCAAAGCTTTTGGTTTTGGTTCAGTAATAGGAACCTCTTTTCTTTTAGTATTGGGCTGTTCAATCATTTTATTTGCTTGATACTTTGCAAATTTGCATTCCCTTGCAAATTGACCAGTCCTTTGACAATTGAAGCACTCAATTTTGGACTTATCAAATGTTATTCCCTGCTTAGCTGTGAAATTAATACCTCTTCCTGTTTTATTCATAAACTTTTTGATCCTTGCAGTGATCATGGCAACTTGCCATCTGATATCAATCTCTTCCATAACATCATCATCTATTTGCAAGACATCTTCTTGATAGGTTACAGGTAGAGTTGCTTGTTGAGCAAAGAATGAACATAGAACATCATTTGAGGTGGGGTTGTTGATGGAGATGAAGTGGTAGTGACTATTGTTGTACATGGAAGCTAAGTTTCAGTCACAGTACTTTGGACAGGATAATGATGCGTGGGAATCGCACCTTGCTTTACCTCTCGAGGGATCTCGAGAAGCTTACAACCCCCACCAGGCAGTGTACCTGATCGTTGTAGTATAGTATAGTGACAAGTACCGGGGGATTGATCGTTCAGCTTAGGAATAGTGTCGCTAGGATTAGAAAAACTAATTAATAGTTCTAAAGGTGAGGGATAATTATTTTTGTATTTTTATATTTTTATGAAAGCAAGTAAAATCTCGGTTTTTGAAGGATGGGCGGAATTAGTTGCTATTCAACTAACCCAAAACTAATATATAATCGAAATAAAATAATAAAAATGAAAACAAACTAATTATACTAAGGTTGTGAGCAGTAAATGGAGAAATTGTGTTTACTTAGACTTCACTACTCCCTAGATATCTTTTACACGTTAATTACTTGTTATACTTGTATGGATGACGGATTGTATTCCTTAATACCATTCGTGGGGTGGCATACATAACTCCCCAACTCTATGAGCTCTTATCTCCTCCTACACCATGACCCATCACAACTATAGGGATTGTAAACAGTGGCTCATGCATTAAATACAACCAATAAAGACCTAGTACGCCTCGGTTCATGTTTCTTAAGACGTTCAAGCAAGTTACCAATTGGAGATCTGCCAGTTTTCTTAAGCCTAACATATAAATCATTCATCCAAGAACAAGAATAAACAAGTAATCAACACATAATCAACATCTAGGTTTCATTAGATCTAAGCAAACACAAGAGAGATCTAGCCTAGCATAATTGAATTGAGACAAGAACAAGATATAAACAACCAACACATAGACATATTGATTGAATTAGAAGAACACTTATCTCAATTACAATACAAGGTATCAAGGGTTTGGAACCCTTGAAAAACCTGTAAAAGAGGCACCAAATTCGTCTTTAGGGTTTCACCAAAACTTCCCGCTTTTAATGAAAAAACTAGAAAACTATATATAGGAAAACTGGGCTGACGGCGTCAAGACAAGCATGTGACGCCGTCACCTCGCCGCCAAATACTTCCTCGGACGGCCTTGATCTACTTATGACGGCCTATGTGACGCCGTCACCACCTACGGTATTTTATTCTTGGGACTTTGACGCCGTCAGGATGGATTTTGACGCCGTCACCTACTACGGTGTTTTATTCTTGATGTCTGACGCCGTCAGGGTGTAACTCTTGACGCCGTCAGGGTGTAACTCTTGACGCCGTCACCTAGTGTCTTCAGCATGGAAAATTGATACTTTGCCGTTTTCTTCACTTTTATGCTCCAAAAACGTCCAAAATGGCTTCTTTTCCAGAATTCACTCTCCAAACACCTAAAATCACAAAAGGAACGATTTAGGGCAATATTTGATCAAATAAAGTCGGATTCGGGCTTAAATGACCCCCTAAAAACGGATCATTTTTCGCCTCATCATATACCCTTACACTTGAGATTTGCTTGTCCTCAAGCAAATGAGCTTTTATTCTACTCAAAAGACAAGTTAGGGGTCATTTAACACTAATATAAAAGTAATTACAACAAATAATCGTTCTACTAAAGACCAATAGACAAGCACGGAGATCATACACAAGCACCTCACAAATAGTGTTTAGATACTCACATCTCTCGGGTGTAATAAAGTAATATAACATTATGGAAATGGAAGATATCTCTCACTACCTGTCATAGCAAAATAGATTACCATAGGCTTGGGAAAGGATCAAACCTCCACCACATGGCGTAAGTACCTAGGATAAACTATCAAAGAGGTCTTTTAAAGGGTTGTAACGTTAGGTATAGGGATATGAATTACACGGTTTTGTTGGATAAAGGAAGTTTTACTGGTGGCGAGTTAACAATCTTGGTTAATTACATGTACAAGATGGCGTTGCTAAGCCAAGACTAGACTCGACTTAAGCTAATAAATGAAAAATAACAAAAATATAAAATGAACATAGAATAAAAAGGGATGGTAGTCCGTATGTTTTTTCTCTTTTTTATTTTTTTTTTATTTTTATTTTTTATTATTATTTTTTTTTTGCATACACTCTTACCCTACCATCCGAAATAATACATCATAGGGGATGAGAATTCCCCTTACACTTGAATCTTTACATACTTTACATTTAACTAATCTAATGACTCGAATTAAGAAAATCAAAACACTTGGAGCACTTCTAAGATTAACGTACATATGGGGGTAATAATATTATGTTCTTCCCCATTACTCCATAAAATAAGTACTTACCCGTGAGTCCCAATCGTCCCAAAACAATATGTACAAGGATATGACTCGACTTAGCAACCATGTAATCAATTAGAAAGTTAACTTAGGGTTTAACAAATAACAATAATGCACTAAAAATGAGCGCATACACGGAAGGCTAAGGCGATTTGGTTGTACATTTAAGTGGGGTGTAACAAATTCTTCCTTTAAGTAAAATGCTTAAAGTTAGAAACGAAAAGATAGGCTCGGAGGGGTGTACTAGGGGTTTCGTGTACTAAAAATGAGTACAACGCTAAGGGTGTGGGAAAAATTAGTTGGCTTAACTAGCCAAGTAATATGACTTAAATGGTCAAGTAATTATGATACGGGTTTAACACAAGGGTGATCCTAATGCCTCTTATCATGTAGTAAATCCTACCATACGAATGTAGTCTCACTAGCGGTCTCGGGATGCATCACTAACGCAAGTTCTAGAATCTAAATGCTACCGGTACACTCATAAGCACTAATAGTAAATGCTTTTCCTATCAAATCTAAAGGCGAACCTCACATTTTTGGGTGGAAAATTTTTCTGAATATACAGTTATGTGCTAGTCATACAATCTCCTATCCATGAGACACTTCCTATGGCTAAAGTTTCACTCCTAAATGTTGTAAAATTTTTTAAATTTGGCGCTAAAATTACACTAACAAGTATTTCTCGTAGTTTTATTACACATCTACTATCAAACAAAACAAACTCAAGCGAAAGTGCATATGTAAGGTATCATCTTTTTACCCTCTCCTTACACTTAAGATGAACATTGTCCCCAATGTTCAAGTAAAGAATATTAAAGTGAAAAAGTAAAGAGAATGAAATCAAATACTCCCCTGATTCGCTCGGTATGGATTTTAGGTTGGCCAGGTTAAATCTTCTTCCAAGAAAATGAACAATCAAAGCTTCCCTTCCAGAATATAAATCATCTTCTTGTCAAAAATAACCTGTAAATCCTGACAACAATAGACAAGGCAACCTCGCGTAAAATCAGCGGCATCCTATATAAGATACTAAGTCCTAGAAAACAAAGTAAGATATAATGCTTGTGGAATGAAGTTTGCAGATTTCCTGGAGATTATAAAACTTAATAATTCACAAAAACCATAAGACTCCGTTAGAAAAACAAAAACCGGTAAAATTTCCAGATTTTTAACTCCTGACGCCGTCAAGAGTAATACTCTGACGCCGTCAGAATGGACCTGCGGAAATTCTTATGTTAAGTTTCTGGAAAATTTCTGGAAAAACTTCGTCCTACTTCCTGGAAAATCCTGCAAAACTTCATTATGACTCAATACAAGCATTTGACTCTAACAAATACGAATATACATGTTCATTTAATATTGTGGAGAATCATGATCGGTTTGTTTCTTGAAAACATATTTGGGGTTTCCCCTTACACTTATCTTTTTGCAAAAATACTTTTAGGTTGGAGTTAAGACTAGGCCAAACAACATAATAAAGTATTTCCACATTTTAATTGAGAAACATGATCATCCAGCAATAGAAATAAAGCATGCATACGGAAGCAGATAACAATCAAACAAATAAAATCACACAAAACATGGGTTGCCTCCCAAGAAGCGCTTTTCTTTATTTACGAGTCTTGTAGCTAGACTCAAAGTCATGGGTTAACGTGTATCGCTTATGCTCACATAACCAAGTGTGAGCCATCTAATAGTCGCCTCATCTTTCTTATATTCGTCTCCTAACTCTAAGCACCCGCGATAGTATTTTTTATTCTTTTCGTGCGTGTACTTGAGTCCCTTTCTCTTATCATTCTCACTTAGCATTTCCATGGGCGGATACCTACTACACTTTTCTATGGAAAAATCTTTGAACCTGGGGTGTGCGCGTGGCATTTGATAAACAAAATCTTCATCCCCATCCGAGAATGTAATTAGCCCTTCTATGAGTTTTTCATCGAGGTTGGTCAACCGTTTGAAAGGTCTTCCAAACACAACTTGGGTCAATTTATCATCAATAAATTCTCCTAGATTCTCCATAACCATGAACTCAACAAGATAAACCAAACTTCCTACAAACACATGCAATGGTATTGCCCTAGCCACAATATTTTCCCCTTTGTATTCTAACTCATCTACCATGATTTTATTGTATTCATTACGTGAGATTATGTTCATTGGAAGAGATGAGTTGAGATAGGCGTTAAAGCTCTTAAATCCAATCTTACAAGGGAATTGCATGTTAAATGAACTATCACACTCAATCCTAGTTCTAGGGTCAACATACCTAAGAGGGTTTATTTCCTCTTCCATTCTATCCTCATTAATCACGTCACCATCATCAAGATACTCATCGGAGTCTGAATAGTAAAAAGGACTAGCCCTACGATCATCATCATGATCAGACTCTTCTAGCTCAGAATTATTGTCAAAGTGGTGGTTGGGTGAGAGGTCAGGTGGGTTCTCATTTTCTGCTAAAGGAAGTGGGGCGGGCATTGGGAACATCCTGCGACGAAAAACACGAATAACAGGAATCAAACGATTAATGTTATTGTTATCCATCGAAACAATTTACGAACAAAGACACAAAGAAATAAGATAGACTAAAGAAGACCTAAAAATAAAAATAAAATCTTACTAGAAAGGAATCTAGCAAGTAGACCTAATAAAAAGAAATTCTAACCTAGACAATAACTATTCCCCAGGCTGCGGCGCCAAAAACTTGATGCGTGGGAATCGCACCTTGCTTTACCTCTCGAGGGATCTCGAGAAGCTTACAATCCCCACCAGGCAGTGTACCTGATCGTTGTAGTATAGTATAGTGACAAGTACCGGGGGATTGATCGTTCAGCTTAGGAATAGTGTCGCTAGGATTAGAAAACCTAATTAATAGTTCTAAAGGTGAGGGATAATTATTTTTGTATTTTTATATTTTTATGAAAGCAAGTAAAATCTCGGTTTTTGAAGGATGGGCGGAATTAGTTGCTATTCAACTAACCCAAAACTAATATATAATCGAAATAAAATAATAAAAATGAAAACAAACTAATTATACTAAGGTTGTGAGCAGTAAATGGAGAAATTGTGTTTACTTAGACTTCACTACTCCCTAGATATCTTTTACACGTTAATTACTTGTTATACTTGTATAGATGACGGATTGTATTCCTTAATACCATTCGTGGGGTGGCATACATAACTCCCCAACTCTATGAGCTCTTATCTCCTCCTACACCATGACCCATCACAACTATAGGGATTGTAAACAGTGGCTCATGCATTAAATACAACCAATAAAGACCTAGTACGCCTCGGTTCATGTTTCTTAAGACGTTCAAGCATGTTACCAATTGGAGATCTGCCAGTTTTCTTAAGCCTAACATATAAATCATTCATCCAAGAACAAGAATAAACAAGTAATCAACACATAATCAACATCTAGGTTTCATTAGATCTAAGCAAACACAAGAGAGATCTAGCCTAGCATAATTGAATTGAGACAAGAACAAGATATAAACAACCAACACATAGACATATTGATTGAATTAGAAGAACACTTATCTCAATTACAATACAAGGTATCAAGGGTTTGGAACCCTTGAAAAACCTGTAAAAGAGGCACCAAATTCGTCTTTAGGGTTTCACCAAAACTTCCCTCTTTTAATGAAAAAACTAGAAAACTATATATAGGAAAACTGGGCTGACGGCGTCAAGACAAGCATGTGACGCCGTCACCTCGCCGCCAAATACTTCCTCGGACGGCCTTGATCTACTTATGATGGCCTATGTGACGCCGTCACCACCTACGGTATTTTATTCTTGGGACTTTGACGCCGTCAGGATGGATTTTGACGCCGTCACCTACTACGGTGTTTTATTCTTGATGTCTGACGCCGTCAGGGTGTAACTCTTGGCGCCGTCACCTATTGTCTTCGGCATGGAAAATTGATACTTTGCCGTTTTCTTCACTTTTATGCTCCAAAAACGTCCAAAATGGCTTCTTTTCCAGAATTCACTCTCCAAACACCTAAAATCACAAAAGGAACGATTTAGGGCAATATTTGATCAAATAAAGTCGGATTCGGGCTTAAATGACCCCCTAAAAACGGATCATTTTTCGCCTCATCAGATAAGCAGTACCTTTATTGGAAGTACTGCTTCTGTTTTCAGAAGATACAAAAGCAATGTTTTGGGGTTTCTGATGTGTGCTTGAACCTGTAGTACCATTCATCTCATGCTCATACATCTTCAGATTGTTGTAAAGATCATCAAAGTCAATTGTGTCCAAACCTGGTTGACCTCTTATCATAGTAGCAACTACATGCCATGCGGATGGTAAGCTTCTCAAGAACTTCAAGTTAGCATCTTCAACTGATGCCTCAGCTCCATATAGTTCTAGCATACTTAGAAGATTTTGGAATCTTTCATAAGCAGAATCAAGACCTTCTCTTTCACCAACAGTGAAAGTTTCAAATTGTTGCTTCAACAAGTTTCTGTGCATCTTCTTGGAAGCATCATTAGCTCCAAACTTTTTCTTAATTGCAGCCCATAATTGTTTTGCATCCTGAGCATCATGAAACTTCAATAGGTATCTGATGAGGCGAAAAATGATCCGTTTTTAGGGGGTCATTTAAGCCCGAATCCGACTTTATTTGATCAAATATTGCCCTAAATCGTTCCTTTTGTGATTTTAGGTACTTGGAGAGTGAATTCTGGAAAAGAAGCCATTTTGGATGTTTTTGGAGCATAAAAGTGAAGAAAACGGCAAAGTCTCAAATTTCTATGCTGGGAACAGTGCATGAAGGCGTCAAGAGTTGCTCTTGACGGCGTCAGAGTCCCAAGAATAAAATACCGTGGTTGATGACGGCGTCACACAGGGCGTCAGATGTAGATCAAGGCCGTCCGAGGAAGTATTTGGCGGCGAGATGACGGCGTCACACCCTTGCTCTTGACGCCGTCACCTCGATTTTCCTATATATAGTTTTCTAGTTTTTTACAGAAAAGAGAGAAGTTTTGGTGAAACCCTAAAGACGAATTTGGTGCAACTTTTACAGGTTTTTCAAGGGTTCCAAACCCTTGATACCTTGCATTGTAATTGAGATAAGTGTTCTTCTAATTCAATCAATATGTCTATGTGTTGGTTGTCTATATCTTGTTCTTGTCTCAATTCCATTATGCTAGGCTAGATCTCTTTTGTATTTGCTTAGATCTAATGAAACCTAGATATTGATTATGTGTTGATTACTTGTTTATTCTTGTCTTGGATGAATGATTTTATATGTTAGGCTTAAGAAAACTGGCAGATCTCCAAATGGTAACATGCTTGAACGTCTTAAGAAACATGAACCGAGGCGTACTAGGTCTTTATTGGTTGTATTTAATGCATGAGCCACTGTTTACAATCCCTATAGTTGTGCTGGGTCATGGTGTAGGAGGAGATAAGAGCTCATAGAATTGGGGAGTTATGTATGCCACCCCATGAATAGTATTAAGGAATACAATCCGTCATCCATACAATTATAACAAGTAATTAACGTGTAAAAGATATCTAGGGAGTAGTGAAATCTAAGTAAACACATTTTCTCCAATGACTGCTCACAACCTTAGTATAATTAATTTATTTCATTTTTAGTATTTTATTTTAATTGCATCTTAGTTTTGGGTTAGTTGAATAGCAACTAATTCCGCCCACTCTTCCAAAAACCGATATTTTAATTTCTTTCTAAAAAATATAAAAACACAAAAATAATCATCCCTCACCCTTAGAACTAGTAATTTAGGCTTTCTAATCCTAGCGACACTATTCCCAAGCTGAACGATCAATCCCCCGGTACTTGTCACTATACTATACTACAACGATCAGGTACACTGCCTGGTGGGGGTTGTAAGCTTCTCGAGATCCCTCGAGAGGTAAAGCCTGTTGTGATTCCCACGCATGAAGTTTTTGGCGCCGCTGCCGGGGAATAGTTATTGTCTAGGTTAGGATTTCTTTTTATTAGATCTACTTGCTAGATTCCTTTCTAGTAAGATTTTTATTTTTATTTTTAGGTCTTCTTTAGTCTATCTTATTTCTTTGTGCCTTTGTTCGTAACTCTTTACCATCCGACATCATGGAAGGTGGTAACATCTTGGAACCCGTCATCCTACCACAACAAAACCCACCATTAGAACCCCTTAGGCCCCGAACCTTAGGAGAGTATTCCCGACCTAGCCACCAAGGCTACCGAAACACCATTGAGCTCACCGGAGCCAATATGGCCCCTTGCGATCCGACACCATCCGGTTGGTGCAAAGCGGATGTGCATTCCATGGACTTCGTTCCGAAGATCTAAACCAACATCTTAAGGACTTTCTCAAAATCGTAGATTCCATAGACCTAGGTGTTGAAACTAGAGAGACTACCCGTTTACGCCTATTCCAATTCTCTCTACGGGATCAAGCTAGTCAATGGCTTGAGCGTTTACCCGCGGGATCCATCACCACATGGGATGATCTCACCACTCATTTCCTTGCTCAATTTTTCCCACCGGGGAGAACTACTAAGCTTAGAAATGACATCTTGATGTTCCAACAACGTCAAAATGAATCTCTTTATGAAGCATGGACTCGTTTCAAGGACTTACTCCAAAAAGTCCCTCATCATGGCATAGATCTTTGGCTCCAAGTCCAAATCTTTTATGACCATATCGACATCTCCACGAGGCGAGCCATTGACCAATCGGCCGGTGGTAAGCTACGTGATCTTAGTGCGGAACAATCATGGGAACTCATAGAAGATCTTGCTCTCTATGACATCGAAAGTTGGAACGATCCCCGTGATTTGAACAAAACGGTCAAGGCAATATCTTTGCCTTCGAACAACTCTAGCACTCCCGACCGTAGGATCATGGAACTTGAGGACCAAGTCAAGTTTCTCATGAAATCTTACGATGCTCCTAAGCCTTCAAGCCAAGTGAACAAAATCACTTCTTCATGCGAATTATGTAGTGGTCCCCATGACACTCGTGATTGTGTGGAACTCCCCGGAACAGCTTTTGTGGACTACGCATCCACGCGTACCGACGAAGCGGGAGATAAGTGGTACACTTTCAAGCCCGAGCCAAACACATACGGTGATTCATACAACCCCTCATGGAAAAATCACCCAAACCTTAGGTGGAAACAAAATCAACCCAATTCTTCCAATCCGCCTAATCGTTACCAACCAAACGGTCCACCATCCAACCGTACTTTCAACAACAATCCTTCTAACAACTATGGTAGTACCAACAATCTTGAAGGATTGATGTCAAAGTTCATGGCATCTCAAGAAGCTCGCATATCCAAGTTTGAAGCTGATTTCAAACAAAAGCAAAGCGAGATGACCACTAGAATTGATGCATTGTTGAAAGTTCTCAATGACCGAGAAATGGGAGCACTCCCAAGCGACACACTCAAGAATCCGAAACTAACCGTTAATTCCATATCCTCAGTTTCGTCAACCACTTCGTGTCCACAATACTACTCGGTTAAATCAACAAGCACGTGTTTCAAACATGTTGGAACCTAAGTTTTTATTATTTTTGTCAAGTCTCGGTCATTTGTAATAATAGGTTGCTTTAGTTATTTACTACTTACACTATGTTATTGTTTCAAGTTTACTAGGCTTAAGTCATATGGTCCATGGGCCCTAAAAGCCCACGATTTCATGAATGGGAGGAGAGGGAGTGTTGCCCTAGCTCCTTCCCTATATATAGTATGCTTAGGTCTATGTAATACTTGGTTGGTTATTTGAAAACATTAAGGAAACTCTTGCATTTCACTTTCTCAAATTTCTCATAATCATCCCACTCTCATTCTCATCTCATTTCTCTTATCATTATACTTGTGTTTACTAAATGGTGACCTAACAAGTGGTATCATTCGCTAGAGGAAGGTGTAGTTCTTGTTTTCATTGATTTCTTTCTTACAAATTCATTTTTTTTATCGAATTTCTTGTGAAATTTTAAACTTTTGTTTTGTTTCTTGGTTTTTCTCACATCTTTGCTTACAAACTTGTGTTTAAAATCAAAACAAACCATAAAGTTCCAAACTTTTACAAAAATATTCGATTTTTTGCTTCTTTGTACTTTTATCGAAAACTTTCAAATTTGAAATTTTTCTTAAAGTTGTCTACTTTCTTTAAGATCTACTCATTTTATACGCAAAAGTACAAGAATCTTGAAATAAAAACGAGTTTTAGGATTGCTTTCTTTGAAAAACAAAATTCTACAAGTTATCGAGAACCTAGTACTTGCCTATTTCGAGATCCTCTCAAAGTGCACTACCTCGACTTCGTTTGTGTGGACTCGGTATTTTCTTTCTTGTATAAGAAAGTTAAGTACTTCGACTTTTGGGAAAGTTTTCGAAATTGTATAATTTCGAAAACTAAGTTTCGCAATCTTTGTGATTTTTCGAGAAATCTTTCATTTTTTCGAAAAGTTATCGAGAAAATTATTTAGTTATCGAAATCTTATTTTTCGATAAACTTGCTTAGTTATCGAAATCTTATTTTTTCGATAAACCTGCTTCATTATCGAAATCTTATTTCTCGATAAAACTGACAAGTTTCGAAATCTTTTCTCGATAAATCCACTAAGTTTTTTCGAAAACTGTGTTTCTCGAAAATCTGCCAAGTTTCGAAAACATATTATCGAAATCTTTTCTGAAGTTGTGCTAAGTTTCTCGATAATTGGTTAATTCTACACTTTCTACAAGATCCATTTCTACACAAGTGTTCTAAGATGTCTCAGCCACCGAATCACTACTTTCCTCATATTCAGCAACCTCAACATCAGCAGTCTCAGCAACCTCAGCATCAGCAGTATCAGCAACAACAATACCTTCCGCACATAATGAATCAACAACCTCCTAAATACAATCCACAACAACATTACCTAATGATGCAACAACAACTCATTCCTCAACAGCAACCATATCAAGTGCTACAACAAACCACTCAGTTTTCCTCCAAACAACCTCACTGGTTTGACAGAATGTGTGAAGTTATTACAACTCAACAATCCCGACATGAGGCAGGATCACTTGAAACACCTCCAATGCTAACACCTGGGAACTATGTTCAATGGTCAAGTCGATTCTTAAGATTTCTTGAATTAAAGAAACCTCATGGGCAGTTCTTAAAGCAAGTGATACTTGAAGGACCATTTGAGTGGCCAACACGATTTGAAGCTGGTGATCCAAATGCTGATCCTCCACGTCCTCCTGGTGATAGACCCCTTCCAGAATCTTCACTCTCTGAAGAACAGAAACTACATCGTGAAGCTGATCAGTATGCAATGGCTTATATACTTCAAGGTATACCTAATCCGATCTATCGCAGTGTCGATGCTCAGAAAACAGCCAAAGCTATGTGGGAACACGTTCATCTCCTCATGGAAGGCACTCAATTGAACAAAGATGACATGGAATCCAAGCTTTACATGGAATACACTGACATCACAATTGAACCTGGAGAGTCACTTGAATCATACTATCATCGTTTCACAAATGTGGTTAATGATCTGGAACGTCACAAAATCACTGTACCAAGGATCGCTGTGAACTCCAAATTTGTGGGTAGTCTTGGCCCTGATTGGCATAAATATGTGACATTTGTTCGTCAAACGAAGAATCTTCATGATGCTCCATATGGGTTGTTGTATGATTTTCTGAAACACCATGAACCTGAAGTGGAAAAAGATAGAGCTTTACGAGGAGGATACACACCAACTTCAACACCAAATTCTTTGGCTCTCGTAGCTCAATCTCCCTATGCTCCACCACCAATGTCAAATCATGCATATGTTCAAGAGCAGAACTACTTCAGTTATCCACAATCTTCCACCTCGAACCAAATGGTCCCTTATGATTCATCTCCACAAGATTCTTCTACTCTACTTGTTCCATCAAACAACAATGATGCTGTGTACTACTCCAACTCCAATGATGATGACGATGATGACTTTCATACGTTGAATCAGGGCCTTGCTCTTATTGCTCGTGCATTCAGCAAATTCTCCAACAAAACAAACAACCGTCAATGTTCATCTTCAAACACAAGAAATCAAGCTGTTGTTAATGATGGAAGAGTGGAAATTCAGAATTGTAGCTATGGTCGATCTGGTTCAGGAAGCTCTTCAGGAAATTATGGGAATGGTCAAAGGTTTAGTAACAATACCGGGTTCAGAAACAACTCAGCATCTCCTCAACAAAGGTCTGACTCAGTTGCTACAAGGAACTCCAGCTCAGGGAATGCAGTTTGGTGCTACAATTGCAATGAACAAGGTCATATAGCTACAGCATGTCCCAAACCGAGAACTCGGGGAAGTAAGTTTCACAAGCAGGCATTACTCATGGCTCTTCAAGATGAAAAAGATGGACATTTCCCTGAACAGGACAACAACTTCATGGCAAATGTGAACAACGATGATGACATGGAAGATCTGGAAGCCAATGCTGCTGTGATGCTTATGGCCAACATGCAGGAACTTAAACTCAATGATTCAGGTCCAGTGTATGACACTGACGGCTTGTCTCAGGTACATGACCTCAATGCATGCTTTATTAATGAAATAGTCTCACCATCTGCTTATGAATCAGATATGGCGCAAGTTGTTCCATCTATATCATCTTCATCCTCTCAAAAAGATGAACAAATAAGCACAGTTGTCATATTTGATGATGACACAGTTGTTTCATTTGATGATCCAATTGAGAATGATAAACATGATAATTTAGAACAACATGAACCATCATTTGATCCAGACCCTGACCTCATATTGTTATCTAAACAACTGGATGCTCAACAATTGCAAATAATCAAATGCAACGAGAAAAACAAAGTTTTAAAAGAACAAAATGCGTCATTTGCAAGAGACATTGAGTGTTATAAAATTCAGCTTTCAAATCAAGAAGAAAAGATTAAACACACTAAAAGTTTTGAAAAAGCTTTTCAAGATTCTTACAACAAAGAACAAGATCTTCAACGCAAAATACAAGATTTAATTGAGTCACACGGAAAGTTGATTTCGAAACTTGAAAGTGAGAAGGGTGAATTGCAAAAACAAGTTGAATGTCTTCAAACTGAACTTTCAAAAACAGAAACAAAATTGTCAAGTTGTCAAAAAGATTTTCATGAACATAAAATACGGAAAAGGAAGTACATAGACAACTTACTCGGTGATATTGTTGATCTTGAAAAACAACTCAAAGAATTTCGTCACATTGTTTACAAACACGGAAACTCTGTCACAACAATTCAGAAATTTACTTTAAAACCGAGACCCAATTGCGGATATGCACTTGGTGATTACAATTCAATGTTTCTACACACGGCATTCAAAGAAATTCCAAAAATTTACAGTATGGATTATTTTCTTGATAATACGATTGTGCGTGCTGTTGTTTTTGATACTGAGGAAGAAGAAGAACTTGAAGACGAGAGTCGATCAAAAATGAGTCAAGTTCAATATTGGACACCATATGACTATTCAAAAGCTCCTCCAATTTCAAAATCTTTTGTTACTCAAAAGGAATTACCTGAGAAATCATGGTTTATCGAAGAGTCATATGTTTCATCTCACAATGTGGCTCCTGTCCCACATGTAGCACAAATAAATGGTCCTTTACCATCATCCGGTGTACTTACACCTTTACCAAAATGTCGTGTCTTAAATTATTTCAAAACCTTTATGGAAGACATCGATATTTTGGAGGAAACAATTGAACGCAATTCAGAAATAAAAATTGAAACTTTTCAATCCGCTTACGAGCGAGAAAAGAGAGATATTTTTCAAAAACAAATGAAACCAATTGTTCAACACCTTCGTCTATGTGCTACACGTTGGGATCAGGAACTTCAAAAGGAGGGTCAAAAATATGATAAACGTTTTTGATACTGCTGAAAATGAGATTTTGGTCCAAAAGCTACAAACTAAAGTTTTCAAAAATGATGCTGATCGACTCTTGGAACAAGTTCTCTGTGCTGATATTTTGTCTGTTATCATGAATGATCTCTATAAATCTGGTACTTCTATGCTTGTAGATGATCTCTGTGTTGATAACAATTTGTTGAATGTGGAATTAGAGACACTTAAAAATGAGAATGAAAATCTGAAGAAAAAGAATGATGATGTGACAAAACAGTTTTCAAAAGAAATTTGTCAACTCAAACAAAGGCTTGAATGGTGTCAAGCTCAAAGTCTTAAAAAGGAATTGAAGTTTCAAAGTCAAAATGTTTCAAACTCTTGTCAGATTTGCAAAAACAACGAGTCTTTAAAAGGTCGATGTTTCCAATACGAGAAAGAAATTGCGGATTTAAAAATTGAAAACGCCGAATGGCAACAAAACCGCGACGACATCAAATATTGCAATGGTTTACTTGAGTCTGAAATTCAGGACAAAAATCACATCATCATTGATTTGAAAGAGAAGGTTAAGCTACTTCAAAAAGGAAAAATGGTTGACACCACAGTGATAGCACCAGGAATGTATCAAATAAACAAAACTGATAAAGGAAAGGTTGTTCAAAACACTAATGTTGCTAAGTCCACTTCTACAGGACTAGTCTCCACTTCTAGCGTTAGCAGACCCAAGCGAAAAAGTAAAAAGAAGAATAGGATCTTGCAACGTAAGAGAGGACACCTAGAAGCTCAAGAAGTAGAAGACCAACTTAGGAATTTGAATAAAACTCATGTTGCATCAGATTTAGATTCTAATCTGGCAAATTGTAATCAAAATCTAAATGTAACGAATTGTTAGCATTAAAAATATGTATTTAGAAGTGATGGTCATTCTCATACATGTGACTTTGTAATGTCTCGTAGATTACAATAGAATAGTCAATGGGCTTATGGTTTGGACTAATCTAATAGGTTATAAGTTATGTATAACAACTAGTCCATACTTAATGTAAAAGTCCAATCCATGACCAAGCCCATCCAAGCCCATTAGGGTGTTACATCTCTTACTATATAAACACCTCAAATGAGTCATTTGAGGTGTGTGCTTGTGTGTGTTTTATGTGTGTTTTTTAATAAAAGTTCTCTTCATCTCTTATCTCTATTTTATACATCTTAACGCCACATATCATACATCAAGTCACCATCTTTCCTTCATCTAGCTCTTATATTTGTGTTAAAGTTGATATATCTAAGGTCCTACAAGTGGTATCAATCGCCTAACAATGATTTAGGAGTGTGTGGAAATCGTTTTCATCAAACTTTCTCTTTAAAAGTTTCGTTTTTTATGTAAAAACGTGTACTTTTCATTAAAAAGTTTTGATTTTTACGTGTTTTAGTGTTAAAGTTGTTGTTTTTATTGAAGTTTTAGTGATTCTAAGTGTTTTGGGAAAGATTTGATCATTTGAAACAAGTGAAAAAGGAGTTTTTGGGTGAAAAAATCGTATTTTTGACGTTTTTTGGTCATCCTACGCGTAACTTTTGGGCATAGTACGAATATCCAGCTGTGAACAGTACTTTTTGTCCTTTTTACGCATAAGATTTGGTCAATACCCTTTTCTTACGCGTAATTTTAGTCAAAACCCTGTTTTTACGCGTTACTTGAAGTTTACGCGTTAAATCCTACGCGTAAGTTCCATTTCTACGCATAAGTCAGATCTTACGCATAAGATTTAATCTTACGCGTAAGTTTCAGAATTCTACGCATAACTTCATCAAAGGTCTTCTCTTCGTGCTACGGTGACTCAGTACTTCCCTGACTTGGATAAGTTTGTGGAATACTTCGACACGGGATATCTTTCAAGCTTGGATAAGTTTGAGAGATCAAATTGGTTGAAAAAACCTTACGCGTAACATTCTACGCATAAACTCTAAGTTTACGCGTAAAATCATAGTCTACGCATAAACATTACTGTTTACGCATAACTTAGATCTTACGCATAACTTACAGGTTACGCATAACATCTTACGCGTAAGATTATTCAAGGTTTACGCGTAAAATCAAGCTTTACGCGTAAGTTTTGGACTTTTGACTACCAAACTTCAAACGGCCATAACTTTTGAACCGTAACTCCGTTTTCGACGAATCAGCTGTCAAAACGACCGCGAGACCGAGAAGAAGGACACGTTGAATAATCTAAAGATCATTCAAGCCCAGCTTCGAGGCCCAAATCCACTCTGAACGGAAGTTATTGAGGTTTTAAGGTTTCAGATCAAATTTTTCACCATAAAAACTTGCATCAACTTACACTAAACACTACTCCTACTTCGTTGGAACGATCCAAGAATCAACTTTATCAATCTAGACTTCATCAATGGCTACTCAGCAAGATATTCATGCAGCCGGTGCGGAAAACCGACCTCCAATGCTTGAAAAAGGTGGATATCTCCCATGGACAAGCCGCATGCTTCGTTACATCAAAACAAAGCCTGATGGTAAATTAATGATCAACTCCATTACAAATGGTCCATTCAAGCCACGACAAGTTCAAATTGAAGGTAATCCAAATGCAACACCTCCTACTCAACCATTCGTGCGTGAACAAACAGAAGCAGATTACACAGAGGAAGACAAGAAGCAGATCGCCGCTGATGATATGGCAATGCATTTAATCCAACTTGGATTACCACGGGAGATCTTTGCTGCGGTCGACAGTTGTGAAACTGCTTATGCTATGTGGGAACGTGTCAGAAGGATATGTCATGGAACAGAGATTGGACAACAGGACGTTGAGAACAAACTTCTTACTGAATGGGAGAATTTCACATCCACTAAAGGTGAACAGATTGAATCTTACTACACAAGGTTTTGCACTTTGATGAATGAGTTAATCAGAAACAAGTTGACACCTCGAACAATTGCAACAAACATCAAATTCATCAATAACCTTCCAGAAGAATGGGGTCGTTATGTTACAATTGTCAATCAAACAAAGGATTTACATAAGGTGAATTATGATCAACTCTATGACTTTTTGAAGCAAAACCAAGCTGAGGCTAATGAAGTAAGGAAAGAAAGATTGGCAAAGAATCATGATCCTCTTGCATTAATTGCTAATACACCAACACCTTTACCAGTGAACACTCAACAACCATCATCTTCCACTCACAACTACATGCAACCATCATGCATTCTACAACCAACACCGGTCTACCAACAACAGTTCTACCCACAGCAACAACATGTTATTCCACAACAGCAATACCCACATTTCCAAGAACCAGAATTCACTGACAATGATGAAGCTACTGCAGCCTTGACTCAAGCGTTTGTTTTTCTGACAAAAGCTTTCCAAGGACGCTATTCTACACCAACAAACAACAACCAAAGGATTTCATCGAACACTCGCAATAAGCAGATTGCTCAGCCGAGTTTCAATATGGGCAACGGAGGCCAAATGGTTGGAGTTTATGGGAATCAGCAAGGATATACTACTGGAATTAACATGGGGAATCAGAATATGCTAAATGCAGGGAATCAGAATGCAGGAAATCAGTATGGTCAGTATGCAGGGAATCAGATGGGTCAGTTTATTGGAAATCAGAGGGGTCAGAATGTTGGTAATCAGGCAATGGGTAATCAGAATAGAAATGTTGCAGCTCCAGTAGTTGGGAATTTGGGAAATATGAATCAAGGTAATCCGGTAAAGTGTTTCAACTGCCAGGGTGTAGGTCACATGGCAAGGAACTGTCCTACTAAGCCGAACAAGAAAGACACAGCGTATTTGCAGAAAGCATTACTGTTGGCACAAAAGAATGAGGCAGGGTTTCAGTTAAACGCAGAGGAGAATGATTTTATGGCTCTTATGGATGACATGGAAGACAGAGAAGATATCGATGCGAACTGCATATTCATGGCGAATCTTCAGGAAGCTAAGTATGACACGGATTCTGACACACTTCCTGTTTATGACACCAATGCACCATCTGAGGTATCAAATTTCAACACATGTCACAATAATGATATATTTGATATGTCTCCTCATGAGGAACAGCATTTTGAGAAGCAAGCACCCACTTATGATACATACCTGGACACGCCAAGTAGTAGCAATACTCCTTCAGCGACTCCAGATGTGAATCATAATGGAGGCTTCGTTTCACAGCATGCTGAGAATGATGAGGAAACACGTGCTTTGTTTGAATCATTATTGAATAATTGTCGTATTGAAATTGAGAATGTGAAAAAGGTCAATCGCGATGTTAAGGCCGCGAATGTTAAATTGACCGCTGAGCTTGAGAGTTACAAAGAAAACGTTAAAGCTTTTGAATTTCATAACAAAAGATTGTCTGAATTAGAAACTGGTTATCAAAATTCCGTTTCAAGGGAAAAACAATTGCAACTCAAGTTTGATACACTTGATGTTAATTCTTTCAAGAAGATAAAAGCTTTAAACGCGGAAATTTCTGATTTGCAAAACCAACTTTCTAAACAAAAATCAGCTTATACCAATCTTGAAAAAGAAAGGGACGAGTTGAAAAAGGACTTTGCAAAGAAAGAAGACAAACTTTTGGCCGAAATCGTAGAGTCAGAACACATGATTGCTCATTTAGAAGAATTGGTGGTTAAGTCGGGTCAGTCAAGTCAAACAATGAAAATGATTTCAAATCAAACTAATCCGGTTTACCATACGAAACATAAAGTGGCTCTCGGTAACAACACCCCCAGTAATCTCAAGAAAGCTTAGCAAGAACAGAATGTTTTGTATAATGGTAATGTGATTTACACTAAACATGATCCTCCCGTCGTTCGGGATTCTGTGCAAACGATAGAACATGTCGAAGAGAGCATTACTAAAATGAAACAAAAGGATTTGAAACCCATTGATTACAACAAATTGAACAAACTTTCGGGAATTACTTTTGTTCCACAAAAAGAACCACCTGTGTTTTCCATAAAACGACCATTCTCCAAAATGTTTTCTAAGAAAGTAATTGTTTCCAAATCTCTTTCAAAAATGGAACAAATTTCTTCTAACAACACTTTTAATACAAGTGAGGCTAGAGAAATTTTGGATGACGTTAAAAAGAGAATTCAAGAACTTCAAAATATTGTTGCTTCTAAAACTACAATCAATATTAACAACTTGCATTCCAGTTTTCATATTGAGCAGAAAAAAGTTTTTGAAAACGAAATTACTATCCCACTGAATAACATCAGTGCGAGGGTAATCCATTTTGAACAAGCTTTCTTAAAAGAAACGGCTGACTTTGTCAAGGACCACAAATCCCTGGTAAACGAAGCTAATGAATCTCGTGAAAACATGAATGTTTTGGAAAACCTAAATGATTCTCTCTTCGAAGCTGTTATGACCACTGACATTATGTCCATCATTTTACAAACATATTCTGTTCAAGACGATGAAAGACTGAGAGCTGAGACCTCCGAAATTGTTTCAAAATATGAAAATGCTCTTATAAAGCTTGAGAAAGAAAATGTGTCATATTTTAAACAACTTGATCGAAAAAAAGAAGAATGCAAGTATGACAAATTGTCGTATGAGCGTGCCTTAAAGAACATGAAAGAGCAAAATGATCTTTTGAGGGCTCAGCTTGAAAGTCAAAAAGGAAAGGGTGACGAAACTAAGTTTGCAAAACCATTGACTTCGGAGAAACCAAATGTTTCAAACATGGTTCAAAAACCAAAGATGTCAATTTCAAGGTTTGCTCCAAAAGTCGATGAGAAAAAGAATTTGACAAAACCAGTCACTCCAACACCCTTGCCCAAGAAAAGTGAAAATGATAAGATTGTTGATAAAGGAAAAGCGGTTGTCGAAACACCAAAAGTGATAGCACCTGGCCTTTTTAGGATTAGTCCCACTAATGCGTCTGCCTCCACTTCTAAGACAAATGCGTGCAAAAAGGATAATTCTAAAGAGTCTAGTGATGCTAAAAAGGACAACAATATAAATCCTAACGCGTGTGCCTTACCTTCTACAGGATTAGAAAGCACCTCTAGGAGCAGCAGACTAAAGCCTAGGAGCAATACAAGGAACAATAGAGTCTCGTCTGTCTCTAAGAGTAGTTGCAAGAATAAAGTTGAAGAAGTAGAAGAACACCCTAGGAATTTATCGCTTTGTAATAAGAGACATGTTTCATCTGAATGTAATGTCGAAAGTACTATTTCTAATGCATGTAATGACTCTGTTTGTTTAATATGCAAGAAATGTTTAATTAATGATGTTCATGATGAATGTGTTTCTAAGAATGTGAATGTTTCGCCTAAACAGAAGTATGTTCCAAAGGGAACTAGTGCCAGATCTAGATCTATAGAAAGATTAGTTTCACGCTTTAGGTCTACCACTAGTAGTCGAATGCCTAGGAACTACCTTAAGTTTTGTATGTGGATTCCGACGGGTAGAGAGTTCACTCTTAAGGACGGCAAATTAGAAATAACTCAAGCTAAACAAGTAGCAACTGTCTATGAGTGTGATTCTGCTTTTACTCCTAACCCCATGGAACCAAATTCAAAACGGTTTCCAAATACAAACTCTTCTGTTCTTGGCAGGTTATCGAAATATGTCTTTGGATCGTCGACTCGGGTTGCTCCAAGCACATGACCGGGAACTTAAAGCTGCTGATCAATTTCGTCTGGAAATTTATGGGAACTGTACGCTTTGGAAATGATCATGTAGCAGCTATTCTGGGTTATGGAGATCTTCGGTTTGAGAATTTTTTAATCACTCGAGTTTACTACGTCGAAGGGTTGGGACACAACTTGTTTTCAGTCGGGCAGTTTTGTGATGCAGATTTAGAAGTGGCTTTCAGGAGAAACACCGTTTTTATTAGAAATTTGGTTGGTGATGATCTCTTAACTGGTAATCGTAGTACAAACTTGTATGCTATCGACATCAACCAAATGGCTTCTACATCACCAATTTGTCTTATGACAAGGGCAACCGAAACTAAGTCCTGGCTGTGGCATAGACGTTTATCCCATCTCAATTTCGACACCATCAACAAGTTAGCCAAAGACAACATCGTCACCGGACTTCCTAAGTTCAAATACACCAAGGAACACCTATGTCCATCATGCGAACAAGGAAAAAGTAAAAGAGCATCATATAAACCCAAAACCGTACCTAGTTCGGAAGCAAGGTTACATATGTTGCACATGGACTTATGTGGCCCAATGAGAGTTGAAAGCATTAATGGGAAGAAGTATATTCTTGTTATTGTTGATGATTATTCAAGATATACTTGGGTAAAGTTTTTGAGATCAAAAGACGAAGCACCAGGCATCATCATCACCTTTCTGAAGCGTATTCAAGTTCTACTTCAAGCTCCAGTAAGGATTATAAGAACAGACAATGGCACAGAATTCACAAATCAGGAGTTAAGAACTTACCTCGAAGATGTTGGAATTACACATCAAACATCAGTTGTTAGAACTCCACAGCAGAATGGGGTAGTTGAAAGAAGAAACCGAACTCTTGTGGAAGCTGCTCGCACAATGCTGATTTTTTCCAGTACACCACTATTCTTATGGGCTGATGCTGTAGCCACTGCTTGCTTTACTCAAAACCGATCCCTAGTCCATCCGAGATTCAATAAAACCCCATATGAGCTAGTGAACAACCGTAAACCTGACATCTCTTACCTTCACGTGTTTGGCGCTTTGTGCTATCCGACGAATGATAGAGAAGATCTAGGAAAGTTAAAAGCTAAGGGTGATATTGGAATCTTCATTGGATATTCAGAAAACTCGAGGGCATTCAGGGTGTATAATAGAAGAACGAAAAAGATAATGGAGACGATGAATGTGAAGTTTGACGAGATTTCACAAATGGCTTCTGAGAGATACGCTCTAGAACCCGCGCTTAATCCTATGGCTTCTAATCAAAACGGATTAGGACCCGCACCAAACCAGCAGACTTCTGGACACATCAGTTCAGGACTCGTACCTCAAGGAGCTCAGTCAACAAACATGGATAAACCTTCAGAACAAGAACTGGAAAATTTCTTCGAGCTAATGTTTGATGAATATTATGGTGGAACTTCGACAAATGCATCTAATCAACATTCCGCTGCACCCGCTCAAAACCATCCACCACCACCACCAACACAAGATGCATCTACCACAATCGAAGCTGAAGCACCAACGACCTCAACATCATCTACATCTACTCAAGCAACTCCAGTACTTGAAACTGAACTACCAAGAGTTGATGAGCAAAATCAAAACACAAATTTTCAAGAAGAACCAACAAATAATTCAAACGATGTTGCGTTAGAAGAAGGAGAAGAAGTATTTGAAAACCCGTTTGCATCAGACTCTGCTGAATCTTCTTCAAGGTTACAAGAACCATCTAACACACATTCGTTCAACCAAAGGTACCCTTCTACGTTTCAATGGACAAAAGACCATCCGTTAGTACATGTTATTGGTGATCCTTCAATGCCAGTTCAGACGAGGAGACAACTTGCCACCGATCTCGAATTGTGCATTTACATTTGCTCAATAAGCACCAAAGTACCAAAGAACATTCGGGAAGCAATGGCAGAAAACCCTTGGATTGAAGCAATGCAGGAGGAATTTCTTCAATACCTGTTACATGATAGTTGGGAACTTGTTGAACGACCACTTGATAAACGTGTTCTTGATCTCAAGTGGTTGTGGAAGAACAAACTGGATGAGGAAATGACTGTTATTCGCAACAAAGCTCGTCTCGTGGCTAAAGGTTATCCACAAGAAGAAGGGATAGATTTCGAAGAATCATTCGCGCCTGTAGCTAGACTTGAAGCAGTCCGGATTTTCTTAGCCTATGCAGCTCACAAAAACATCACAGTCTATCAGATGGACATTAAGACAGCTTTCTTGAATGGAACTCTGAAAGAAGAAGTGTATGTGAGTCAGCCAGAGGGATTCATCGACAAAGATCATCCAGACTACGTCTACAAGCTTAAGAAAGCAATTTATGGTCTAAAGCAAGCTTCAAGAGCGTGGTATGACGAACTATCATCTTTCTTGCTTAAAAACAATTTCACAAAAGGAACGGTTGATGACACCTTGTTTATCAAAAAGTTCAAAGATGACATCTTGATCGTTCAAATTTACGTGGACGACATTATTTTTGGATCAACCAATACTAACCATTCAAAACATTTTGAAAATCTCATGAAAAGTAAATTTGAAATGTCCATGATGGGGGAACTAAAATTCTTTCTTGGCTTACAAATCCATCAATCCCCTTGTGGTATTTTTATCAATCAAGCTAAATATGCTATAGAGATTTTGAAAAAACATGGAATGGAAAATTGTGATTCTGTTGGTACACCAATGGTCTCTTCACCAAAAATAGGTGCTGATTTGTTTGGGAAACCCATCGATCCGAAGAAATATCGGAGCATGATCGGTTCTCTCATGTACCTGACTGCTAGTCGACCAGATATTCAATTTGCTGTTTGTTTATTAGCACGGTTTCAGGCAAAGCCTACCGAACTTCACCTCAAAGAGGTTAAACGGATCTTTCGGTACCTACGAAGCACCATTAACATGGGACTTTGGTATCCGAAGGATTCGGAGTTTAATCTAACAGCATTTTCAGATGCAGACCATGCTGGTGATCAAGTTACAGCAAAAAGTACATCAGGTGGAGCACAATTTTTGGGTGAAAAGCTTGTAAGCTGGTCGTCAAAGAAACAGGATTGTACTGCACTATCAACCGCCGAAGCCGAGTATGTGTCTCTATCTGCGTGTTGTGCCCAAGTTCTTTGGATGCGGACACAGCTCACAGATTATGGCTTTACTTTTGACAGAATACCTATGTATTGTGACTCAAAAAGTGCCATAGCCATCTCGTGCAATCCCGTACACCACTCTAAGACGAAGCATATCAAAGTCCGCTACCATTTCATCAAAGAACACGTGGAAGAGGGTACTGTTGAATTATTTTTCGTTAAGACTGATTATCAACTCGCCGATCTATTTACTAAAGCCCTTCCAAAAGAAAGGTTTGACTATTTAGTTCGACGAATTGGCATGCGAAGCCTAACTCCTGAGGAGCTAGAACGTCTTCTCGAATCCTCTTGAAAAATGTTTTCAAAATCGCTTCGCTGTAAATATTTTTGAAAAAACAAAATACAAAATTTGAAAAACCAACAAAAACAAAATACAAAAATATAAAATTTCAAAAAATACAAAAACAATATAAAATCAAAAAAAATCCAAAAATATTCTTCTCACGACATGTCTCTCGTATAAATCAATATTCTGTACGTTTCTAGAAATGTTATTCAATAATGACACGGATATGTACAGATGCTTGAGCGGGAGTTCTTTTTAATGTTTTTCTAAAACATGTCGTTTCTCAAAATTTTCTTCACTATGGCTTTCGTATACTTCAGTACGAAACCCGGACCCTAATGATGACTTCTGATTATTTTCAAATCAAGGACTCGTACGTTCAATGACGAACTCTTTTTCAAAAAGTTCGAGTCTAAACAAACGAAAAAGATTTCAAGCATAAACTCGTTTTCAAACAAAATTCTTGAGCACTTTTTCAAGATTGTTCAAAAGATTTCTCAAAATCTCTCAAAATTAGTGCTCAAGATAACTCCCTCAAAACCCTTAATTAATTTTAAATATGCTATCATTAAGGGGGAGTACAAAAAGAAAAATGTTCCAAATTCATGCAGAATCTGTCTTTCTCTCCAAAAAGCCTTTTCTTAATATGTTGATATCAAAAATATCACAATATGCTATTTTTGAGGGGGAGAAGACATGATTAAAATGTGATCAAAGATGTTTAAAGTTTGTGACTGAATCTCAGAAGAGCTCGACTCAGAAAGTACCAATGAATTGACGAAGCTTAAAATGTCAGTAATCGAAAAGACTTGTCCTGGACGGGTAATAATTTCAAGCTAGTCTAACTAGTGATGTAAGCGTGTCTCGAATAGGACTTGTCTGAGTAGAATGTACCGCATCGAGATACTTTCTTTGGACTTGACCAGGACGGGTAATAACTTCAAGCTAGTCTAACTAGTGATGTAAGCGTGTCTCGAATCGGTCATGTTCACTGAAAGTGGATCAATTCAAAAAGTGCAAACTCCTCCCACATGTGCAAATTTCTTAAAAATTACATGAGCACATGTGAAGGGGGAGTCCTTCAAAAGAAATTCAAAACTCTCGAAGTGTCAACAATGTGTTTTATTATCATAAACACTTTGAGAGATTTTCTATAAATGGTTTCATGGCAACGATAGGATAGTCATGGAGTTATAAGGTGACTAAGGTTAGGAAAAACCGTCCTATGATCCGCCAGAGCCGGAGGGATCTACCCAAGGACAATTCCAATAGATTAGAATTAGAAGTCCTTAGGTATGATTGAAAAAAGGAGAAAATGAGAAAGGAGAAAGAAGGGGTTGAAGAATTAAAAAGAAAAGTTATGAAAAAGGGTGAAAAGAAATAGCCCTCCAAATGTTCAACCTTAAGGCAGACACCGGGTTCAACTCATATGCTACTGGTTGTTACTAAGGTGACACCTGTATTGAAGACAAAGACGTCATGGACCCAGTGACGCACTGCACTAAACCTTCTTAACCACTCAAGTTCTCTTAAAAGAGCTTGTTTCATTCTCACGGGGAACCGGTGTAATCTATCGATCTGTCTCTTAGAGATGATTGATATTGAAGCAGGAGACCTCTCCCTAATCTCCGCATAGGAAACCAAATGTGCACTTATCGAGTCTAGAGCCCCGAGATTCATCAAAAGATCTCATAGGAACACATGATATTTCTACACTGGTTGTTCAACATTAAGGACGCCAGATGTAAACTTTAGAGTCCTACGCAGATCTTAGCAATCTGCCAGAACATTTATGAGAGGATTCACTTTTGTGATTCTCAATGATTGAATGGAAATTCCTGCCAGGGTCAACATCAAACAGCCCTGACAGCAGGTCACTTCTGTAATTCTTTATGGGTTACGCTTAGTGTTCGCGGTGGTTTCAAACGGTCTACAGTCGTGGAGTGATCCCCAGCGACTCACCCAGTCATTGAGCTACTAAGTAGGTCTTGTAAGCTCTCTCGAGAGTATCTGACATGGGAACGGCCTTGGTAAGGGTTAGAAGGAGTCTCCACACTATGCTGTTGACGATCTCTAATTCTTATCTGTAAGTACCGGATGTTTTATTGCTAACTGTTTATATGCAGGGACACTTCATCTCCGTGGCGAAGGATTCCACATGCTCATACATACATCTCGAAGTCAAAGAAAAGTTCTCGCAAAGATCAAAGCAAAGAAAGGTTCAAAGAAAGATTCTACGCCAAAAAGAAGAATCTACAAAGTATAAAGACTAAAGATCAAAGTGAACGAAAGGGAACTACGTGCATATGAATATCAAAGTCCAAAGATGTATGAGCATGTTGGAATGGCAAACAACCACCACAGACACAGAAGTGACGAAAGGCAGATAACTCCACATCACAAAGGAACAAAGTACGATGAAAAATCAGTTATCGAAGATCACAAAGCATGAAGGAACAAAGACTAAAGACTATTCTACAACGACATACAAAGTTAAAGACAAAGAACACGGAAGACCCACTCACGTGGAGCATCATTCGAATGACCACCCCTTAGGGGGAGATTGTTAGCATTAAAAATATGTATTTAGAAGTGATGGTCATTCTCATACATGTGACTTTGTAATGTCTCGTAGATTACAATAGAATAGTCAATGGGCTTATGGTTTGGACTAATCTAATAGGTTATAAGTTATGTATAACAACTAGTCCATACTTAATGTAAAAGTCCAATCCATGACCAAGCCCATCCAAGCCCATTAGGGTGTTACATCTCTTACTATATAAACACCTCAAATGAGTCATTTGAGGTGTGTGCTTGTGTGTGTTTTATGTGTGTTTTTTAATAAAAGTTCTCTTCATCTCTTATCTCTATTTTATACATCTTAACGCCACATATCATACATCAAGTCACCATCTTTCCTTCATCTAGCTCTTATATTTGTGTTAAAGTTGATATATCTAAGGTCCTACACGAATGATAAACCTTTGAATGTTTTGAATATTAATGCATCTTGTGTGTTTTGTCGTAAAAGCGTATCATCTGGTGATCATACAAAATGTTTAGCTAATTCTCTTCTCAATCGTCATAAGAAACGTAGGACACGCATTCCTTTTAGGCCCACTAATGCCTCTAAGTCTAACTTAGGAAAGCCGTCTTCTACGGTTTCTAATGATGTCCCAGTTACCCCCATAGGTGCCGAGAACAAATCTAGGACTGAGCCAACTACTAGTGCATTTAACATTAAGAAAGCAAAAACTAGTTGGAACTGGCAACGTTGGTTACAATACAAACCAGATTTTAAATGGATTCCTAAATTGTTAACTACATGTGTTACTAACCAACAGGAACCCGCATTGTCTTTGGGTTCCACCCTTACTTCTGTTCCACCCGTGTCTTCTTCTGGTGATGCAGGTGGTACAGATTGTTCTCTGGATTGTTGATAGCGGATGCACCCGACATATGACAGGCAATCTCAAACTGCTACACAACTTTGTCTCAAAGTTTATAGGAACTGTCAGATTCGGGAATGATCATTACGCTCTAATAATGGGATATGGTGACTTTATCAGCGGGAACATTGAAATCAGTCGTGTTTACTATGTGGAAGGCCTTGGACACAACCTTTTCTCTGTTGGTCAATTCTGTGATGGGGATCTAGAAGTTGCATTTCGTGAGAAAACTTGCTTTGTTCGTGACTTACAAGGAAACGATCTAATGTCTGGCTCACGCGGCTCCAATCTTTATACAATCTCAATGTCAGATATGATTGCAACATCTCCGATATGTCTTCTCTCCAAAGCTGAAACGACTAAATCTTGGTTATGGCACAAACGTCTTTCGCACTTGAATTTCAGAACCATGACTGACCTTGCTCGTTATAAACTTGTCGATGGATTTCCAAGATTCCGTTTCACCAAAGATCACTTATGTCCAGCCTGTGAACAAGGCAAAAGTACTCGTGCTCATTTTCCGTCTAAACCTGAGCAAAGTACGAATCATGTCTTACAACTGCTACATATGGATTTGTGTGGACCGATGCGTGTTCAAAGTATTAACAGTAAACGCTACATACTAGTAATTGTGGATGACTTCTCCAGATGGACTTGGGTTTATTTTCTACGAAGTAAAGATCAAGCTCCTTCGATGATCATCACCTTTCTCACCAAAATTCAAGTTCAGTTACGTAACACGGTACGAATCGTCAGAACTGACAATGGAACTGAATTCAAGAATCAGACACTTCGGTCTTACTATGAGAAAGTGGTAATTGAACATCAAACGTCAATACCTAGAAGCCCAGAACAGAATGGTGTGGTTGAAAGACGCAACCGGACGTTAGTGGAAGCTGCTAGAACTATGTTGATTAATGCTCAATTACCAGATTACTTATGGGCAGAAGCTGTTTCAACCCCATGTTATACTCAAAACCGTTGCATGATCACAAAACGCCATCGCAAAACACCATATCAAATTGTTCACAAAAGGAAACCGAACATCGATTACTTTCATGTATTTGGAGCACTTTGCTATCCGAAAAATGATCGTGATGATTTAGGTAAACTCAAAGCTAAGGCTGACATCGGAGTGTTCGTTGGATATTGTGAAAATTCCAAAGGTTTTCGGATATGGAATCGTCGTACAAGAGAAATTCAAGAAACCATTCACGCTAATTTCGATGAACTCACCCAAATGGCTTCTGAGCAACACAGCTTAGGACCCGAATTCAACCGTCTTAACTCTCCGGCATCTTCAGCTGAACCTTTACCACTTAACCGCAAAGAATTAGAAACCTTGTTTGCTCCACTATTTGATGACACGATTGAATACCGTCCTACTGAGGTCTCACCAAATTCCGCTGCTCAACTTGATCACATTCCAGTACCAGACTCACCTCAACAAACTTCAACAAGTGTTGAGAGAGACGGTCCTTCAATTGAATCACCATCAACAGCAGAACAAACTGGTTCTACTCCCTGCCATCCAGCTGAAGATCCAACACCACAATCAGTTCCACAATCCGTAGAGCATGATCCTGATGCGTTCATTAATCCGTTTGCACCAGCTACTACAGTTCCTGATATAGCTGAGTCGTCAACACGCAACTTGGATCCTGCTAACATGCGAGATACTTATCAACTACACCCGTCAACACACAAATGGACTCGTGACCATCCACTAGTTCATATTATTGGCCATCCAGATGCACCTGTCATGACAAGACAACGACTTCACACAGATGGAGAAACTTGCATCTACGCACTCACAGTTTGTCATGAAGAACCCAAGAACATTAAAGATGCAATGACTTATGACAACTGGATTGAATCTATGCAAGAGGAATTTCAGCAATTCATAAGATTAGAAGTCTGGGAATTAGTTGAAAGACCTGACAGAGTCTTTGTCATCGGGTTAAAATGGATCTGGAAGAATAAGCTTGATGCAGAAGGGACAGTCATCCGCAACAAATCACGTCTGGTAGCGAAAGGATACTCTCAACTTGAAGGTCTAGACTTTGCTGAATCCTTTGCTCCAGTGGCACGACATGAAGCTGTTCGGATCTTTTTGGCTTATGCTGCTCATAGGAATATGGTGGTTTACCAAATGGATGTGAAAACTGCATTTCTGAATGGAGAACTCCGTGAAGAAGTTTATGTCAGCCAACCTGAAGGCTTCGTTGATCCTGAGCGTCCTAATCACGTCTACCGACTCAAAAAGGCTCTCTACGGACTCAAGCAAGCCCCACGGGCGTGGTATGACAAACTGTCCACTTTCTTACTGGCCAATAAATTTTTTAAAGGATCAGTGGATCCAACACTGTTTACAAAAACCTACGGGGAGGACTTACTTGTTGTTCAAATATATGTCGATGACATCATTTTTGCCTCAACAAAACGAAGTTACTCTAATGATTTTGCAAAATTAATGAAAGATAATTTTGAAATGTCCATGATGGGTGAACTTACGTTCTTTCTAGGATTACAAGTTCATCAATCACCCCGTGGTATTTTTATAAATCAGTCCAAATATGCTCTCGAAATTCTTAAGAAACATGGAATGATGTCTTGTGATACTTTTAATACACCAATGGGCTATACCACAAAACTAGATGCTGATTTACATGGGACTCCCGTTGACCCTACCAAATACCGAAGTATGATTGGGTCCCTCATGTATCTCACATCTAGTAGACCTGATATAGTTTTTGCTGTCTACATGTGCTCTCGCTATCAGTCCAGACCAACTGAAAAACACCTCAGTGAGGTCAAAAGAATCCTTCGATACATTAAGGGAACCATTAACTTGGGAATCTGGTATCCGAAGGATTCTGGTTTTGAACTAATTGCTTTTTCAGATGCTGATCATGCAGGATGTTTAGACACACGCAAAAGTACATCTGGTGGATTACAGTTTCTCGGAGACAAACTTGTGTCATGGCAATCTAAGAAGCAGGACTGCACTTCACTGTCGTCTACGGAATCTGAATACGTAGCCATGTCTGCTTGTTGCGCTCAAGTCATTTGGATGAGATCACAACTTAAAGATTATGGCTACCTATTCAACAAGATTCCAATCTACTGTGATTCAAAGAGTGCAATTGCTATCTCCTGCAACACTGTGCATCATTGCAAATCCAAACACATCGATCTCCGATATCATTTCATCAAAGAGCATGTGGAGAGGGGTACAGTTGAACTTTATTTTGTTGGAACTGAGTACCAATTGGCAGACTTACTTACCAAATCTCTGGCACCATCCAGGTTTGCTAGTCTAGTCCACCAAATTGGTATGAGATGTTTGACACCAGAGGATCTGGAAAAGTTTTTAAAACACCACTGATCGTCAAACATCACAACTATCTTTGTATAATAGTTTATTTTATTTCTTTTCTATAAACTAATATAAACAAAAAAAAAAAAAAAAAAAAGAAAAAAAAAATGCAAGTATATCGCTTCCATTCAACACCTTGTTCATACTTTACAAGTGTTGAGGGGGAGTCACGCTTAAATCTTTTACCAATTTTAATTGGTATACTTGCATATTTCCCATATTTTACGGTTCTTCAGAATGTGTGGACGATTTCTTTTACGTCACTTTGTCTCATTGGTTACTTAATCTTCATAAGTTAGGCATATCTTAATGGTACTTATGGTTTGCAAGAAACTTTAGGACACTAACTTGTTTCTTATAAATGTATAAGGACTAAAAGTGACTAAACTCAAACTTTTCAAAATAAACAAAACAAACAAACCGTACCACCAAAACCCACAGTTTCATAAATACTTAAACCTTTCTTAAACCCTTTTTTCTTAAACCCACGGTTCACAATCATTCTTGCTATCCACGACTTTGATCTTTTAATTGTAAGTTCCTATGGATTCACTAGGGTATTTCAAACATAGGATCTTGGTTAATTGGTTTTTCAATGGTTAGATCTCTCGTATTCGTGATGTCGAGAACTAGAGTTAGGATTTTGAAAATGCGAGTAACCTGTTGTGATGGTTAATTCTTGATGGGGTTTAGTCACTTTACTTGTTTCTAATACTTTCTCATCGTTTATTATCTCATTCAATCATGTTTGCTTTGTTTTCGATTTCAAAAGAATGGGTCGAAGTGGGTATTTAAGCTTCTGTGATTAATAGGTTGTTTTTAGTGGTGGGATTTGCTTCAAAGGTCTCTTATGTGCATACCTAATCTTGCTAGGATGTTTCTCACCCTTGTTCATGATTCTCGATATACCTTGTTTACCTCGTTCGTGAATTTTATCGAGATTATCATGACTCATGTGTTATATTATGTGATATGTGTCATTAATGGCCGTTGTGATTTGCTAGTACCCATGATACTCAGTTGTCTCATAATTCTTCATGTTATCGAAATTCATGTTCATGATTAAATATCGAAATCTTTGTGTTTGCCTAAAGAACGGTTAATCTACCTTGGTGACAGACCAATATCAGTGGAAACGTGATTTGTGAATGATATGTACGTGTAATCTCATGATTATTCGATTAAATTCTTGTATAAGAATGTTTTCGAGAATCTGTGTTATATCGAAATCTTTCAAAAAATTATCGAGAAACTCAAGTTCTCGATAAATTTTCATTTATCGAAATCTTTCTGGGAACTCCATTTTTTCGAAATCTTCAATTTCTCGAAATATAGGTTTATCGAAATTAATTTTATGTGGTTTCTCGATAACTTTGATTTTTGTCGCAAAAACCTGACATAGGAAAGATCTCGATAATGTTTCTCGAAGATGACACTTTCTCGATAATGTTTCATTTATCGAAATCATTCAGTTTATTAAACTTTCTCGATATCACCAGTTTCTCGATATGTTGTTATAAGAATTTTTTTTTTTCGATAACATTAACTTTTTCCGTAAAGAAAGTAATCTCGATAAAAGGTCCATGATGCATTTTTTTTCGAAATCTTGTTTGGTATTATATCATTGGTGTGATTCATTAGTATTGTGTAATGTGATGTAGTTGTGAATTGTGCTTGTCATGTTGTGCTTATTTGCCATATGCATTATTTGACTCATAACTAAATGACGCATTTGTGCTTAATTGTTTCAAGTAGATATCTGTATCCAAACTCTAAACTGTGCTAACACATAACAAATTTGGATGTTTGGTTTATGGTGATACTTTTCAGATAAACATGGCTGAACACACTGAGAACGTCGCAGAACAACCTCTTCCATTACTCACCTTGGATGACATCACTCCCGAGAACTACCATGTCACGCTTGGCAACAACAACCCCCGAGTTGATTTCAACAAGTTGAATATCACAGAGAAATCATGCAAGATTGTGAAAGATATCCTACTGGCACATCCATGCAAACCACTTCTCACCTGCTCTACTTCAGTTCCACTGTTCTATCTTCATCAGTTCTGGCTTACTGCTCAGGCCAACTTGGATAATGAGTCTTTCACTGTTACCTTAGATAGCCAAGATTACTCTGTAGATCATGACGTTCTTCGAACAGCCCTTCTCATGCCACAAACTGACAACAAATTTGCTCCGATACTACCTGACCTGGAACTTCTTGACTTCTTCATTGAATTAGGATATGAGGTTGATGATGATGAACCTCTAATCAAGCTTTCCAAATTTAATGTCAAGTATATCCCTCAGCCTTGGAGAACATTCTGTCTGTTGGTTGTTAGATCTATATCTGGAAGGAAAAGTGGTCATGAACATCCAAGGCTCGAACACCTGCAAACATTCTGGGGAATGGTGACTCTGACACCGATTGACTTTGTAGTTCCTATCATGAATGATATCGTCTATAGTATTCAGACCGACCATGTGAAGACTATGATACCATTCACAAGATTCACCAAGCTTATCATTGAACATCTCTGCAAAAGTTCTCCAGAATTCATCAAGAGGATGGCTGATCCTAATGAGCCGAAGCACCTCTTCGAGGACGACTTCACCACCTTATTCATCAAATCGACCACTTCCTCTACCAAGATCAAAGGAATGAGGATTCCCGAATACCTTCTGAATGACAACATTAAGAATAGGGCGAACTTCAAGTTGTATGATCTGGCTTACAAAGGGGAACTGGAAGAAGCAACAATAAAGACTCGTAGCAAAGGAAGTGTAAAGTCTGGGAGTACCACGAGCACCACTGGATCACCTCATACAAGATCTAAGTCTGCTACAATGGCAAAACCCAAGACTACTACCACACCTAAACCTACATCCAAACCTAAACCTGCTACCAAACCAAAGAAGAAGGCAACTCCTGAATACTTTATTCGGGATGAACCTACTCCTCCACCTTCTGACACCGAGTCTGAGTTTGATACTGAATCTGATGAAGAAGAACCAGACTATGAACTGAGATACAGAGCACCTGATGAAGGATTTCCAGCAACAGAGATTGCCGTACAACAAAGTCTTGAAACTTATGAAGAAGAGACAAGGAGAAGAAAAGGAGTCACTATCAATGAGCCGAATGATGATGAAGACGAACCAATCGTTGAACCATTGGTCGATAAAAGCAAACTCAAAAGTATAGTTGTCGACACTAGAGATGAAGAAAAGCGGCTTAGGAAAGAACAGAGGAAAGCAAGCCTTGAAAGCCGACTTCTATCACACCCTCCAACACCACCACCTATTGATCAGTCAGAACATGTAGGGGCTACAAGCAGTATGGTTCCTCCAACAACGTCAGAATCAGCTCCACAACCTGATGACAACGTTAAGGATACAGACAAGACTGAAGATGTCCACATGACTGAGACTGCTACTTTAGAGGAGAATGTTGGCGGTCAAGAGAACTTAGCTACGGATCAGGAACATGAATATCTTATTACTCCAGAGTTTCTTGCATGAGAAGCAGAGGAAGCAGAGGAACGTCGTCGAAAGGAAAATGAAGAGAAGAACGCGTTCGACACCAACATGTTTCTTAAGTCATCTTCTCAGCAGACTTCTTCAGCACAACCTCCACCTCCTCAAGACTCTCCGCCAAAGGATCCAACTCCTCCTGCTTCTTCTTCGGACTCTCACAACGAGTCTTCGTCCGAATCATCACCCGAGCACTCATCTCCCACACCTTCTGAAACCGCATCTAAACAGCATTCGATCAATGAACCAAAACAACAAGTTGATCTTCAGGAGCAAGTGAACAAACTCACCGACATGGTTACCAAACTTACTAAACAAGTTGAGGAATTCCAGGATTCTACGCAGCTAATTGACAAGTTCTTGAAATCTGATTACGAAGGTTTTATCAGAACTGCAACACATGATTTTCTCACTGAAAATCTGGTCGAGATGATCACTCCTGAAGTTGCAAACCTTCTCAAACCAATCAATGACAACTTGGATCACAGAATTAGAAGTGTTACGAAGAAAATGTTGTCTACTACACCCTTCACGCTTCACACCGCAAAATCTTCTACTGTGGCTCCAACCGTCCAAGAATTGTCCCTCAATGACATGCTTGTCAAACTCTTCGACAACCTTGCCACCAAAACCACACAGACAGCTGAAGAAAAAGGCCTGTATGATGCTATGGTAGCTTATATGTCAAAAGAGTCATGCAAAGATGCTGCTGGATCCCGAAAACGGACAAGAAAAGATGACGATCCTGACCCAAACTCCAAAGGCAAGAAACCTAAGTCTGGACCAGGTCCCTCATCCTCTCTACAACCACAAAAGGACTCCACTACTCCTGGAACTCAACAACAACCCTCAGCTACTGGTGAAGGTCAAACCGAAGATGAAGAAATGTTCATGGAACAAACTGATGACTTCCAAGATCAACATGACACCGATTACCGTGCTCCACCAACTCATGATTCTCATGCTGGTCCATCATCACCGTCCAAAGCCAAAGACAAAGATGTTACATCCAAGTCTAAGAAATCCAAGAAGAAAACACGTCATTCATGGCTCGACAATGATGACAATCCTCAGAATGATTGGCTGACAGAAATGGTCCAAGCTCAACCTCCTCTGGAAGAAGAAGAACCTCTTCCTGGTAACACTCTTCAGTTCACCCAGGTCATTATGAAGGATCTTCACATCAACAAACTCACAAAGGCAGAGCTTAGAAGAATCAATAGGGATGCACAAGAATTCCTCAAGAAAAGATCTGGAAACAAAGTCGAATACGAATATCACATGCAGAATATAGCTAGTGCAATGTCTGCCGACTTTAACTGGTTAAATCCTGAAGTGAATATCGATCTAAGTTCCAAGAATCATGAAAAACCTTACTTCACCGACTGGACCAAACCATTACCGTTGAAAGGATTTCCTGACAAACCGAAGATACCTTACAGCTTCTTCTTCAACAAAGATCTTCGTAACATCCATCTCACTCAAGAGATATCCAAGAAGAAATATGCTTCCTCACTCACAATCTCAGTACCAGCTGCTAGATACGAAATTCCAGCCATTGAAGAAACCACTCGTATTTTCAGCAACTCCATCGTAGCTTACGACAGAGATGCTCTACACAGAATTCAACATTGGCCTGATCGTCGTCGTCTCGGTTATACAAGCAGATTAGGAGAGACATCATTGGAAAATGTGAAGCAGAAATCAAAGATCATTGCTATCTTGGAGATTCAGCAGTCAAAACGGTTTAACTACATTTTCATGCGTGAAATTGTTGTTAAACGACAAGATGAAAAGAAGTACAAGTTCTCCGAAGCCGACTTTCCCAACCTTAATCTCAATGACATTGAAGATATGTATCTTGAAAAGGTTCAGAGTAGAATGCGCGGATTCGATAGAGACGTTCAGTACAACTTCATGGCATCGCTACTTCTTTACATCCGACGACTGATTGTTCAAGAAAGAGTGGAAGATCTTTAGCTTGGAGTGGAAAGTTACCAACAGAAGATCAATTTGACAAAGCCACAGTTCTACTTTGATGGTCTCTATGAAACACCACAGTTTACTCTCATCCAAGAACCGTTTGGTTTCACCTACATCAACAGCAAAAAGCTACAAAGCTTCATGAGGTTCGATGAGGTACATAAATTCTGTGATGTTACACTCAAGTTTGTTCGTGATGGGCTTGTCAAAAGGTTGAATGATGATCGACGTAAGATAGCTAAGGGGGAACAACCTAGATGGAAATCCAGCTCCAGAAGACAAGTTCGTAACTTTGTTTTAAAGATTGAAGAACGGTTATTTCGACGGGAACAGATCAGACGACTGGAAAGCTACATCGGTGCCAGACCATCGTTTCCTGTCAGAAACTTCGAAAGACCAGAACCTAAGTTCACTAACTTCAATGCTCCACTTCCAGACGAAGAATAACTTGGTACATTTGGTCATATTTTTTTCATTATCAATTGTTTCATTGATTGAATCATTTTTCCATTATGGCTTGTGCACTCATAACAGTGTACAACCCGAACTTGTAAAGAAAGGACCCTGAGGTACGCTTCAGTGCCTCAATCCTTAACATAAGGAGCGAAGGCTTCTTACTTTTGAGTAGAATTAATCAAACATTTATGATTTTTTCATAATTCTGCTCAAAATGACAAGTATTTCACCTCAATAAGACCTAATCACTTGTTGAGGGGGAGCACTTGTCAAAACAAAATACTTTGCTCAACATCAAAAGTTTTTTGTGAATCTCCCCGTAAGACTCAAAAGGCATATTTTAATCTAAAATTTTGTCAAAAACATCATTTTATATGCTATTTTTGAGGGGGAGAAAATTAAAAATGTGATTAAAATATACGAAGTCAAAGCTTTAAGTTGTATCATGTGCGAGCTAGACTCAGTATTAACCCAGGAATTGACGAGATAATACAAGTTAGTAACATCGAAAGGACTTATCCTCGACGGGTAATAACATCAAGTTAGTTACTAGAGCTAGTAGTCACCTAAAAGCTGACTATGTATCTCTTTAACTAGCCACGTAAGCGTGTCTCGAAAAGGATATGTCTTAGTAGAAAAGTACCGTCTCGAGAAACTTTCTGTGGACTTGACCAGGCCGGGTAATAATTTCAAGCTAGTTTAACTAGTGATGTAAGCGTGTCTCGAATTGGTCGTGTTCACGGAAAGTGGATCAATTCAAAAGTGCTTGCTCCTCCCGCATGTGCAAATTTATTTAAACACTTATGAGCACATGTGCAGGGGGAGCCCTTCTAAAGTGTACGCAAAACTCTCAAAGTGTTAACCAAAATATTTGATTATCACAAACACTTTGAGAGATTTTCTATCAAAGGTTTCTTGGCTACTGTCGGAGTTATAAGGTGATTAAGATAGGAATATCCGTCCTATGATCCGCCAGAGCCGGAGGGATCTACCCAAGGACATCTCCCATAGTTAGAATTTGAAGTCCTTAGGTATGATACGAAAAAAGGAGAAATGAATGAAAGGGAAAGAAGGAGTTGAAGAATTAAAAAGAAAAGTAAAGTAAGGGTGAAAAGAAATAGCCCTCCAGATGATTCAACCTTAGGGCAGACACCGGGTTCAATACGTATGCTACTGGTTGTTGCTAAGGCGACGCCGATATTGAAGACAAAGCCGTCATGGACCCAGTGACGCAATGCACTAAACCTTCTTAACCACTCAAGTTCTCTTAAAAGGATTTGTTTCATTCTCATAGGGGAACCCGCGTAACCTATCGACCTATCTCTTAGAGACGGTTGATATTGAAGAAGGACATCCCCAGTCTCCGCATAGGAAACCTAGGTGTGCACTTATAGAGTCTAGAGCCTTGAGATACATCAAAGATCTCTTAGGAACACTTAGCATTTCTGCAACTGGTGTTCTACATCAATGGGCATCAGTTGTAAATGATCGAGTCCTTCGTAGATCTTAGCAATCTGCCTAGAACGTTTATGAGAGGATTACATAAGTATTTCTCAATGATTGAACGGAAATCCTGCCAGGGTCAACATCTAACAGCCCTGACAGCAGGTCACTTCGGTAACCCCACAAGGGTTACGCTTAGTGTTTGCGGTGGTTCCCTTACGGTCTACAGTCGTGGAGTGATCCCCAGCGACTCACCCAGTCATTGAGCTACCTAGTAGGTCTCGTAAGCTCCTTCGGGAGTATCTGATATGGGAACGGCCTGGATAAGGATTAGAAGGAGTCTTCACAATATGCTGTTGATGAGCTCTAATTCCTTATCCGTAAGTACCGGTGATTTATTGCTAACTGTCTACTCGCAGGTACCTCACTTCCATGATGACGGATTCCACATGCTCATACATGCATCTTGCAATCATCAAAAGCTCCCTCAAAGATCAAAGCAACACAAAGTTCAAAGTAAGATTCTACGCCAAAAAGAAGAATCTACAAAGTATAAAGACCAAAGATCTTAAGTGAAAGAAAGGGACTACGTGCATGTATAAGTCAGAATTCAAAGATGTATGAGCATGTTGGAATGGCAGACAACCACCACAGACGCAGGAGTGACGAATGGCAGATTACTTCATAAACATAATCAATACTACATCATCAAAGAACAAAGACAACGAGCAAAGTATATCCATCATTATTCTAATCATTTCTGAAGACGTCTAAAGCTATGAAAGTCAAAGATCAAGACAAAGACGTCAAGCAACCATGATGACCGACCCTTAGGGGGAGATTGTTGGAACCTAAGTTTTTATTATTTTTGTCAAGTCTCGGTCATTTGTAATAATAGGTTGCTTTAGTTATTTACTACTTACACTATGTTATTGTTTCAAGTTTACTAGGCTTAAGTCATATGGTCCATGGGCCCTAAAAGCCCACGATTTCATGAATGGGAGGAGAGGGAGTGTTGCCCTAGCTCCTTCCCTATATATAGTATGCTTAGGTCTATGTAATACTTGGTTGGTTATTTGAAAACATTAAGGAAACTCTTGCATTTCTCTTTCTCAAATTTCTCATAATCATCCCACTCTCATTCTCATCTCATTTCTCTTATCATTATACTTGTGTTTACTAAATGGTGACCTAACAAAACAAAACCAAGTTCCACAAAAGGACCAATCAAATAAAACACCCACTATAGAGCCAGTCAAAAGCATAGTTAAAACACCTCTTACGCAAGACCTTGACGATGAATTCAAAGAACTTCACCTTGAACGCCCCGTCATTGATGTCTTAGCGCGTGCTCCTTACTATAGTGCCCTCCTAGAAAAATATGAGAAGTATAAGCTAGGTAAAAATGGGACCGCCTTCGTTCAAAACAAGTTGCCTAAAAAGCTTGATGATCCGGGTATATTTGTTTTGCCTTGTAAGATAGGAAGATCCGAAGCTTTCGACACACTAGCCGATTTAGGGTCAAGCCTCAACTTGATTCCCTTATCCTTATTCACCGCTCTTAAGCTAGGAAAGTTAGAGGAAACGGAGGTATTGATAGGGCTAGCGGATGGGAGTATTGCCCAGCCGGTTGGAATGATTAAGGATGTAGTTGTTCATGTAGGAAGGTTAACTATATTAGCGGATTTTCACGTCCTAGACATGGTTAGTGACACTACATGCCCATTATTGGTAGGAAGAGGATTTTTAGCAACCGCTAGTGCCATGATAGATTGCAAGGAATCCAAGATAGCGGTAGGAGAAGGCGATACTTGGTCGGTGTATGATGTTAAGAAGCATAGTTATGATTGTGATGATGAACCAACACCGCATTGGGTAGAGATGAATAGGAGACCATCTAGATATGGACCTTGGATAGAAAGGAACTTTATAGGACCTCAATGCCCATTCTATCTAGAAAAAGACTTTGTTGAAAAGACACATTCGGTAGAACAACTCATAGCTAGAGATGAAGAGCTAGATCCCTTTGAAGACCCCTTAGTCTTTAGGAAGATGATTGAGTTATTAAGCGCAATGCCCATTAACATAGAAAGGAATAAATGGAAAAGAGAGGGGGATAAGTGTAAATGGAGGTGGGACAAGCCACCTAAAGAAGGTGACGGGTAATGGCATATTAGAATGACCTTGTATGATCTGGATGGAGAAAAGTTTGAAAGGTCATACCATACTAAGGAAACCGATAGAAAGTTGAAACCTAAGTTTGATCCCAAAGATGTCCTCAACGAGGAACTCACCCGAATCACGTAGTAACCCATGACCTTGAGTCTAGCTACAAGACTCATAAATAAAGAAAAGCGCTTCTTGGGAGGCAACCCATGTTTTGTGTGATTTTATTTGTTTGATTGTTATTTGCTTCCGTATGCATGTTTAGTTTTTATTGTTGGTTGATCATGTTTCTGAACTAAAATGTGGAAGTACTTTACTATGTTGTTTGGCCTAGTCTTAACTCCAACCTAAAAGTATTTTTGCAAAAGATAAGTGTAAGGGGAAACCCCAAATATGTTTTTAAGAAACAAACCGATCATGATTCTCCACAATAATAAATGAACATGTATATTCGTATTTGCTAGAGTGAAATGCTTGTATTGAGTCATAATGAAGTTTTGCAGGATTTTCCAGGAAGTAGAACCAAGTTTTTCCAGAAATTTTCCGAAAACTTAACATAAGAATTTCTGCAGGTCCATTCTGACGGCGTCAGAGTTTTACTCTTGACGGCGTCAGGAGTTAAAATCTAGAAATTTTACCGGTTTTGTTTTTCTAACGGAGTCTTATGGTTTTTGTGAATTATTAAGTTTTATAGTCTCCAGGAGATCTGCAAACTTCATTCCACAAGCATTATATCTTACTTTGTTTTCTAGGATTTAGTAACTTATATAGGATGCCGCCGATTTTACGCGAGGTTGTCTTGTCTATTGTTGTCAGGATTTACAGGTTATGTTCGACAAGGAGATGATTTATATTCTGGACGGGAAGCTTTAATTGTTCATTTTCTTGGAGGAAGATTTAACCTGGCCAACCTATAATCCATACCGAGCGAATCAGGGGAGTATTTGATTTCATTCTCTTTACTTTTTCACTTTTACATTCTTTACTTGAACATTGGGGACAATGTTCATCTTAAGTGTAAGGGGAGGGTAAAAAGATGATACCTTACATATGCACTTTCGCTTGAGTTTGTTTTGTTTAATGGTAGATGTGTAATAAAACTATGAGAAATACTTGTTAGTGTAATTTTAGCGCCAAATTTAAAATTTTTTACAACATTTAGGAGTGAAACTTTAGCCATAGCAAGCGTCTCATGGATAGGAGATTGTATGACTAGCACATAACCGTATATTCAGAAAAATTTTCCACACAAAAATGTGAGGTTCGCCTTTAGATTTGATAGGAAAAACATTTATTATTAGTGCTTATGAGTGTACCGGTAGCATTTAGATTCTAGAACTTGCGTTAGTGATGCATCCCGAGACCGCTAGTGAGACTACATTCGTGTAGTAGGATTTACTACCTGATAAGAGGCATTAGGATCACCCTTGTGTTAAACCCGTATTATAATTACTTGACCATTTAAGTCATATTACTTGACTAGTTAAGTCAACTAATTTTTCCCACACCCTTAGCGTTGTACTCATTTTTAGTACACGAAACCCCTAGTACACCCCTCCGAGCCTATCTTTTCGTTTCTAACTTTAAGCATTTTACTTAAAGGAAGAATTTGTTACACCCCACTTAAATGTACAACCAAATCGCCTTAGCCTTCCATGTATGCGCTCATTTTTAGTGCATTATTGTTATTTGTTAAACCCTAAGTTAACTTTCTAATTGATTACATGGTTGCTAAGTCAAGTCATATCCTTGTACATATTGTTTTGGGACGATTGGGACTCATGGGTAAGTACTTATTTTATGAAGTAATGGGGAAGAACATAATATTATTACCCCCATATGTACGTTAATCTTAAAAGTGCTCCAAGTGTTTTGATTTTCTTAATTCGAGTCATTAGATTAGTTTAATGTAAAGTATGTAAAGATTCAAGTGTAAGGGGAATTCTCATCCTCTATGATGTATTATTTTGGATGGTAGGGTAAGAGTGAATGAAAAAAAAAAAAAAAAAAAAAAAAAAAAAAAAAAAAAAAAAAAATTCGAAAAATTAAAAAAATAAATAAATAAATAAATAGAAAAAAGAAAAAGAGAAAAAACATACGGACTACCATCCCGTTTCATTCTATGTTCATTTTATGTTTTTTGTTATTTTTCATTTATTAGCTTAAGTCGAGTCTAGTCTTGGCTTAGCAACGCCATATTATACATGTAATTAACCAAGATTGTTAACACGCCACCAGTAAAACTTCCTTTATCCAATAAAACCGTGTAATTCATATCCCTATACCTAACGTTACAACCCTTTAAAATACCTCTTTGATAGTTTATCCTAGGTGCTTACGCCATGTGGTGGAGGTTTGATCCTTTCCCAAGCCTATGGTAATCTATTTTGCTATGACAGGTAGTGAGAGATATCTTCCATTTCCATAATGTTATATTACTTTATTACACCCGAGAGATGTGAGTATCTAAACACTATTTGTGAGGTGCTTGTGTATGACCTCCGTGCTTGTCTATTGGTCTTTAGTGGAACGATTATTTGTTGTAATTACTTTTATATTAGTGTTAAATGACCCCTAACTTGTCTTTTGAGTAGAATAAAAGCGCATTTGCTTGAGGACAAGCAAATCTCAAGTGTAAGGGTATATGATGAGGTGAAAAATGATCCGTTTTTAGGGGGTTATTTAAGCCCGAATCCGACTTTATTTGATCAAATATTGCCCTAAATTGTTCCTTTTGTGATTTTAGGTACTTGGAGAGTGAATTCTGGAAAAGAAGCCATTTTGGATGTTTTTGGAGCATAAAAGTGAAGAAAACGGCAAAGTCTCAAATTTCTATACTGGGAACAGTGCATGAAGGCGTCAAGAGTTGCTCTTGACAGTGTCAGAGTCCCAAGAATAAAATACCGTGGTTGATGACGGCGTCACACAGGGCGTCAGATGTAGATCAAGGCCGTCCGAGGAAGTATTTGGCGGCGAGATGACGGCGTCACACCCTTGCTCTTGACGCCGTCACCTCGATTTTCCTATATATAGTTTTCTAGTTTTTTACAGAAAAGAGAGAAGTTTTGGTGAAACCCTAAAGACGAATCTGGTGCAACTTTTACAGGTTTTTCAAGGGTTCCAAACCCTTGATACCTTGCATTGTAATTGAGATAAGTGTTCTTCTAATTCAATCAATATGTCTATGTGTTGGTTGTCTATATCTTGTTCTTGTCTCAATTCCATTATGCTAGGCTAGATTTCTTTTGTGTTTGCTTAGATCTAATGAAACCTAGATATTGATTATGTGTTGATTACTTGTTTATTCTTGTCTTGGATGAATGATTTTATATGTTAGGCTTAAGAAAACTGGCAGATCTCCAAATGTTAACATGCTTGAACGTCTTAAGAAACATGAACCGAGGCGTACTAGGTCTTTATTGGTTGTATTTAATGCATGAGCCACTATTTACAATCCCTATAGTTGTGCTGGGTCATGGTGTAGGAGGAGATAAGAGCTCATAGAATTGGGGAGTTATGTATGCCACCCCATGAATGGTATTAAGGAATACAATCCGTCATCCATACAATTATAACAAGTAATTAACGTGTAAAAGATATCTAGGGAGTAGTGAAATCTAAGTAAACACATTTTCTCCAATTACTGCTCACAACCTTAGTATAATTAATTTATTTTCATTTTTAGTATTTTATTTTAATTGCATCGTAGTTTTGGGTTAGTTGAATAGCAACTAATTCCGCCCACTCTTCCAAAAACCGATATTTTAATTGCTTTCTAAAAAATATAAAAACACAAAAATAATCATCCCTCGCCCTTAGAACTAGTAATTTAGGCTTTCTAATCCTAGCGACACTATTCCCAAGCTGAACGATCAATCCCCCGGTACTTGTCACTATACTATACTACAACGATCAGGTACACTGCCTGGTGGGGGTTGTAAACTTCTCGAGATCCCTCGAGAGGTAAAGCCTGTTGTGATTCCCACGCATCAGTATCCATCATGAATGGCAAACAGTAATATGTTGAGAGATTTGTCTTGATTTCTCTTTGTAGCAGCTGGGATGGTTGGTTTAGGTGGTCCTGGGAGGTCTACTGGTTCATCAAGTACCATATTGCCATTGAAAATCACGTCCCATAAAGCATGGTCTGTGATGTAAATGTACTGCCTCATCTTCATGGCCCATAAATCATATTCTCCCTTCTTGACAATAGGAATTCTAACAGCAGTGATGGATGGAGTAGGTGCAGCCTCTGTCGACATCTTGAAGGGTATGTAGTAGAATCAGTTTAAAAGATTATCTTCTTAATTAGAGTTTCCAACACAAGCTCTGATACCACTTGTTGGATCGATATACTCTGACCAAACTACTTTATAGCTTGTAAGGTTTTTAACAATATTGAATAAACTCAACACTATTAATATTGAAACACTGTTTTGACCTTGTAAAGTATGCGAAATCTACTAACACAAAGCTTAAAAAGAACTTTTATATTAAACCAACCTTGAACCTACTTGATTACACAGATTCACTAACAATCCCTAACTTAACTAATATCGACTTGTAAAGTTATAAGACTCTTAGAAACTTCGACTAAAACTTATATCCCTAATACCATCATAAGGCTCCTTATATAGATAACCTTAAGTCGGTTTACATTATCTACTTGAACGACAAGTAATTATCCCTAACTAATTCTAGAATATTCATACAATATTACATATTAATCCTTTAATCAATATTGCACTTAAGTCCTTATTCTCTTCGAAGTACTTTGAATAATCTTCAATATATAGCAGTAATTTGACCATGTTTGACTTTGATCTTCAAGCAGCACTTTGACACAGCAGTACTTTGAAATACAGAATTACCTTGATCTTTTATATCCCAACACTATATTTGGTCAAACCTGATGTTGATATGGCACCTTTATCTCAACTATAGATGCTTCATAAGATAGTCCAATATATCTATTAGTTACACACTTATTTATTGAGTTGATTCTTGGTTTTGTGTTTTGTATATTACGTTTGCACTTGATAAATACTTTGAGCTGTGTGGATAAAATGATCAGTGTTATTTAGAAGAATGGTGATTGCCTGTTTTGTTGACCTTAAAATGGCTGCCATTTCTAATCTTGAAATGGGTACATATTTTTGCATATTAGTATTTAACGCAACATCAATATTAGGTAGTTTGTCTCTTTATTTAATAGCGTGACCTATAACATTAGTATGTGGCCAGTTATAAAATGGTAACACATTTTTGGTGTTTTACTTATGGAATATATGATTCCTTGGGCTATTGGGAATTAACACTTGTTTGCATATATACACTTTTTTTGTTGTTGAAACATGTAATCTTGGGACGTGAACCAACTAGAATGGAGTTGTTTCGTGCTTGCTTTTCTAAGGATGGAATTACAAAAAATGTAGAAGCTTCAAACGCCATTGTATGTACTACATCTATATGTTCAGTTATCTTGAATTATTGTCATTTCTTGAAGTTGAGTAGTTTTAAGGTGTCATATTTAGCATATTTAATACTTTTTAACAGGAACAAATGGAAGAATTGACTTCTCACCTTTCAGACGATGAATTGGATGAGCCTAGACCTCAAGATATATATTCTAAAGTAATGGGTCACAATAAGAATAGGATCGTATAGATATATGTATGGGCTAGGTGTTCGTGCCTCTGATGTTTGGGGTATGGTTCCAAGTCGTTCTGCTCGTCGTAGGGATAAGCTACAATGGAAGTCTACTGTTGAGCGACTTAGCGTTGAATTGTCTCAATATAAAGCAAGGAAGCATAGAAGCAAGGATTGAGTGATAATGATTCTTATGGTACAAAAACTCCCTACACATCAGCAAAGGGCCTCATTGTTTCCAAATAACCTAAACCTTTACGAGTATGTGTTTATTTGAATGGAAATTTACTGCTCTTACTAGTTAAACTATGACACCTATTTATGCAAATTATAATTGTAGGTCGGACTTCAAGTTTACCTCAAAAGCACTTGAACTCTAAGATTGTAGCAAAAGGATGGATAAGGAGTTTGGATCCGGATCAGGTAGTTTGGGATTAAATAGATTGGACCAAATTAGTGTGAGATAGATGTTCAAGTCTCTATGAAAAAAGATGAATATTTGGTGAGAAAGTATGCATTGTTTGTCACAATTCAAGATGCTATTGGCGCAAGTGTTGCTTGGCCTTGACTATCCTCTACTTGTTCATGTTATTATTGCATGAGCCCTCAAGTCCATGAGGAGATTTTGTAACACTTTTATCTTGAATGTTATTATAACTTGGTTGAAAACTTTTTACGGTAATGAAATCTTTTCTTGCTTATTGAATTATATTCCTTCTATTTACTTGCTCCAAATTTAGTTTAGGTTATTGTTTTCTGTTTTTGTTTTGTTTTAAGTAGCATTAAATATGTTACATACAAAAGGAAGTGTTTTATGATTTCACTTATTAGGACACATGCTATCAACTAAACATGGGAGAAAATGTCTTTTGCAACACCAAATTTGGTCCTAACAAAGCACCTTTGTATTAGGACCCTTTTCTTGGTACTAAAATAATACTTTATTCATTCTGAATTCGTCCTATAGAAATGTCACATAGGACTCAATGAGTGGGTCCCAAAACATAACAGACGGGTTAGCATATATTAGAACACCATATAGCATCCTATAATGTGTTCTATTAGGAAGCCAATATGGTCGTATAAACAATTTTATAAGACTCAGGAATTAGTTTTATAATGTTATAGTTTATTAGGACGCCGATAAGTATCCTAAATATCTATTACAACCCCTTCCTAAGGGACACTTTCATTTTGGTAATATTAAATTAAAGGTCCTATAAACTAATCTTATAAGACACTAATAGGCGTCCTATAAGCCCATTTTTCTTGTAGTGAATGGAATATTTTCATATAAATACAAAACCTATTTAAGTTAGAAGCATAACACAATACTAAAGAGCTTCATCCAAGGAGTACTATGTGGATATTTCGTTTTGTCGAGTTTTTTGGGTTTACGAATTAAAGTGCTGTTATGTGCCCATATTGATGTTACACAAGTAAAGAATGAGATAGATATAAGGATTGGTTGATTACAAGAATTATGAAAAGTGAAAGAACAGTAGTTTCATTAATATATCAAAATAACCAACAAATGTTATGTTTACATAAGCCTTGTATTTATAGGAGGGAAGCTAGGGAAACATTCCCTAGTACCTTTCAAGCTACTAACATGGGCTTTGTAAGCCTTATGGGCTTTTACATGTTGCCCATTAACTAAAATATAAACATAAATATTACTAAAGCAACCTAGTACAAAATGTAATGACCGAGACTTGACTAAATACTAAAGTATGTTCCCAACAATCTCCCCCTAAGGGTCGGTCATCACGGTTGCTGGACGTCTTCATTTCTGTCTTTAACTTGTGACATGTATAACTTTTGACGTCTTCAAAAAATGTTGTAAGATGAATGTACTTTGTTCTTAGTCTTTGTTCTTTGGTTATAATGTAGTGATTGTGTTATGAAGTTGTCTGCCGTTCATCACTTCTGTGTCTGAGGTGGTTGTCCGCCATTCCAACATGCTCATACATCTTTGGACTTTGTCTTTTAAGTGCACGAAGTGCTTTTACATTCACATTGATCTTAGTCTTTGAACTTTGTAGATTCTTCTTATTGGTGTAGAATTTGTCTTTGAACTTTGTGGTGCGTAGATCTTTGGGGGAGCTTTCTTTGACTTCAAGATGTATGCATGAGCATGCTGCAATCTACCATCATGGAGGCGATTTTGTACCTGCAGGTAAACAGTTAGCAATAATCAACTGGTACTTACAGATAAGGAATTAGAGCTCGTCAACAGCATAGTGTGAAGACTCCTTCTAATCCTTATCAAGGCCGTTCCCATGTCAGAAACTCCCGAAGGAGCTTACGAGACATACTAAGTAGCTCAATGACTGGGTGAGTCGCTGGGGATCACTCCACGACTGTAGACCGCTATGGAACCACCGCAAACACTAAACGTAACCCGTGAAGGGTTACTGAAGTGACCTGCTGTCAGGGCTGTTTGATGTTGACCCTGGCAAGAGTTTCTGTTCAATCATTGAGAAATACTTTAGTAATTCTCTCATAAATGTTCTCGGCAGATTGCTAAATTCTGCAAAGGACTCGATAATTTACAGCTGGTGTTCATTGATGTAGAACACCAGTTGTAGAAATACTAAGTGTTCCTAAGACATCTTTGATATATCTCATGGCTCTAGACTCGATAAGTGCACACTTAGGTTTCCTATGCGGAGACTAGGGAGGGGTCTCCTGCTTCAATATCAACCATCTCTAAGAGATAAGTCAATAGATTACACTGGTTCCCCGTGAGAATGAAACAAGCTCTTTTAAGAGAACTTGAGTGGTTAAGAAGGTTTAGTGCATTGCGTCATTGGGTCCATGACGACCTTATCTTCAATACCGGTGTTGCCTTAGCAACAACCAGTAGCATATGAGTTGAACCCGGTGTCTGTCCTAAGGTTGAACATATGGAGGGCTATTTATTTTCACCATTTTCTTTACTTTTCTTTTTAATTCTTCAACTCCTTCTTTCCCCTTCATTCTTTTCTCCTTTTTTCGTATCATACCTAAGGACTTGTAATTCTAACTATGGGTTATATCCTTGGGTAGATCCCTCCGGCTCTGGAGGATCATAGGACAGTTTTTCCAATCTTAATCACCTTATAACTCCTTGATTATCCTACCATTGCCATGAAACCTTTGATTGAAAATTTCTCAAAGTGTTTGTGATTATCAAACATTTTGTTTAACACTTTGAGAGTTTTGTGTTTATTTTTGAAGGGCTCCCCCTTCACATGTACTCATAAGTAATTAATAAATTTGCACATGCGGGAGGAGCAAGCACTTTTTGAATTGATCCACTTTTGGTGAACAAGACCGATTAGAGACACGCTTACATCACTAGTTAAACTAGCTTGAAGTTATTACCCGACCTGGTCAAGTCCATAGGAAGCTTCTCGAGACGGTACATTTCTACTAATACAAATCCTTTTCGAGACACGCTTGCGTGGTTAGTTAGAGAGTTCCATTGTCAGCTTTTAGGTGACAACTAGCTCTAGTAACTAACTTGATGTTATTACCCGTCGAGGATAAGTCTTTTCAAGATTACTAACTTTCATGTTTTGTCAATTCCTGGGTCAATTCTGAGTCTAGCTCGCACAAGATACAACTTTAAGCTTTTTGATCACTTATATTTTAATCACTTTTACAGTTTCTCCCCCTCAAAAATAGCATACGAAATGATGTTTTTTATGATCTTTTTAGATTAAAATATGCCTTTTTGAGTCTTATTGGGAGATTCACCAAGAACTTTTAACTTTTTAAGAACAAAGTAATTTTGTTTGACAAGTGCTCCCCCTTAACAAGTGATTAGGTCTTATTGAGGTGAAATACTTGTCCTTTTGAGCAGATTTATGAAAACCATAAAACAATTGATTAATTCTACTCAAAAGTAAGAAGCCTTCGCTCCTTATATTAGGATTGAGGCACTGATGCGTACCTCAGGGTCCTTTCTTTACAAGTTTGGGTTTTACACTGTAATGTGTGCACAAACCATAATGAATATTTAGTATTGACAAATCAAATCAAGAGCTTACAAACTTCTACCATTCGGGTCTCTGAAATGTTAACACTGGAAATCCTGGTCTGCCTCCCACATAGCTTTTAAATCTCCTAATCTGATCCCTACGCTTTAACCGGTTCTCAATCCTTGTGATGAATGTACGAGCTTGTCTGGCCTCATCGGTATTCCACCTTTTGGATTTGTACAGTGCAACGTTATCTAGTCGGCCTTTGATTCCATCTCTGACAAACTTTAGTGTTTCGTCACAGAACTTGTGGATTTCATCATAAGGCATGAAGCAGTTACCTCAGTTGACACTGCGACAGGTGAAACCAAATGTTGGATGCTTGATCAAGGTGTATTGAGATTCGTGTTGAAGGTTGGGGACATTGTAAAGGTTAGGTTTTGTGAGATTCAGCTTCTTCTGGTAACTTTCCACTCCCAGTTGAAGATCTTCGACTCGCTCTTTGATGACAATGTGTCGCATGAAAATGAGTAGAGCAGTGATGAAGCCAAGCTGCATATCCTTAGGTAGGTTGCAAAGATTTCCTTGGACTTTGAGCAGATACATATCTTCGATGTCATTGAGGAGTAGTCATGGAAATTCTGACTCGGAAATCACATACTCTTGTTCATCGAGTCTTTTAAGCACGATCTTGTCGAGAAAGGAGTACCCAAAGTGAGTAACTGTCGAGATAAACTGAATGGAGACAATCTTCAACTCACTCATCACATTTCCCATAGTTTGATTAAGTCTGCTGCTTCGATATTACTGTGCCCAGTTTTCTGGCCAATGGTTAATCCCGTAGAGTGCGTTCCGGTCATAGGCAACAACTTTGTCCACGAATAGGTCTGAAGCTTCTTCTTCGATGGCGTTGTTGAGGTATCGAGCTGCAGGGATTGAGAAGGTGAGTGATGTGGTGTACTTCGTTTCAATCTTGCTATCGTGTTGTAGAAATTCCAAGTCATTGTTGAAGAAGAATTTGTAGGGAATTCTTTCTTGCTTAGGCTTTCCAACCAGGGGTAGAGGTTTGGTCCAGTCGGTTTAGTAAGGCCCTTTGTTCTTTGAGTAGTAATCAATGTTGGACTCGGGGTTTAGCCAGTTAACGTCATTTGACATTGCTCAGGCAGTGTTTTCCAGATGATATTCGAGTTCAACAGAGTTGGCAGAGCGGTCTTTCAAGAGGTTGAATGCAACATTCTTTACCCTTCTCAGCTCTTTCTTGCTCATTTCCTTTAAACCGTAGTCCTTTTGCAGAAGTTGTGCATATTCCATGGTTTGGCCATCTTGTGGTAATTGGTTTTCTGCAAGAGGTGGTTGAGCTTTAACCATTTCATCAAACCAAGAGTACTCAGCCGTTTTGTCTTTGTCCAGCCAGTTGAGAATATTTTTGGGTTTCTTAGGTTCGGTGCTTTTCGAAGAGGCGTCCGGTTTGTGCTGATGATGTTTTCTTTTCCTTTCTTACTTCTTTGTTGATGAAGGTTCTGGTATTTCATCGGGCTGAGGGAAATCATCTCCGCCGGTATACTCAAAGTGATCTTGGGTTTTTGGACCTGATCCTGATGCCTTAGGTTGTTGAGTAGACATTGTGGTAGTTGGAGGTATGACAGGTTGTTTGTGTTGAGATGAGGGTCCTTCAGCTTGCTTTTGCTTCTTAGCCTGCGAGTTAGGATCTTTGTCTTCATCATCTCTTTGACGTTTCAATTTATCGGCCTCAATGCTGCATGATTCTTTGGACATCTTGGCTCGTAAAGCTTCCCGTACTTTAATATCTTCAGATGTCATGGTGGTTTTACTTGCCAATATGTTGAAGAGCTGAGCCTCTAATTCATTCACTGTCATTTCTTGTTGTGGTAAAAGGGTTTTGTCAGCTCGAAGAGTGAAAGAAGTAGTTCTGATCACTTTCTTGACAGCTTGTTCAGCAATCTTTGTAAGTTCATCCTTTATTGGCTTCAGCAATTCTTTCAATTCTGTGACTAAGTGTTGTTCCATGTACTGATTTGCTTGAGCAGCCAATGTTGCTTCCATATCTTCTTGTACATCTTTAGCTAAGAAGGTGTCCACTTTTTCATGCATTTCCTGAACAGTTGTCATTTGCTTTGTCAATTCAGCAACCTGACTTGCTAGTGATTCAACTTGATTTTCTAACTTGCTTTTCTTCTTTTCACGAACTCTCTTTACTGCCCTTTTAATCAACTTTGATGCAGCTGAGGCTTCAATTCTTGATGGTTTCTTGATTGATTCGTCATGTGTTGGTTGTGATGCTGGAGGTGATGATTGTGAAGATTCAATGTGGGTGGTGGTGTCCTTATCATCTCCTTTTGGTGATTCGGGTTTATCCTTGGGCTCTTCTTTCTTTTCTGTAACTTTAGTTGCTTCAGCCCTTAATCTCTGCTCTTCTGCCAATTTATCAGCTTATGCTTTTAGCCTTAATTCTTCTGCTAATTTGGCTTCTTCTTCTTTTCTTTTCTTGGTTTCTTCTTGAAGCCTTAATTCTTCGGCAAGTTTAGCTGCCTCTTCGGCTTTCCTGCTTTCTTCCATTCTTATTGCTTCTTCCGGTTTGGCTTGTTCTATTTCCTCAAGCCTCGCCTCTTCAGCTTTTTGTTTTCTTTTGAGCTCTTCCTCTTGAGTCTTTTCTCTTGTCTCCATCTCTTCCAAAGTCATAAGGTGTGGAAAATCAGTATCCATATGGTCCTCCTCATCATTGTCTCCCCTTTCTGAAGCATTTTGCATCTCTACGTCTTCAGGTGTTACTGTGGTAGATTTGTAGACGATCATATCAGCAGTGGTACCCGTTTCCTGAGTTTGATCAACTGGAGTGGATTCAGGAATACTGCTAGATCCTCCTACCTCAGGAATGTTGCTTGATCCGCCAGCCTCGCTTGTTTTAGTAAACGGAGGAGGTGGAGGTTGATCAGCTTGGAAGGAGTCGATTTTGCTGTGGAGGAGACCTAACTTAAGAGCTCTTTCATTTTCTTCTTCCACAGACAGACCAAGGTTTGTGTGAGCCTCTTCTTGTTTTTCTTGTTCTGCAATCATAGGTTCCTTCAACTTTTCTCCCCTTAGCCTTTCTTCTTCCAACTTAGCATCTGCTTCAGTTAAAGGTCTTTGGATGAATGTTGTTTGTTTTTCTACTTCTTCAACAAATTCATCGATGCTTCTGTCCCAATCTTCTATGGTCATGTCCAGATCTTCAAGATCGTCATCCTGTTTGTTATAAGCTTCCCTATAAACTGGACCACTATCGGATTCGGTTTCTGATTCAGATAGTTTTGGAGAAGATGGTGGTGTGGGTTCAGGAACTGGTTCAGGAATAGGTTTCTTGACTGGTATTCTGATCTTAAGAGTTCTCTTGTGAGGCTTTTTAGCAGATTTGGTAGAGCTTTTGGAACTACCAAACTTGCTACCTTTCTTTCCCTTTTTCTGCATAAACGAAGGTAGAGGGACTTCTTCTAAGAACCCTACTTTCTCTTCCTTGAGAGCTTGAACGTAATACTTGTAGTTCTTGCATTTCTTTACTTTATCATTCAAGAGACATCCGGGAAGTATCATTCCTTGCTTATGTGTACTGGTATCAAGTCTCTTAATCTGCTTGAGAGTAGACTCATTTCTGAATGCGTGCTTGTCATCATCATCCAATCTTTGAGGAATGTCGTCATACTCATGAAGGAAGCTTTCAATGAGTAGCTTGGTGAAGTGAACAAATGGAATCTTTGCAGACTTGTGTTGTATGTGCCACACAATATCTTCCCAGATAATACTAGCAAAGTCCACCAGTTTGACATTTGCCATAGCCCAGAAAAGTTTGAGATGTTGGAGTTTGGGGTGTTCGTGACCAGTATCTCTGCCAGATAAGGACTTGGTAATTAGGATGTACAAAGTTCTCCATGGTTGTGGAAGAAATATTGTGTTGACCTTTGAGTGTCTAGTCACCACCTCTTCTGACTCATCGTATCCAATATCCAGTAACCATGCAATTAATTCTTCTTCATTAGGAACTGGGTGGTACTCTTCATCTGGACCAAGTTCGGGCAAACCAAGAACGCCACGAAGAGTCTTTGTCCACAGTGACTTGTCTCTTATGAAGAATACATGTGAAAGATTCTTCGCCAAGGTCCAGTTGAATTGTATGCCAAAACTGGTGAATGTAGAAGCAAGCTACTGATGCTGATTTGGTGAGCAGGATTTTGTACAGGTGATAGACTAAAGCATCCACAACTACAATGCAAGAGGATTCATTGCATGTGATTTTGTTGAAGTTGACCCTTAAGTTGTTCTTTCTAATCTCACTGGAGTAATCTTCGGGAAAAGTTTCTTCCCATGTGAGCTTTGGTTCAGGTACAGGTTCTTGTGGAATGTTTGCTTGTTGGGCCATCTAAATTGATCATACACAAACATAGACATTTCAATAATATAATTTGTTAGCTCATATATTAATTTACATGTTTATGCATGATTGGATTGATCAGTGGGTGTTTGTGTTCAAAATGTTGTTATATGATAAACTTGTATATATGATGTTAAAACTTAATAGAATTTGATTACAATCAATGCCCAATATGTGTTAACACATACAAGAGTTTATACATTTGAAAAATTACAACACTTAGACAGATTTCAAGGAATCAGACAAAGTTACGCGTAAGATATGGAAATCCTACGCATAACATTTCTTATGCGTAAGGAGTTATATTATGCGTAAGATCAGAATCTACGCATAAATTACATCTTACGTGTAAGATCAAACTTTTGCGTAGGCCAATTCTTATGCGTAGAAATACATCTTTTGCGTAAGATTTTAGCTTATGCAAAGGTTTGAACCTTATGCGTAAGCTAAAACTTATGCGTAAGTTTTGACTTATGCGTAAGATAATCACTTAAGCGTAAGAAAAACTTATGCGTTAGAAATACTCTTTTGCGTAAACATTGTCTTATCTAAGACAAGTTTTTCAAATGGGTCGAATCTTAAGCGTAAGGTTTCATCTTACACGTAAGATGAATCATCTTTTGCGTAGGAATGCATCTAATTGAAAATCACCTTCAAATTTTAAGTTTCTTTGATTCCTGAAAGATTTAAACACCACCACTGATCAATACCTTATCCAAATACATCCCAAAAGCTTTGAATCACAAAATTTATGCGTAGACAAGCACAAAACCAAAATTATGCATAAGAACGTACGAACAACAAATTACAATCCAATTCAAACATGAATCTGGGTTGAAATGAAAGTAAGGCGAATGTTATATACATGCTAAGGAACCTATAGACCAATTTATAACAATTTATATCCACACAAACTCAAAATCATAACTGCTAGTGTCGCTTGACCTAAACTCATCAATTCAATCTCAAAACATGTTTCTGGAATAATTAATGCGCTAAGATATGACCATAAACACTAATAAACATCATCCTTAACAATTAATTGAACCAATTCATCAGAGATCAAAATTACCCAATTCATACGATGAACCCTAATTAAAAGTTATGAACGATTAGTGTTTCTGGGCTTGGTTAGAATTTATAAACATGTTTAGTGATGTCCTAGGAACAAATCCCACTAACCAATTCACACACTAACACCCTTAATCATTAGTTCTAATTTTACGCAAACCCTAAAAGCCATTTTAATGATTATTGAAAAACTAGCCGTTGGATCTAGATGAAATTAAGAACCAATGTTAAGAAACATGATCAAAACACTTTGGCACTTACAAATTTGAAGAACAATGTATGGATCAACAAGTTGAATGTGAGTCGTTGATTAAGTTTGGTGAGATTAGTAAATGTGAATATCTGTTTTTGCAGGTATAGTAAATGTGAAGGTCAAAGTTTGCATTTTGACTAGGGTTAAAACTAGTTTTCCTTAGTGACACTTATGGTCCCTTATCCTTATAACAGTCTTACACAAAGTACATTATAAGCTCACAATTTAACTTAAGTAAGTTACACCATGTATTGTAACATAACAATTTTGGATAACATTTCTCCCCTTGACCTTAGACCGATGTCCATTTAATTTAAAAAGTTTGTTTCAATAGTCAAGGAGAGTAACCCAAAAAACCTTTTAAGAAACACATTTTAATATTATAAAGCTAAAATATTATTGGTAAAAATGCAAGTACGAAGTAAACGTTTTGAAAATTATAAAATTACTATAACTCCCCCTCAACACTTGTTTTTTTTTAAATAATTTTAGAAATTTGTAAAAATTAAAGTGTTGAAAAGAGAGGTTGGTACTTGCATTTTTTTTTTGAAAAGTGAAAAAGTAGAAAAGATAAAATCTTTTTGTGTTTTGTTGGTTTTATATTTTTGTATTTTGTTTTTGGAAAAAATATTTACAAAGATAGTTTTGATGTTTGACGATCATTTGTGTTTTAAAAACTTTTCCAGATCTTCTAGAGTCAAACATCGCATACCAATTTGGTGGACTAAATCAGCAAACCTTGTTGGAGGTAATGCTTTAGTGAGTAAGTCTGCCAACTGGTATTCAGTTCCCACAAAATATAATTCAATTGTACCCTTTTCGACATGCTCCTTGATGAAATGATAGCAGAGATCAAAGTGTTTGGATTTGCAATGACGAACGGTGTTGCAGGAAATGGCAATGGTACTTTTGGAGTCACAGTAGATCGGAATCCTATTGAATAGGTAGTCGTAGTCTTTAAGTTGTGATCTCATCCAAATGACTTGAGTACAACAAGCAGACATAGCTACGTATTCAGATTCTGTTGACGACAGTGATGTGCAGTCCTGCTTCTTAGATTTCCAACACACAAGTTTATCTCCGAGAAACTGTAATCCACCAGTTGTACTTTTGCGTGTGTCTAAGCATCCTGCATGGTCAGCGTCTGAAAAAGCAATTAGTTCAAAACCAGAATCCTTCGGATACTAGATTCCCAATTTAATGGTTTCCTTTATGTATCGAAGGATTCGTTTAGCCTCATTGAGGTGCCTTTCAGTTGGTTTGGACTGATAACGAGAATACATGTAGACAGCAAATACTATATTAGGTCTACTAGCTCTGAGATACATGAGTGACCCAATAATACTTCGGTATTTGGTAGGGTCAACAGGAGTCCTATGTAAATCAGCATCTAGTTTTGTGGGATAGGCCATTGGTGTATTATAAGTATCACAACTCATCATTCCATGTTTCTTTAAAATTTCCAAAGCATATTTGGATTGATTTAGAAAAATTCCACAGGGTGATTGATGAACTTGTAGTCCTAAAAAGAACGAAAGTTCACCCATCATGGACATTTCAAAATTTACTTTCATTAAATTTGCAAAATCATTTGAGTAACTTCTATTTGTTGAAGCAAAAATAATGTCATCGACATATATTTGAACAATTAGTAAGTCCACCCCGTATGTTTTTGTAAATAATGTTGGATCCACCGAACCTTTAGAAAATTTATTGGCCAACAAGAAAGCAGATAATTTGTCATACCACGCCCTTGGGGCTTGCTTGAGTCCGTAAAGAGCCTTTTTGAGTCGATAAATGTGATTGGGATGCTCAGGATCAACGAAGCCTTCTGGTTGGCTGACATAGACCACTTCACGGAGTTCACCATTCAGAAATGCCATTTTCACATCCATTTGATAAACAACCATGTTCCTATGGGCAGCATATGCCAGAAAGATCCGAACAGCTTCAAGTCTAGCAACTGGAGCAAAAGATTCTTCAAAATCAATTCCTTCTTCTTGGAAGTATCCTTTAGCTACCAAGCGTGATTTGTTACGTATGACAGTGCCCTCAACATCTAGTTTGTTTTTCCAAATCCATTTTAGCCCAATGACAAAGACTCTGTCAGGTCTTTCAACTAATTCCAAGACTTCTAATCTTTTGAATTGCTGAAATTCCTCTTGCATAGATTCAATCTAGTTGTCATAAGTCATTGCTTCTTTAATGTTCTTAGGTTCTTCTTGACAAACTATGAGTGCATAGATACAAGTTTCACCATCTGTGTGAAGTCGTTGTCTCGTCATGATTGGTGCATCTGGATGGCCAATAATTTGAACTAAGGGATGATCTCGAGTCCATTTGTGTGTCGAAGGGTGTAGTTGATAGGTATTTCGCATGTTAGCAGGATCCAAATTGCATGTGGATGACTCAGCTACTTCAGGAAATGTTGGAGCCGGTGCAAACGGGTTAAAGAACGCATTTGGATCATACTCTGCGGGTTGTGGAACTAATTGTGGTGTAGGATCTTCAGCTGATTGGCGTAAGTTGGAAGCGGTTTGTTCTGCTGTTATGGGAGATGCAATTGGAGGACCGTCTTTCTCAACAGTTGTTGTTGTTTGTTGAGGTAAGTCAGGTACTTGAATATTTTCATGTTGTGCAGCGGAAATTGGTGAGACCTCAGGAGAACGGTATACAATTGTATCATCAAATAGTGGAGCAAGCAGGGTTTCCAATTCTTTGTGGTTGAGAGGCAATGGTTCAGCCGAAGAGTCCAGAAAGTTAAGATGGTTGTGTTCGGGTCCTAAGCTGTTTTTCTCAGAAGCCATTTGTATGAGTTCATCAAAATTAGCATGAATAGTTTCTTGAATCTCTCTTGTACGACGATTCCATATCCGAAAGCCTTTGGAATTTTCACAATATCCTACGAACACTCCGATGTCAGCCTTTGCTTTAAGTTTACCTAAATCATCACGATCATTTTTCGGATAACAAAGTGCTCCAAATACATGAAAGTAATCGATGTTTGGTTTTCTTTTGTGAACAAGTTGACAAGGTGTTTTGCGATGGCGTTTTGCGATCATACAACGGTTTTGGGTGTAACATGCAGTTGAAACAGCTTCCGCCCATAAGTAATCTGGTAATTGAGCATTTATCAACATGGTTCTTGCAGCTTCTACTAACGTCCTGTTGCGTCTTTCAACGACTCCGTTCTGTTCTGGGCTTCTTGCAATAGATGTTTGATGTTCAATTCCCACTTTCTTAAAATATGACCGAAGAGTCTGATTCTTAAATTCTGTACCATTGTCAGTTCTGACCATTCTAACCGTGTTTCGTAACTGAACTTGAATTTTAGTGAGAAAGGTGATGATCATTGAAGGAGCTTGATCTTTACTGCGTAGAAAATAAACCCAAGCCCATCTGGAGTAATCATCCACAATTACAAGTATGTAGTGTTTACCATTGATACTTTGAACACGCATCGGACCACACAAATCCATATGAAGCAATTGTAAAACATGATTCATACTGTGCTCGATTTTAGAAGGAAAATGAGCGCGAGTACTTTTTCCTTGTTCACAGGTCGGACATAAGTGATCTTTGGTAAAACAGAATCTTGGAAAACCATCAACAAGTTTATGACGAGCAAGTTCAGTCATAGTTTTGAAATTCAAGTGCGAAAGACATTTATGCCATAACCAAGATTTAGTTGATTCTGCTTTGGAGAGAAGACATATCAGAGATGTTGCAATCATGTCAGACATCGATATAGTATAAAGATTTGAACCACGTGAGCCAGACATTAGATCATTTCCTTTTAAGTCACGAACGAAACAAGTTTTCTCACGAAATGCTACATCTAAATCCCTATGACAAAATTGACCGACTGAAAAGAGGTTGTGACCTAGGCGTTCCACATAATAAACACGACTGATTTCAATGTTCCCACTGACATAGTCACCGTATCCCATGTTTAAAGCATAATGATCATTCCTGAATCTGACAGTTCCGATAAACTTTGAAACAAAGTTGACTAACAATTTGAGATTTCCTGTCATATGTCGGGTGCATCCGCTATCAACAATCCAGAGAACAATATGCACCACCTGCATCACAAGAAGACGATGAGGATGTAACAGAAGTAAGGGTGGAACCCAAAGAAAGTGCGGGTTCCTGTTGGTTAGAAGCACACATATTCAACAATTTAGGAATCCATGTAAATTCTAGTTTATATTGTAACTAACGTTAACAATTCCAACTAGTTCTCGCTTTCTTTTTGTTGAACTCACTAGTTTTGGGCGTGTTCCTAGATTTGTTCTTTTTAATTATGGGGGTAACTACAACATCATTAGAAGCCGTAGATGGCGGTTTTCCTAATATTGACTTAGAGGCAATAGTGGGCCTAGAAGGAATGCCTGTACTACGTTTCTTATGACGATTTAAGAGAGAATTAGCTACACATTTTGCGTGATCACCAGATGATACAGTTTTATGACAAAACACACAAGATGCATTAATAATCAAACCATTCAAAGGTTCATCATTAGTTACATTGAGATTTTGATTACAATTTGCTAGATTAGAATCTAAATCAGATGCAACATGAGTTTTATTCGAATTCCTAAGTTGATCTTCTACTTCTTGAGCTTCTAGTGTTCCTCTTTTACGTTGCAAGATCCTATTCTTCTTGTTACTTTTTCGCTTGGGTCTACTAACGCTATTAGTGGAGACTAGTCATGTGCAAGTGAAAGGGTCAAAATTAATGTTTTGAACATCATTTCCCTTATCAGTTTTGTCTACTTGGTACAATTCTGGTACTATCACAATGGTGTCAATAAACTTTCCTTTTTGAAGTAGCTTAATTTTCTCTTTTAATTCAATGATGATGTAATTTTTATCCTGAATATCAGACTCAAGTAAACCATTGCAATAATGAATGTGATTGCGGTTTTGTTGCCACTCGACGCTTTCAATTTTTAAATCCGCAATTTCTTTTTCATATTGAAGACATTTATTTTGAACGATTCATTGTTTTTACAAATCTGACAAGTTTTTGAAACATTATGACTTTGAAATTGTAATTCCAGTTCAAGACTTTGAGCTTGACACCATTCAAGCCTTTGTTTGAGTTGACAAATTTCTTTTGAAATTTGTTTTCTCACATCATCATTGGTTTGTCTTATTTTATCATTTTCTTGTTTTAATGCCTCAATTTCGGTGTTAAGCAAAACATTATCAGCACAGTGATCTTCCACAAGCATAGAAGTACCAGATTTATAGAGATCATTCATGATAATAGACAAAATATCAGCATTGAGAACTTCTTCCAAGAGTCGATCGACATCATTTTTCAAAACTCTGTTTCTATGCTTTTGAACCAAAATTGCATTTTCATTTTATTTGAAAACATTTATCATTGATTTGACTTCTTTATGAAGATGTTGTTCCCAACTTGTAGCACAATGACGGAGATGTTGAACGATTGGCAACATTTGTTTTTGAAAAATATCTCTCTTTTCTCGCTCGTAAGCAGATTGAAAAGTTTCAATTTTTATTTCTGAATTACGTTCAATTGTTTTCTCCAAAATTTCGATGTCTTCCATAAAAGTTTTGAAATAATTTAAAACACAACAACTTTTTGGTAAAGGTGTAACTTCACCAGAAGATGGTAAAGGACCATTTACTTGTGCCACAGTTTGGACAGGAGCCGCATTAGAAGATGAAACATATGACTCAGTGACAAACCAAGATTTTTCAAGTATTTCCTTTTGAGGAACAAAAGACTTAGAAATGTGAGCAGTTTTTGAATAATCATATGGTTTCCAATATTCAACTTGACTCATTTTTTATCGACTCTCTTCTTCAAGTTCTTCCTCTTCCTCAGTATCATAAACAATAGTACGCACAATTGTATCATCACGCATATATACCATACTGTAGATTTTAGGATTTTCTTTGAACGCTTTGTGAAGAAACATTGATTTGTAATCACCAAGTGCAAAACCTTTATCGGGTCTCGGTTTTAAAGTAAAATTTTGAATTGTTGTTACAGAGCCCCCGGTTTTATAACCAACATTTCGAAATTCTTTAAGTTGTTTTTCTAGATCGACAATTTCATATAGTAACTTTTCTTCATATTTCCTTTTTCGCACTTTATGTTCATAAAAATCCTTTTTGCAAATTGACAACTCTGTTTGTGTTTTTGAAAGTTCTTTCTGAAGCTGTTCAACTTGTTTTTGAAGTTCACACTTATCATTTTCAAGTTTTGAAACCAACTTTCCATTTGACTCAATTAAATCTTGCATTATGTATTGAAGATCTTGTTCTTTATTGTAATATTCTCGAAAAGCTTTTTCAAAACTTTTTTCATGTTTAACCTTGTGTTCCAGATTTGAAAGTTGTATTTTATAACACTCAATGTCTTGTGTAAGTGACTTATTTGTTTCTTTTAAAGCTTTATTTTTCTCATTGCATTTCATTATTTGCAATTGTTGAGCATTCAGTTGTTTAGACAACAATATAAGGTCAGGGTCTGGATCAAACAATGGTTCATGTTGTTTAATAGGATCATGTTTATCATTCTCAATAGGATTATCAAACGAAACAACTGTGTTGTCATCAAATGTAACAACTATGTTCATTTGTTCATCTTCTAAAGAAGATAAAGATGAGTTGGATGGAACAACTTGCACCTTATCTGATTCAGAAGCAGAGGGTGATGCTATTTCATGTATTAGGCACGTATTAAGATCATGTACCTAAGACAAGCCATGAGTGTCATACACTGGGCCTGAATCATTCATTTGAAGTTCCTGCATGTTGGCCATAAGCATCACAGCTGCATTTGCTTCCAGATCTTCCATGTCATCATCATTGTACGCATTTGCCATGAAGTTGTTCTCCTGCTCAGTGAAATGTCCTTCCTTTTCATCTTTGAGAGCCATGAGTAATGCCTGCTTGTGAAACTTACTACCCCGAGTTCTCGGTTTTGGACATGCTGTTGCAATATGACCTTTCTCATTGCAGTTGTAGCACCATACTGCATTTCCAGAGTTAGAGTTCCCAGTTACAACACTTTCATTCCTTTTCTGAGTAGCACCAGAGTTGTATCTGAACCCTCCATTGTTGTTAAACCTTTGTTCATTTCAAGAATTTCCCGAATAACCAACTGATCGTCAATAATTTCGATTCTGTATCTCAACCCTCCCATCTTGAATGACAGCTTGATTCCTAGTGTTTAATGAAGAGCGGAGACGGTTGTTTGTTTTGTTTGAGAATTTGCTGAAGGCACGAGCAATGAGAGCAAGTCCTTGATTCAACGTATTGAAGTCATCATCTTCATCGTCATTAGAATTAGAGTAGTACATTGACTCACTGTTCTCATAGGGAATAGGTTGATTAGATTGTTGTGAAGATTCATATTGGATCATCTGATTTGGAGTTGTAGGTTGTGGGTAGCTGAAGTAATTATGTTCCTGAACATAAGCATGATTTGACATTGGAGGTGGAGTATACTAAGATTGAGCTACGAGTGCCAATGAATTTGGTGTTGGTGGTGGTAAGTAACCTCTTCGAAGAGCACGATCTTTCTTCACTTCAGATTCATGGTGTTTCAGAAAATCATACAACAAGCCATATGGTGCATCATGAAGATTTTTGGTTTGACGAACGAATGTCACATACTTTTGCCAATCCGGACCAAGACTTACGACGAATTTGGAGTTCACTGCGATCCTTGGTACTGTAATTTTGTGTCGTTCCAAATCATTTACCACATTAGTGAAACAATGATAATAGGATTCAAGTGACTCCCCTGGTTCAATTGAGATGTTAGTGTATTCCATGTAGAGTTTGGATTCCATATCATCTTTGTTCAATATAGCTTTAGCCATTTTTTGAGCATCAACACTTCGATAAATTGGATTAGGTATTCCTTGAAGTATGTAGGCCATGGCATATTCATCAGCTTCACGATGTAGTTTCTGCTCTTCATTTAGTTGAGATTCTGGAAGGGGTTTCTCTACAGGAGCCCTAGGAGGATCAGCAGATGGATCTCGACTTTCAAGTCTAGTTGGCCACTCAAATGGTCCTTCAAGTATAACTTGTTTCAAGAATTTCCCATGGAGTTTCTTAAGTTCAAGGAATCGTAAGAATCGACTTGACAACTAAACATAGTTCCCAGGTGTTAGCATTGGACGTGTTTCAAGTGATCCTGCCTCATGTCTGGATGGTTGAGTCGTAATAACTTCACACATTCTATCAAACTAGTGAGGTTGTTTGGACGAATACTGAGTGGGTTGTTGTGACATTGGATATGGTTGTTGTTGAGGAATGATTTGATGTTGTTGCATCATGAGATATTGTTGTTTTGGCTGAAACGGTTGTTGCTGAAAGTGTGATTGTGATGGTTGTTGATACGATTGTTGCTGATGGTATTGATGTGGCTGATACTGCTGATGTTGTTGTTACTGAGGATGAGAGAAGTAGTAATTTGGTGGTTGAGACATCTTAGAACACTTTTGTAATGTTGGATCTTGTAGAAGATTGAAATGTATGTTCCTTTGGTTAAGATCAAGAATCCTTTGGCAAAGATGAGAATCTTACGCATAACACAAGACTTATGCGTAGACTTAAAAGTTATGTGTAAAGGTTGATTTTATGCGTAAACAGTGAGTTTATGCGTACGATTTTCCTTTACGCGTAAGTTTAAGCTTATGCGTAAGAGTTTATGCGTAAGGTTCAAAGACCAAACAAATCTTTCAAACTTGTCCAAGCTTAAAAGATATCCGTAGTCGAAGTATTCCACTAACTTATCCAAGCTAGGGAAGTACTGACTCACCATAGCACGAAGATAAGACCGTTGATGAAGCTTAATAGTAAATCTGTAACTTACGCGTAAGAATAAATCTTATGCGTAAGAATCCAAGTTATGCGTAAACTGGCAACTTTTGCGTAGGATCTGAATCTTAAGCGTAGGAATGGATCTTAGGCATAGAAAAGGGGTTTTTCACCAAAACTTAAGCGTAGACTTCACTCTTATGCGTAGAAATGGGGTTTTTGGCAAAACTTATGCGTAGACTGACCAAATAGTACTGTTGACAGCTATAAAGTTGTACTATGCTAAAATCTTATGCGTAGAATGACCAGAAACTTGTAAAAATCACTACTTTTTGAAGAAAAATGCTTAGAAATAAGGTTCTATTGATCAAATAACTTCCCCAACACTTAGAAAACACTAAATATGAAAGATTTAGCTACCAAAAACTAGTTTTCTAATATCAAAGAAGCTACAAAACACAATAAACTAGGAGAAAAAGTACTAAAATCTTTAAAAGATCAAAACTTTATGCAAAATCTAAGCTTCTAATCACTATATCAACCTTGAAACTTGTCCAAGCTTCAAGATTTGAGTGAAAGAAACAAAGAAAAAGCAAAAATATAAAGAAAAAACACCCTAAAACCCACGTTAACACCAAGAACAACACTTCAATCTCTATTAGGCGAATGATACCACTTGTTAGGTGCCCATATTGATGTTACACAAGTAAAGAATGAGATAGATATAAGGATTGGTTGATTACAAGAATTATGAAAAGTGAAAGAACAATAGTTTCATTAATATATCAAAATAACCAACAAATGTTATGTTTACATAAGCCTTGTATTTATAGGAGGGAAGCTAGGGCAACATTCCCTAGTACCTTTCAAGCTACTAACATGGGCTTTGTAAGCCTTATGGGCTTTTACATGTTGCCCATTAACTAAAATATAAACATAAATATTACTAAAGCAACCTAGTACAAAATGTAATGACCGAGACTTGACTAAATACTAAAGTATGTTCCCAACAATCTCCCCCTAAGGGTCGGTCATCACGGTTGCTGGACGTCTTCATTTCTGTCTTTAACTTGTGACATGTATAACTTTTGACGTCTTCAAAAAATGTTGTAAGATGAATGTACTTTGTTCTTAGTCTTTGTTCTTTGGTTATAATGTAGTGATTGTGTTATGAAGTTGTCTGCCGTTCGTCACTTCTGTGTCTGAGGTGGTTGTCCGCCATTCCAACATGCTCATACATCTTTGGACTTTGTCTTTTAAGTGCACGAAGTGCTTTTACATTCACATTGATCTTAGTCTTTGAACTTTGTAGATTCTTCTTATTGGTGTAGAATCTGTCTTTGAACTTTGTGGTGCTTAGATCTTTGGGGGAGCTTTCTTTGACTTCAAGATGTATGCATGAGCATGCTGGAATCTACCATCATGGAGGCAATTTTGTACCTGCAGGTAAACAGTTAGCAATAATCAACTGGTACTTACAGATAAGGAATTAGAGCTCGTCAACAGCATAGTGTGAAGACTCCTTCTAATCCTTATCAAGGCCGTTCCCATGTCATAACCAAGTATTTTCCCTTGGTTATTGCACGAGTAAACTATCTGCCCTTATTACATAACCAAAATTCATGAATCTAATTGTTTGGGATATTTTACCCACGCGAGCGCGAATATAGTTGATAGATCTATTGGAGTTTGACAACTCTCGTTGGTATTAACACCTCACTGGGTGGTACCAATAAGTACTATATTTGAACCCACTGAAGGTTTAACTTTGGCAAGTTATCCTTCCCGTCCCCTCATGGTTTGGTCTGCAAACCCCATGACCCGGACTGTTAACGTGTGGTTCATGAGCTTAGTGCAATATACCTTCTATCCCTAAAACCTTTCCACACATAGGTTTAAGCTGAACCCTGTGGAACTTGTATTCATACCTTAACTATTTAAACCTATGACTCTCACTCAACCTATATGTTGACTTTTAAGCATGTTATCCTAGGTAATTAGGCACTATAGGAACCTTGGCACGGAGAAGTACTGGACATGAGGATGTCCAAAATAGTTATCATTCATCAAGTTCTGTGTCATAAAACATATCTTAGGGACCTCTCTTTTGGTAAAAGTACATCTTTTACTGTAAAAACTCTGATAAATAAATGAATGATAACATCCTTTTAAAAACGTCTCTTTTCGAGTCGTTTTCTATTATCTTGTCTTTGTTCCATGAGTAATACCCCAAACACTTAATCCGCTGCGATCAGTGAATAACGGGGGTGTTACAGTTGTGCACAAGAGTCATATGACCATTTTTCAAACATCAATCAACATGTAGTTTATTCACACTTCTCCCCCTCAAAAATTGCATATGTGGTTACCATTTTTGATGGAACATGTGAATAAGAATACGATAAAAGGTAAGTAGATCCACTTGATGACTGAAGGAACTTGGAAAAAGCATGGAGCATGTAGATTAGAATGGTCATAAAAAGAAGATTTATCTTCTTCTAAAGATAAAGCGCACTATAGCATACGCCTTTCTTTTCTTTAAGGAGCGGGGCCTGAGGTGTTGTCTGCAGATGCCATTTTGTTGACATTAAGGACCAAGGCTTGAACTACAGAGTTTAAATGTCATTTGTCGTTGAAGAATGAGGCTTGAACTGATGTGTTCAAACTTCATATTTCACTAAAGAACGAGGCTTAAAATGATGTGTTCAAATGTCATATTTCGCTGAAGAATGACGCTTGAACTGATGTGTTCAAACATCATATTTCGCTAAAGAACAAGGCATGAACTGATATGTTCAAACATTATTTGGGATTTCCCCTCATATGTTGTGAGCAGCCTGAGTCCAAATATCAAAGGACGATTTGTACGACCTTCATTTGAATACAGATGAAAGTAGAAAGTTTGGAGTGCCAGATCCCCAATTTATGTTGGGGTCTAGTTGGTTAGTGTAAACAATCTCTGGAGCAGTTGAAACCATAGGTTCCTTGTTTTTAACAATGGGGGCCAGCACTAGTAGATGCAATAGACCTAGTTAAAGGGCATTGTGTATCTAAAGCGATAACTCTACTAGTTGGCTTCCATTCCTTAACAGGCACTGTTGTATGCATGGTAATCCTAGTTAAAGGGCAATGTTTGCCAAGCGTAACAATTGTGAAATTTTGGGTCATTATTTTACTTTTTATATTTATTTATTATCCTATTTTAGGTAAATTTACATTTACCGAGAGAGTTACCCGTGTACGTCGTAACGCATACAATTAATTCAACTGACACTAAACTATGTCCAATCTACATTTTTATGCACTTTTGGTTCCTTACAATCCTATTTTAAAAGTCAAAATTTACTTTTCGTATGTCCCCTCTCCGCAGGAGCTAATTAGTGTTCTCTGCAATTCGTCTGAAGTTCAAAACCCCAACATAATACGCATTGTCGAACTTTGTTACTTCCTTCAACCCATAGCGGTTATTCTACATGAAAACGTATTGAGTCTTGTAGGAAATCATGAGTACCTACCTGCGTCTTGTGCCCACATGCTCTATTGCCTTGTGCTTTGTCAACTATATAATCTTACCTATTTCTTTGCCAAGCGAATCATTCATGTCAAAGACAAAAGAAACAAATTAATTCCCTATGGGATGTTTCTAACCCGTCTTTATCATTACTACATGAATTCTCATCAACACCTCCGAAGCCGTGCTTACACGCTTTTCAATCGGTTCATGGAACCATTTAGTGAGTCACACATGGTCTCCTTCCTAAACCTTGAAAACAAACTCTATCATACTTCATCAAGTGATGACGATGAGTGAAAATATGGAAAATTGATCAAGTCAATTGGAGGAGTTATCAAAGCATCATCAACAATAGAGGAGAATGAAGTATTAAAACTTGATATATATTAAGCTTTATTATTAATTTAAGTATTATCATATTAACTATTTTGAAGGATTGACTATGGTCAGTTAACATTAACTATTTTACGATTGGCAAAACTTTTATCTTATTTGGGGTGTGTCTTTCATTTTTACCACCCAAATGTATGTTATCATGTTTTACTCTTGGTAATTTTTATCATATGATCATTATTTATTGATGCGTGGGAATTGCAACAGGCTTTACCTCTCGAGGGATCTCGAGAAGCTTACAACTCCCACCAGGCAGTGTACCTGATCGTTGTAGTATAGTATAGTGACAAGTACCCGGGGATTGATCGTTCAGCTTAGGAATAGTGTCGCTAGGATTAGAAAGCCTAAATACTAGTTCTAAAGGTGAGGGATGATTATTTTTGTGTTTTTATATTTTTTAGAAAGCAATTAAAATCTCGGGGTTTGAAGGGTTTGGGCAGAATTAGTTGCTATTCAACTAACCCAATACTAAGATGCAATCAAAATAAAATACTAAAAATGAAAATAAACTAATTTATACTAAAGTTGTGAGCAGTAATTGGAGAAAATGTGTTTACTTAGATTTCACTACTCCCTAGACATCTTTTACACATTAATTACTTGTTATAATTGCATGGATGACGGATCGTATTCCTTAATACCATTCATGGGGTGGCACACATAACTCCCCAATTCCATGAGCTCTTATTTCCTCCTACACCATGCCCAGCACAACTATAGGGATTGTAAACAGTGGCTCATGCATTAAATACAACCAACAAAGACCTAGTGCACCTCGGTTCATGTTTCTTAAGACGTTCAAGCATGTTACCAATTGGAGATCTGCCAGTTTTCTTAAGCCTAACATATAAATCATTCATCCAAGACAAGAATAAACAAGTAATCAACACATAATCAATATCTAGGTTTCATTAGATCTAAGCAAACACAAGATAGATCTAGCCTAGCATGATGGAATTAAGACAAGAACAAGATATAGACAACCAACACATAGACATATTAATTGAATTAGAAGAACACTTATCTTGATTAATCATGCAAGGTCTGAATTGCTTCCTTTTCTAGATTTCTCTCCTAAAGTACCTAAAATCACAAAAGGAACGATTTAGGGCAATATTTGATTAAATAAATTCAATTCCGGGCTTAAATGACCCCCTAAAAGTGGTTCATTTTTCGCCTCATCATATACCCTTACACTTGAGATTTGCTTGTCCTCAAGCAAATGCGCTTTTATTCTACTCAAAAGACAAGTTAGGGGTCATTTAACACTAATATAAAAGTAATTACAACAAATAATCGTTCCACTAAAGACCAATAGACAAGCACGGAGGTCATACACTAGCACCTCACAAATAGTGTTTAGATACTCACATCTCTCAGGTGTAATAAAGTGTAAATTACAATATGGAAACGGAAGATATCTCTCACTACCTGTCATAGCAAAATAGATTACCATAGGCTTGGGAAAGGATCAAACCTCCACCACATGGCGTAAGCACCTAGGATAAACTATCAAAGAGGTCTTTTAAAGGGTTGTAACGTTAGGTGTAGGGATATGAAATACACGGTTTTGTTGGATAAAGGAAGTTTTACTTGTGGCGAGTTAACAATCTTAGTCAATTACATGTACAAGATGGCGTTGCTAAGCCAAGACTAGACTCGACTTAAGCTAATAAATGAAAAATATCAAAAACATAAAATGAACATAAAATGAAACGGGATGGTAGTCCGTATGTTTTTTTCTTTTTTTTTTTTTTTTTTTTTTTCATACACTCTTACCCTACCATCCAAAATAATACATCATAGGGAATGAACAATTCCCTTACACTTGAATTTTTACATACTTTACATTTAACTAATCTAATGACTCGAATTAAGAAAATCAAAACACTTGGAGCACTTTTAAGATTAACGTACATATGGGGGTAATAAATGATGTTCTTCCCCATTACTCCATAAAATAAGTACTTACCCATGAGTCCCAATCGTCCCAAAACAATATGTACAAGGATATGACTCGACTTAGCAACCATGTAATCAATTAGAAAGTTAACTTAGGGTTTAACAAATAACAATAATGCATTAAAAATGAGCGCATACACGGAAGGCTAAGGCGATTTGGTTGTACATTTAAGTGGGGTGTAACAAAGTCTTCCTTTAAGTAAAATGCTTAAAGTTAGAAACGAAAAGATAGGCTCGGAGGGGTGTACTAGGGGTTTTGTGTACTAAAAATGAGTACAACGCTAAGGGTGTGGGAAAAAATAGTTGACTTAACTAGCCAAGTCATATGACTTAAATGGTCAAGTAATTATAATACGGGTTTAACACAAGGGTGATCCTAATGCCTCTTATCATGTAGTAAATCCTACCACACGAATGTAATCTCACTAGCGGTCTCGGGATGCATCACTAACGCAAGTTCTAGAATCTAAATGCTACCGTACACTCATAAGCACTAATAATGAATGCTTTTCCTATCAAATCTAAAGGCGAACCTCACATATTTGGGTGGAAAATTTTTCTGAATATACGGTTATGTGCTAGTCATACAATCTCCTATCCATGAGACGCTTGCTATGGCTAAAGTTTCACTCCTAAATGTTGTAAAAAATTTTAAATTTGGCGCTAAAATTGCACTAACAAGTATTTCTCATAGTTTTATTACACCTCTACCATCAAACAAAGCAAACTCAAGCGAAAGTGCATATGTAAGGTATCATCTTTTTACCCTCCCCTTACACTTAAGATGAACATTGTCCCCAATGTTCAAGTAAAGAATGTAAAAGTGAAAAAGTAAAGAGAATGAAATCAAATACTCCCCTGATTCGCTCGGTATGGATAATAGGGTGGCTAGGTTAAATCTTCCTCCAAGAAAACGAACAATCAAAGCTTCCCTTCCAGAATATAAATCATCCTCTTGTCATACATAACCTGTAAAACCTGACAAAATAGACAAGACAACCTCGCGTAAAATCGGCGGCATTCTATATAAGTTATTAAATCCTAGAAAACAAGATAAGATATAATGCTTGTGGAATGAAGTTTGCAGATCTCCTGGAGATTATAAAACTTAATAATTCACAAAAACCATAAGACTCCGTTAGAAAAACAAAACCGGTAAAATTTCCAGATTTTAACTCCTGACGCCGTCAAGAGTAAACCCCTGACGCCGTCAGAATTGACCTGCAGAAATCCTTATGTTAAGTTTTCGGAAAATTTCTGGAAAAACTTGGTCCTACTTCCTGGAAAAATCCTGCAAAACTTCATTATGACTCAATACAAGCATTTGACTCTAACAAATATGAATATACATGTTCATTTAATATTGTGGAGAATCATGATCGGTTTGTTTCTTAAAAACATATTTGGGGTTTCCTCTTACACTTATCTTTTGCAAAAATACTTTTAGGTGGAGTTAAGACTAGGCCAAACAACAAAGTAAAGTATTTCCACTATTTGGTTTAGAAACATGATCAACCAACAATAAAAATAAAACATGCATACGGAAGCAAATAACGAACAAACAAATAAAATCACACAAAACATGGGTTGCCTCCCAAGAAGCGCTTTTCTTTATATACGAGTCTTGTAGCTAGACTCAAGGTCATGGGTTACTACGTGATCTCATCATCGGTTCCACTCTCTAGGTCGTCTTCTAAACCAGTTTTGTATTCCGGACCTAGTTGCAAGCATTCTTTGTAGAAACCAAGCATCCTATTTCTAACATACTCTACTCCTCTACGTCTATCCTCCTCATTCCTATAATAAGCCGCTTGCTTATGTTCCTTTTTGAAATTAGAGAGAAGGCGGTATTGCTCAATCTTGTAGGGCATTTGATAAGCAACCTCATCATTCTTTTCCTTGAATCTAACTATCCCTAAAGTTGGATCATAACTCATCCTAGTGGCCTCAACAAATGGTTTCCCAAATATTATTTGACTTAGGCAAGCATCTATCACCGGACGAGTGTCCTCAACTATCATAAAATCGATCTCATAGGTGAGATTCCCTATAATCACATGCAATCCTTTCACTCTTCCCGCAAAATTACTTATCAGGTTCTTATTAGGCATCATCCTAAAATTAAGTTGCTTCTTCATCACCCAATTGTAATAAGTCCTAGTCATGATGTTCACGGGGGATCTAGGGTCGATGTAAGCTTTCCATATATGCATGTGCCCGATATTGCATGGGATGTTAATGTTAGAGGGGTCTCCCATTTTGATAAGGGGGTCGCCAAAGATATATGTTCTCTCGGGACTATCGAATAAATCCTTATGGTATTCCCGTTCTTCCTTGGTTGGCAACTTATCAAAGTATTCTTCTATAGGTTCTACCTCCTCTAATTCCTCTCTACTATCAACCTCAACTTCCCTATTCTCATCCTTAGTCTCGGCTTTTATCCTAACTTCACTCTTGTCACTCTCTTCTATCTCCTTATCTATCGGCTTAATAGTGACAACATTAACAAAGTGGACCTCTTTAGATGATGAGGGATCCTTAATTTGGTTTCCGTTATTGGTGTCCCTAGTGTCCTTCCTAGGTGTGACTAATGCTTGGTTGTTGAGGGCTTTCAACAAGTTGTCAATCTTGTTGGTCATCTCCGTTTATTTTTGGTTGAATTCGGTTTCAAACCTAGCTATGCGAGCCTCTTGAGATGCCATAAACTTTGACATCAATCCTTCAAGATTGTTGGTACTACCAAAGTTGTTAGAAGGATTGTTGTTGAAAGTACGGTTGGATGGTGGACCGGTTGGTTGGTAACGGTTAGGCGGATTGGAGGAATTGGGTTGATTTTGTTTCCACCTAAGGTTTGGGTGATTTTTCCATGAGGGGTTGTATGAATCACCGTATGTGTTTGGCTCGGGCTTGAAAGTGTACCACTTATCTCCTGCTTCATCGGTACGCGTGGATGCGTAGTCCGCAAAAGCTGTTCCGGGGAGTTCCACACAATCACGAGTGTCGTAGGGACCACTACATAATTCGCATGAAGAAGTGATTTTGTTCACTTGGCTTGAAGGCTTAGGAGCATCGTAAGATTTCATGAGAAACTTGACTTGGTCCTCAAGTTCCACGATCCTACGGTCGGGAGTGCTAGAATTGTTCGAAGGCAAGGATATTGCCTTGACCGTTTTGTTCAAGTCACGGGGATCGTTCCAACTTTCGTTGTCATAGAGAGCAAGATCTTCTATGAGTTCCCATGATTGTTCCGCACTTAGATCACGTAGCTTACCACCGGCCGATTGGTCAATGGCTCGCCTCGTGGAGATGTCGATATGGTCATAAAAGATTTGGACTTAGAGCCAAAGATCTATGCCATGATGAGGGACTTTTTGGAGTAAGTCCTTGAAACGAGTCCATGCTTCGTAAAGAGATTCATTTTGACGTTGTTGGAACATCAAGATGTCATTTCTAAGCTTAGTAGTTCTCCCCGGTGGGAAAAATTGAGCAAGGAAACGAGTGGTGAGATCATCCCATGTGGTGATGGATCCCGCGGGTAAATGCTCAAGCCATTGACTAGCTTGATCCCGTAGAGAGAATTGGAATAGGCGTAAACGGGTAGTCTCTCTAGTTTCAACACCTAGGTCTATGGAATCTATGATTTTGAGGAAGTCCTTAAGATGTTGGTTTGGATCTTCGGAACGAAGTCCATGGAATGCACATCCGCTTTGCACCAACCGGATGGTGTCGGATCGCAAGGGGGTCACATTGGCTCCGGTGAGCTCAATGGTGTTTCGGTGGCCTTGGTGGCTAGGTCGGGAGTACTCTCCTAAGGTTCGGGGCCTAAGGGGTTCTAGTGGTGGGTTTTGTTGTGGTGGGATGATGGGTTCAAAGATGTTACCACCTTCCATGGTGTCGGATGGTAAAGAGTTACGAACAAAGGCACAAAGAAATAGATAGACTAAAGAAGACCTAAAAATAAAAATAAAATCTTACTAGAAAGGAATCTAGCAAGTAGACCTAATAAAAAGAAATTCTAACCTAGACAATAACTATTCCCCGGGCTGCGGCGCCAAAAACTTGATGCGTGGGAATCGCAGCAAGCTTTACCTCTCGAGGGATCTCGAGAAGCTTACAACCCACACCAGGCAGTGTACCTGATCGTTGTAGTATAGTATAGTGACAAGTACCGGGGGATTGATCGTTCAGCTTAGGAATAGTGTCGCTAGGATTAGAAAGCCTAAATACTAGTTCTAAAGGTGAGGGATGATTATTTTTGTGTTTTTATATTTTTTAGAAAGCAATTAAAATCTCGGGGTTTGAAGGATTTGGGTGGAATTAGTTGCTATTCAACTAACCCAATACTAAGATGCAATCAAAATAAAATACTAAAAGTGAAAATAAACTAATTTATACTAAAGTTGTGAGCAGTAATTGGAGAAAATGTGTTTACTTAGATTTCACTACTCCCTAGACATCTTTTACACGTTAATTACTTGTTATAATTGCATGGATGACGGATCGTATTCCTTAATACCATTCATGGGGTGGCACACATAACTCCCCAATTCTATGAGCTCTTATCTCCTCCTACACCATGCCCAGCACAACTATAGGGATTGTAAACAGTGGCTCATGCATTAAATACAACCAACAAAGACCTAGTGCGCCTCGGTTCATGTTTCTTAAGACGTTCAAGCATGTTACCAATTGGAGATCTGCCAGTTTTCTAAAGCCTAACATATAAATCATTCATCCAAGACAAGAATAAACAAGTAATCAACACATAATCAATATCTAGCTTTCATTAGATCTAAGCAAACACAAGATAGATCTAGCCTAGCATGATGGAATTAAGACAAGAACAAGATATAGACAACCAACACATAGACATATTGATTGAATTAGAAGAACACTTATCTTGATTAATCATGCAAGGTATCAAGGGGTTGGAACCCTTGAAAAACCTGTAAAGTTACACCAAAATCGTACTTAGGGTTTCTCCCAAAACTTCTCTCCTCAATGTGTGAAAATTAGAAAACTATATATAGAAAAATAGGTATGACGGCGTCAAGACAAACAATGTAACGCCGTCACCTCGCCGCCAAAACTCTCCTCGGACTGCCTAGATCCACTTCTGACGCCGTCAAGACTTAAACACTTCCAGGCCGTCATGACTCTTTTACTCTTGACGCCCTTCCTACGTGACGCCGTCAAATCTGTTCTGGGTCGTCATGGAAATTCATGAGATTTGCTCTTGACGCCGTCACCTACAGTTCCCAGCATGGAAAATTAAGACTTTGGCGTTTTCTTCACTTTTATGCTCCAAAAACGTCCGAATTGCTTCCTTTTCCAGATTTCTCTCCCAAAGTACCTAAAATCACAAAAGGAACGATTTAGGGCAATATTTGATCAAATAAATTCAATTCCGGGCTTAAATGACCCCCTAAAAGTGGTTCATTTTTCGCCTCATCATTTATTCACATCATGCTTCTAGATGATTATGATATTTGCTTAGATTATTTTATGTGCAAGTATCTAGATGATAATTTACATGCTTACTAGTAGCCTATTTAGTAGATCTATCACATGATCATATTAGTTGCTAGTTGTGACTTAGACCATGAAATCTATGTTATAGTTTTTGAGTGCATTGAGGTAATGGGATTTGCTACAAATAGTTCCCCTAGAATTACCCATTTAGGTAGCCTAAAACCTGCAGAATCACCAGCAGGTCATGGCACCACTAAATAGGGCATGGCACCACTAACTTTAGTGGTACCGTAGGGTATTTAGTGATACCGTACCCTGGGAATACGAATTTCACTATTCCCTTTTGCTTTTTGACCTATTTTCCCTTAGAATTTTGCAACCTTGAGCTGATCCCTATGATCCCATTCTCATAAACACACAATCCTATCACCAATGCATGCTTGAGTGTGGCTATTTAAGCTCTTATCATGTAGCTTCTTAGCTCACAAATCATACATCAATCAAAAACTTTAAATTTCTTCCACCATAGCCACCACATCCCACAAAGCCAAAAACCAAGGGTTAACATCAAACCATCTAAAGAAGTACTCCTTATTGATCTCACACTTGATGATGATGAAGAAATTCATACACCATTGAACTCCAACTCAACTTCATCTATCTCAACTCCACTTGCTCCCTCCAAAACAATATCAACTAGGCAAACCTCATTTTCATCATCCACAATTAGGGCAACAACACTTTCCTTAGCACCTAATCCACCTCAACCTTTGGCATTAACATTCACATTATCACCAACAACTCCTCTTGAGCCTAAGATTTGCTTCGACAAAAATGGGGAGAAGTGGGATATAAACTCATACTAAAAACTTGTCGAAACTAGTTTTTCACATAAATCGAGTTTATGTTTTGCCATCATCAAAAAGGGGGAGATTGTTCATGCAAATAATGTCTAAAAATGTTATTCTCATCTTTTGATATCTCTATGTTTTGATGATAACAAAATGTGAAAACATCTTACGTCAAAATTAACGTAAACAAGTTTTTAGTCGAAATATCCGATTTCTACGTCAATCACTCTAGGTATGAATAAACAAATTTACAACTTGACTAATGATCAAAGAAGTGAATTTGTGTTTTGAACTTCACATTTTTAGCTTGACAAAACTTTCTTTTCAAAAATACATTTTACAAATTATTTTTGAATTATAAAGAAATGTTTTATTTAGGAAAATCATTTCAAAAAATATTCCTAACAGCTATATTTTACCAAAACCAGCTCCAAACTCCCCCAAATAAAATTTCACCACTAAAGAAAAAAATTAGAGCTTTTTTGTCTGGCACGGTATCACGATACCACTAAATTTAGTGGTACCGTGTGACAATTAGTTGTGTCGTCCCTTTAAAATGGTTAAATTTCCAGATCCTATAAATACCACTTCATTTCCCAGATTTTGGCCATCCTTTTTCACACATAACTTTCTAGTTTCCATCCTCCTTTTCTTTCTACACTTCTTTGATCATTAGTTAGTTTTCGTTTTTTTTAAGAGTGATTCTTTCATCCAACCAAGAATCATCTACATACCTCTACTATTCAAGAGAAGAACACAAAGTATCAAGAAGATACAAGGTGTTGGTGTCATAGAGTAGTGCACTTGCATTACAAGTTGTCTACTTGATTGTATCTTGATATACATCAAGTGTATTAGTGTTTCTTAGTCATTGTGTTGATCATTGTGATCTTGTTGAGATCTTGGGGATCTCTTAAGTGTTGAGTGATATAGTATTGATCAAGTGGATCAAGAGTAGATTGTGAGGATTGTGTGGATCTTGAGAGGATTGTGTAGATTGTGTGAGGATCGTGTTGATCGTATAGATTGTGTGAGGATCGTGTGATAAGTGTGGATCATGGTAGATTGGTACTAGCTAAGATTAGTACTCAACATCTAGCTTAGTGTCGAAAAATAACGTAAGCGATGTTGTACAGTTTTCTCCGCCTGAAGGGAGTCTTGTTGATATAGTGCTAGAACTCTCGAGTCGGATACTCGGGGAGTGGAGTAGGGCGAAGAAGAGCTTCGTGACCGAACCACTATAAATCTCGTTAGCTTGGTTTGATCATTCTATCTCTTCTCTTTACTTATTTATTTCATATTTGTGTTAGTATAGTGTTGTGTTCATATTGGTGTTGATTGATTTCATCTACAATTGAATCTAAGTTTTTCATAGAGAAATTTTTATAACTAAAGTAAACAAGTTGGTAAACTATTCAACCCCCCCCCTCTAGTTTCCAACATGAATCTAGTAAACAAAAACCATTAGAGTTAAAACCTAAGTATATACTTATAAAAGATAGAAAAATACCTATTGCGTGCGATGAGGAAGTAAAAAGTTTTTATAAACTATCATTAAAAGCCAAAACCGGATTTTCTAAACCAAAATTAAGACCTAAAACTCCACCTCCAAATAGACCAAATAATCCTCATCCTCTGTCTAAAACCCCTCAACCTAGAAGAAATCAAGGTAGACAAAACTTTTCTAATAATAGTCACCCAATGTGGAATTACCCACATCAACCACGCTTTAACCCGTGGGGAAGACTTCCACCATATATGCATCCTAGTCAAATGCCTACCATGTTTGGTTCAAACAATTTTGGACCAATGAGACAATGGGGACCAAATTGCTAAGTTGTCATTCTTCGAATAAGTTGGAATCTCATCTACACATGACTTCTATAAGTCAACGGTAACTTGAAGTGCTTGAAGAAAATCGATTGAAGACTAAAAGGTACGCTTTCTTTTATGTCCATCGTTATAATTTGCATGCTTAGATAAATGATTAGTTAGATTAATTCTTAGTTATACATATATATTGTTTGTATCTCTTATACATATATACGTACATAACAGCCTATATACTTATAACCTAGAAACATCATTAGTTGACTTTCCTAGGAATATAATGAAATTGTTCATTGTCGAACAAAATAGAAAATGGAAATCTTCTATATCCACTATTAGCAAACTCATGGTGATGAAGTGAAATGAGTTAAGTGGATTAATCGTTGATATAGAAGTAGGATTAGATCCCTGGCATAAGAAAACTATGGATGAAACAAGCTCTCGTAGACTATGGAATTAAGTTAGATAAGTGTGCATCAAAAAAGGAGCTATAGATGTTAGGATATACCCCATTTAACACTCTCGCATCAAACATATAGAATTATGTCATCACTCACTTATGATCATAGGTTATGTAGAAAAGGATAGCATATGACAATAGGCTTAACCAATCCTCTTGAGCATGAGATCTTTGATAAACATATTTTAAAATCCATGATTAATGATATTTGTTATCAAAAATCTAATATCTCTAAAAATATGCAAAACCCTCACATTCTGGAAAAATAATTTTTCAAATGACTATCCCACTTTTCCATTAACATGTTTCACTATCAATATCCACAACTTTGTTTTGATCAAAATCTAAGATTGGGAAAATTTTCTTTACCTTTCATTGACACACTTTGAAGTAAACCAAATCTATTCCATTCAAATCTACGTACAAACCTATTTCCAAGCATTGTTGAATAATGCTAAAAATGTTTCTTTAAATCATGCATGACGATCTCATATTTGTCATCTATACTTGTATACATGACACTTATAAGAAAATCAAAACAAATCAAGAGGACCACGGTTCGTCTATTTAGATTTTGTTTGTAACAAGTCTAGCAGTCCGTGTTATCTTAAGTTCCCATTTATTGCGCATAGACACACATTAGGATCCATCAAATAGTTCATTAATCTTACCACCTACATATAATTAAGAATATATTTGGTGTAGTTTATTGTTTCCTAGTTCATATATATATTACTTGCTTGATGAGTATGTTTACATGCTAGATGAAATTACTTGATTGCTGATGCATGGTTTTGCAACCTTGCAAAAGGTTTTACCTCTCGAGGGATCTCGAGAAGCTTGCAATCCCCACTAGGCAGTGTACCTGACCGATGTAGTATAGTGTAGTGGCAAGTACCGGGGGATTGATCGTTCTACTTGGGGAATAGTGTTCGTTAGGATTAAAACTTAATTAAACTAGGTCTAGAGGTGAGGGATGATTCTTATTGTATTTTTATGTTTTATGGAAAGCAAGTAAAAATCTCGGGTATTGGAAGAGTGGGCGGAATTAGTTGCTAGTCAACTAACCCAAATAACTACAAATTCAATAAAAATAAAATAAAATGGAGAAAAACCTTATAATGAGAGAAACGTGTTTACTTAGATTTCACTACTCCCTAGCTATCTTTCATTAATTGATTAGTTTGTTACAATTGCGTGGATGACAGGTTATATTCCTTAATACCATTCATGGGGCCGTGTACAATCTTCCCTAACTCTATAAGCTTCTACCTCTTCCTATGTCGAGCCGACAACTAGCTCCTAACATGTCCTCCTTAGTAGTCACTTATGCATTAAATACAACCATTAAAATTGTAGTACACATCCGATTCATGTTTCTTAAGACGTTCAAGCAAGTTACCAATTGGAGATTAGCCAGTTTTCTTAAGCCTAACATCGAAATCATTCATCCAACAACAATTAATAACAAACAATCAATCAATCATCAATAGCTAGGTTTCATTACATCTAATCCAACACAAACAAACATATCCTAGCATGTTAATGTAAAGACAGGCATAAGATAGAATCAAACAACACATAGACATATTGAATGATTATTAGAAGACTTATCTTTAATTAAACATGGATGAAAGAAGGGTTTGAAACCCTTACAAGAAGGTTAAAATTCGTCCTAGGGTTTATGGTGAAGTTCCTCCAAAAGTTCTCTTCTTAATGAATGAAAATTAGAAAACTATATATATATATATATATATATATATAGAGAGAGAGAGAGAGAGAGAATACAATCTGACGGCGTCACGTTATACATGTGACGCCGTCAACAAGCCGCCAATGCTTTCCTCGGATTGCCTAGATCTAGATCTGATGCCGTCACTTTATAAACTTCTCTTGGCCATCACCCTTTAAATTGCACGTGACGGCCTAGGCGTCACAAAGGGTGACGCTGTCACTCTTTAAATCCAAAAATCTTTCTGGCGCGTCTCGTGTAAACTTCATATCCACCTCTTTGCCAACACATGACGCTATCACCTGTAGAGCGTGACGCCGTCAGGTACTGTTTCCAGGTTGATTTTGGAGACTTTGTCATTTTCTTCACTTTTCGCTCCAAAAATGTCCAAAATGCTTCCTTTTCCAGATTTCTTCTCCAAAGTACCTAAAATGACAAAAGGAACGATTTGAGGCAATATTTGATCAAATAATCACGACTTAGGGCTTAAATGACCCCCTAAAAGTGTAACACTTTTCGCCTCATCAATTGCTTAGTCTCTTTAATTGACATGTTTTGCATAAATATCCATTACATGCATAATTGCCTCAAAGAGTTGGACTTGCTTGAAACTAAACCTGAAAACATAACCCTTTCTACAAATTTCTACTAAAAACCCATTTCTGGAAATCTTGGAACCACCAGATGGGCGGCCCTCTTAAATTATAAGCCGGCCCCCTTAATATTTAAGGGGACTGACCCCTATTTAAGGGGACCGGCCATCTGATGGTCGGGATTTCAGAAACCTTTCATTTTTCAGCCCATTTCATCCTATTCTTCCCAAAATTCACAAGCATATTTTATTCCAAACCAAAACCAAGAATCTCAAGGTTAGCTAAGATGACCGAGAAACCCGTTTGGAAAAGAAAGCCTAACATCCATAAAAAGCCCATCTAACCAAATGATGTTGTCAAACATCCAACACCACATTCCTCCCATGTCTCCAACTACACATTCAACCCTCAAACTCACTCAAATGAACCCTTCCTCAATCCTCATAATGGTCAAGCATCCACCTATGCTCCCAACTACGTACCTACATTTCATCCATTTCCTCTAAAAAATCCTTTTATTGAAAAATCTCAACCTCCAAACAACAATCAACATTACATCCCTAACACCTCACTCTCTTTCCCACCAACATTACATGTTAACAACAATAAAATTCCTCCATCATCATCTTCCTTGAAAACCTTGAAGTTTTGTGGAGAACTTGACCAACTCCATGATCTTCATGATCTTAATACTATGCACCTTGAAGAATGCAATTTGCATCACCCACCTTCCTCTCCATACTCAATTGCTTAGCTCACATCCTGTTTCACATACCAATGCACCATCCAAAAATATTCCATTGAACCTCTTTACAAACCTTACCACATTGGCCAAACATCCACCTTCATCCCAAACCACACATCTCAGCCTCAAACTAACTTCATTGAAACCTACCACAATCCCTATCAATTTGGTCAATCATCCAACTACACTTCCAACAACTTTACTTCCAACTACACACCCCCACTCCATCCATTTCAACCAAAACACCCTCCACTCATGAAACACCCTTTTCTACCATACCTTAATCTTTATCCATCAATTATTACCCATAATCAAAAATGTCTCCACCACCAAAAGAATTACCACCACTTCCCACCAACTCACATGCTACTCCTGTGTTGCATATCCAAACATCCATCCTAAATAACAACCACACTCCACCATCATCACCTTCCTCTGAACACTTGAAGTTCATTGAAGAACTCAAGAAAGCCCATGAGCTTAGTGCTCTTCTTGCCCTATACCTTGCACAAAGCAACTTGGATCAACCTCCTTCATCACCCCACAACTCAAATCAAGTTGAAAACCATGTCCATAATTGTGCTTGTTGCATCTTTCTCCAAAAACAAACCATTGCATGGAATGAACACTTCACTTGGATTGAGTATCTTCTCGCTAGATCTCATCCGACACCCTCACTTAAACAGCATCCAAAACCTCAATCAACATCTTCCACTCCTAACTCACCTCCAAACTCTCCGCCACCAAACTCTCCAACATCCATGCACCCAAATATATACCTCCATTAATCCAACAACCTTACCCTAACTCAACTACTTTCATTCCAAACACTCCATCATCAACCATCTAAGCATACTATATGCTTATGATTTTCACTTTCATATAAGAATCAACCAACCTTTTGTTGCAGGCAAGTCCGATGGCTCTCTTTAGCAATTTTGGACCTTTTACTTGTTATATGCTTCAAGCATACTAAATGTTGTTCCAATGATTATGTGTTTCACATAATCACTCTAAATTAATGAATATATTGTTATGTGTTCTTAATATTTGCTTGCCATGCTTGTTGATCTTATATTCCATTTTTTTTTGCTATGCGTGCTTGTGCTTATAATATTTTTCTTGCAAGTATTCCATAGCTCGATCCCTTGGTGCCCTCGAACGAGGGGGAGCACACATCAAGGGGGAGCTTTCATCCCATCAAAATTCATTTATGAACCCTGTCAGCATAACCATTTTGATTCTACAAAAAGGGGGAGAAGTGAATATAAACTCACTAAATACTTGTCTAAAAATTAATTTTTGATTTTGTGAGTTTAGGTTTTGTTCATCAAAAAGGGGGAGATTGTTGATATAAATAATGCCTAAAAACGTTATTGATATTTTTTTATATCTCTATGTTTTGAAAATCACAAAATGTAAACTCATTAAACTAGAGATTATGACGTAAACAAGTATTTAGTTGTAAATATTCATTTCAACAACTTAATCACTTAAGGTATGTAATACACTCTAATATATAAACATGGATGGTTAAGTGATTTGTGATGATTAAATATGTAGTTTCTAGTGAGATGTTAGAGAGAGAATGAGATGAGAGAGGTGGGAGCCTTGTATGAGAAAACTTGTTGAATGTTAGATTGTAAGTGAAGGTCCAACCCTTTCCCATGGGTGGGAAAGGGTATATATAGTTACAATGTAAACGCCCCTTGAAACGGGCTGTAGAGCGGGCTGACAGTGGGTAAGAGACCCGACCCGACTCCACAAATACTAACAAATACTAAACTACTTACTAACTAATACGATAATTACTACGAGCTACAATATGCTAAACTATACTCGGGGTGACCGAGTCTTCATATGAATAATCGTATTCCTAACAATCTCCCCCTAAGGGAGGTCACCCCGGAAAATAAATGTTGAGTCATAGCATTCAGATCTTTGACGACATCTTTGTAGCTCGTAGCCTTTTGATTCTTCATTGTTGAGATCTTTGTGCTTTAAGTGGAAGACTCTAGATGAAACCTTCAATGTGATGGATGATCTTTGGAAATAACATCAGCTACATCATCCACAAGAATGTTTGAAAGTCATCTTGGTGTAGTAATGTCTCCATGTGGTATGAACCTCTTTGTGTTGGCATGCTCACACTTTCCAGGATCATGATTTTCTTCATCAGAGTTGAGGAAGCACGGTTGAAGCCCATTCAATGTTCATGATGTCTTTTGAATTATGAGGTTGAAGTGTGAGCATGTGTTGATGGATCTGCATCTTTTCAGCAATTACCCGCAACCGTTAGAAATTCCTGCAAATAGACAGTTAGCAACAAATCATCTGGTGCTTATAGGTTTAGAATTAGAGATTGTCAACAGCATAGTGTGAAGACTCCTTCTAACCCTTACCAAGACCGTTCCCAATTGGTAAACCCTAAAAGGATTTACATGAACTACCTAAGTAGATCAACGATTGGGTGAGTCGCTGGAGATCACTCCACGACTGTAGACCGTTAGTAACTGTCGCGACCACTAAGCGTAATCCACAAGGAATTACCTAAGTGACCTGCTTTCAGGGCTGCTTGATGTTAACCCTGGCAGGAATTTCCATTCAATCACTGGGAGTTACTAAAGCAACATCCCTCATAAATGTTCTGGCAGATTGCTAAGATCTGCGTAAGACACATAAGATAACTACTGGTGTCCTTAATGTTGAAGAACCAGGATAGAAGTAGCACGTGTTCCTATGAGATCTTTTTATGCATCTCAAGGCTCTAGACTCAGTAAGTTCATTTGGAGTTTCCTATGCGGAGATTAGGGAGAGGTCTCCTGCTTCAATATCAACTATCTCTAAGAGATATGTCGATAGATTACACCGGTTCCCCGTGAGAATGAAACAAGTTCTGTTAAGAGAACTTGAGTGGCTAGAAGGTTTAGTGCATTGCGTCACTGGGTCCATGGCGTCTTGTCTTCAATACCGATGTTGCCTTAGCAACCATCAGTAGATTATGAATTGAACCCGGTTTCTGCCCTAAGGTTGAATAGTTGGAGGGCTATTTCTTTTCACCCTTTCTCATTTCATTTCTTTTTAATTCTTCAACCCCTTCTTTCTAAATTCTCACATTTCTCCTTTTTTTCATGATCATACCTACGGACTTCTAAATACTATCTATTTGGTATTGTCCATGGGTAGATCCCTCCGGCTCTGGCGGATCATAGGACGGTTTTCTTAGCCTTAGCCACCTTATAACACATGACTGTCCTAAGTTGCCATTTACCAAATCATTGAAAATTCTCTCAATGTGTTTATGATTGAGAAACACATTTTGTTAACACATTGAGAGTTTTGTCACTTTCAAATGCTCCCCCTTAACATGTGCTCGTAAGTATTGATTTGAAAATTTGCACATGTCGGGAAGAGTTGCACTTTTGAATTGATCTACCTTGAGTAAACATGACCGGGCATTCGAGACACGCTTACATCACTAGATAAACTAGCTTGAAGTTATTACCTGGCTCGATCAGATTCACCCAAGGTTTCTCGAAACGGTACATTCTACTTAAACTAGTCCTCTTCGAGACACGCTTACATCACTGGTTAAACCAGCTTGAATTTATTACCCGTCCAGGACTAGTCTTTTTGATTCAGGACATTTGTGTTTCGTCAATTCATGAGTCAGGACTGAGATGCACTCATATGAGATGCAAGGATCCTTTTATATAAATCATTTTGCTCCCCCTCAATATGTGCATTGATATGCGAAAGAGTTTGGCACATAGGAAAGAGCAGATTTTTGTTATCATGTTTAAAAAAACATCACTTTTGAATCAGTTTTTCATATTTAAATCACATCTTCTCCCCCGATCAAAAATTTCAAATCAATTTGAGATTTGTGATCCCACGTGATTTAAATAAGTATAAAGTTTTGGAGAAGGATGTGACATGTTTTAAGAATGACTGATTTTGAGACGACATTTAAGCTCCCCCTCAAACCTTGAGGGAGTATGTTATGTGTTAGAGAAGATGAGTTTATAAATGATTTTGAGTTTAGCGATAAACTCATGAAAAATTCATATACTAACACATAACAATAGCACTTAATCCACTTGAAGTTATGCACAAAGATCATGATTTGATATAGATAGTTTTTGAAATCGTTCTCCCCCTCAATCGATGACACATTTAAAGTTAAATATTTTGCACAAAAGATTAATCTTTTAGCATCGATTGAGTGGCAAATTTTAAACAACCTTTCAAGTTTATTTGATCTTCAAAAACCATGGTACCACCAAGTTTGGAGCAAATACTTTCCCGAAGAATCATTGAAGGAAAAGCATTTGTGATGCAAAGAAGACTTCTCTTCTTTTACCAGAAATGATGCACTTAAGCGTACATCAGATCGGAAAGGCACGAATATGAAGTAATTCATGCCTTTGTAAGGAACAGTCGTCTTTTTGGCGACGAACTTTCCCCAATACTAAGACCGGGTTGCTATCTGAAGTAATAGCAAACCATATTTTGAAAGAATATTTTTTGGGAACGACATGTTTTAGAAACGAAAAACTTTATTTGAAACCGAAAAACTCTTGCTCAAGCATATGTATGATTCTGTGTCATTATTGAATGACATTTCTAGAAGCGTACATAATATTGATTACACAAGAGACATGTCGTGAGAAGAATAATTTTGGATTTTTTTGTGAATTTTCAGATTTTTATGGATTTTATGAGTTTTATATTTTTCTATTTTTCTTTTTGATTTAATACTATGTACAAAGGATATATGAAACAACCCCTTTACTCCTCCTGATCTTCCTGAAGACTTATGAGATCCTCAGGAGTGAGACTCTTCATACCAAGGCGAGGGAGGATAAATTGAAATCGATCCATAGAAAGTGCTTTGGTAAAGATATCAGCAAGCTGGAACTCAGTCCTCACAAAGTAAAGTTCCACAATTCCTTTCTCAACTTGCTCCCTGATGAAGTGATGTCGAATGTCGATGTGCTTAGTTCTTGAATGCTGGACATTATTGCAGCAAAGCGCAATTGCACTATTGTTGTCACAATACATAGGAATCTTGTTGCACATGAAGCCATAGTCCGAAAGTTGAGACCTCATCCATAGAATCTGAGCACAGCACGAGGACATGGCAATGTATTCAGCCTCTGTGGAGGATATTGAAGTACTCATTTGTTTCTTTGAAGACCAACTAACTAGCTTGTTACCCAAGAACTGAGCACCCCCAGATGTACTTCGACGAGTATCCTGACAACCTGCATGGTCAGCATCCGAATAGGCGGTGAGGGCCATAGAGGTATCCTTTGGGTACCATAGGCCCAAGTGGAGTGTTCCTTTAAGATACCGAAAGACCCTCTTGACAGCTTCCAGGTGTTTCTTGGTAGGTTTGGATTGATACCGAGCACACATGCAGACTGCAAAAAGAAGATCCGGTCGGCTAGCAGTAAGATACATTAACGAACCAATCATGCTTCGATACTTGGTTTGTTCAACAGGGATTCCGATATCATCTTCATCAAGTTTTGATCTTTCCATCATAGGAGTATCAACAGCGTCGCATGAATCAAATCCAAATTTCCTCAAAATTTCATTAGCATACTTGGATTGATTGATGAAGATCCCATTGGGATTATGAGATATTTGCAAGCCTAGAAAGAAGGACATTTGACCCATCATGGACATCTGGAATTCAGAACTCATAACCTGGGAGAAGCGATCACACTCTTTGGGATCAGAAGAGGCAAATATTATATCATCAACGTATATTTGCACATGAAGAAAGGTTTTGCCCGTCTTTCTAGTAAAGAGTGTAGGATCAACAGCACCTTTGGAGAACTTGTTGGCAAGAAGGAATTTTGACAAAGTGTCATACCACGCCCTGGGAGCTTGTTTAAGACCATAATGGGCCTTCTTCAAGCGATACACATGGTTAGGGCGTTCAGGATCCACAAATCCTTCAGGTTGACATACATACACCACTTCTTTAAGATCACCATTTAAAAATGCGGTCTTAACATCCATCTGATACACCACCATATTTTGACTAGCAGCATTTGCTAGAAAAATTCTTATGGCTTCAATTCTAGCAACTGGTGCGAAGGATTCTTCGAAGTCAATACCTTCTTCTTGACGATATCCTTTTTCCACAAGTCTTGCCTTGTTCTTTAATACATCTCCATGTTCATCAAGCTTCACTTTAAATATCCATTTGAGAGCAATTATCATAGCACACTCAGGAGGCGGCACTAATTCCCACACGTCAAGTCGATCAAACTCATGAATTTCATCCACCATAGCAGTGAACCATGAATGTTTAGACATTGCATCCTTGAAATATTTAGGCTTAACTTTAGACAGGACAGAATTGAAGAAACACCACAAAGCATCGGTGGTAAGTTGCTTACGGGTTGACACCGGACGCGAGGGGTTTCCTATAATGTTGTCAATTGGGTGGTCGTTTGTCCATTTCCTAAGGTGTTAATGAGGTTGAGAGTAAGGAACTGAGGTAGCCGTGTTTGATTCATCTGAGGATGTAACATCATTTGATGGTTCGGGTGCAAAGATGTTAACAAACGGCTCATTAACGGGTGGAGCGAAGGGATTCTCACCAAAAGAGTTATTTACAGCTGCAACTCGTTGTACAGATGAGGATTGACCATTAGATGTGGTGATTGAATGACTGATGGTGGGAGCTTCAGGATCCCATGATAACGAGGTGGATGGACCAGAATTAACAACTGGGACATTAGCTACCCCAGCTGGTTGTGGAATGACAGTGACTTCTGGAGCGTCCACATTTTGAGGTTCAAAGTATTCATCAAACATGGGGTCAAATAACTTTTTCCAATCATCACTTGTAGGAGGTACGAAGGGAGTAGCAGGGGTGGAATTCTGTACAAGCCTGGAGCTTATAGGTCCAGGAGATAAGAGGTTAGGTACGGGTCCAGAACTTGATTGTCCAGGAACCAGTTGCTCTGTCAGCTCATCGAAAGTGACGTGGATTGTTTCCATTCTGTCTCTGGTACGTTTGTTGTAGATTCGGTATCCCTTTCGTTCTGGAGCATAGCCAACAAAGAAACTAATGTCAGCCTTGGCCTTGAGTTTCCCCAGGTCTTCACTATCATTTGTTGGATAGCACAATGCACCAAATACACGAAAAAACGAAAGATCCGGTTTTTTGCCATGGACCAGTTCATATGGAGTCTTGCAGTGGAGAGGATGTATCAAGGATCTGTGTATAACATGCTGTTGCAATTGCCTCAGCCCAAAGAAACATAGGAGCTTTGGAGAAGATGAGCATAGTTCTTGCAGCTTCAACTAATGTGTGGTTGCGTCTTGCAACAACTCCATTTTGTTGAGGAGTACGTGGAATGCTCTTTTGATGACTAATTCCGACACCTTCATAAAATTGAGTAAGTTGTTTGTTCACAAACTCTGTTCCATTATCAGTTCGAATGAATCTAACTGTTTTGTTGAGACGAACTTGCAACATTTTTATGAGTTTGATGATGGTTTCCGGAGTCTCGTCTTTTGATCGTAGAAACTTTACCCACGTGAATCGCGAGAAGTCATCAACAATAACCAGCACATATTTCTTTCCATTGATACTTTGAGTCCTCATTGGTCTACAGAGATCCATGTGGAGAGTGTGTAGGACTTCCATGATAGAGTTGACTGTCTTGGGTTTATGTATGTGCTTTTTGCTTTCGCCCATTTGACATGCGGAACACAAGTGGTCTTTTTCATACTTCAGTCTGGGCAAGCCTCGAACAAGATCTTTACATGTGAGTTCATTGATGGTACCGAAGTTCAAATGGTTTAAACGACGATGCCACAACCATGATTTGTTCTTGGAGGCTTTAGAAAGCAAGCAAATTGGTGAGGACTGTAACATGTCATCGATAGAGATGGTATACAGATTAGTGCCCCGACTCCCCTTGAGGAGATCAACCCCATCTAATTCTCTAACAAAACAGGTGTGTTTTCTAAAAGCAACTTCAAGATCAGAGTCACGGAATTGACCAACAGAAAATAAATTGTGCCCAAGTCCTTCCACGTAGTAAACTCTGGATATCACACTGTCTCCAAAGACGTAATCCCCATAACCCATTATAGATCCAAAATGGTCATTTCCAAATCTAACCATACCAATAAACTTTTCCACAAAATTCTTGAGCCGCGAGCGATCTCCAGTCATATGTTTTGAGCAGCCTGAGTCCAAATACCAAAGGACTATTTGTACGACCTCAGAGATAGCAGAAGTGATGGAGGAGCCAGACTGTTGTGGAGATGATGCTGCTGCAGACAGATTAGCCATGAAGATGGTTTGAGCTATGGGTTCTTCATCAACATCCGAATCAAAGGCATCACAGTCTTCAACTTGGAAGATGTTCGGATCATTGAGTGCCATGTCCAGAACAGGTTGATCATCCACATCAGCATCAAACGTATTCTTGTCATCACCAGCTAGAAAGAGCAAAGCTTCTTCATCCAGAGCAGTACCATTCTCTTGCGCCTGCATTAGCAACATCTTGTCCTTGAAGTACTCTGAGTTTTGAGGACGCTTTGGAAGAGTGCAATTCCTAGCTATATGGCCCAGCTGTCCACAGTTATAGCACTTAGGCTGCCTAGCTTGCACTTGAAGCGCATTCCCGACTCAATACTGCCCATTATCTCTACCAGCATTTCTTAGATTGACATTTTGTCTTCCTTGCACATTTTGCACCACCACTCTTCCATCTTCAATGACTGCCTGATTACGTGGGTTAGACGAAGTCCTGAGTTGGTTGTTAGTTGGTGGAAGTACAGCTCTGAACTGTTGGACTAATAAGGAGACTTGGTTGGAGAGGTTATCAATCATCATGTCGGTATGAGAATATCCAGAGTCAGGATGGGTGTTTAAGGCAGTTGGTGAGGGAGTTGATGATTGTCCATTAGTTGAGGTAGACCTGGATGAAGGTAGTTGAGATTGATCATTTGAAGACTGAGTAAGTTGTTGAACATTGGACACAAAGGCAAGAGACTCATTAGTTGTTGTAGGACTGAGCTTTTCTCGCATTACCCAATCATAAGCAACATGTTTCTCATGTTGTTGAAGATATGCATAAAGTTGTTCATGATTAGTATGCCTGAGACCTTTGTTGAGCTTGACAGCTGTAACAAACCTATCCCATTCAGGTGCCATGTTATTCACGAATTTTGAATTGAGCTGAATGTTAGGCATTGTCATCTTGATGGCTCTCATGTCATTGACTAGCTTGTGAAATCTGACGTAGTAGTCAGTGATGCTTTCACCTGGATTCATTTTGAAGTGCTCAAATTCCTCATACAGCTGAGACTCCCTATCTTCTTTGGTTAACTCAGATCCTGCAAGAAGCATCTTTACATTATCCCAAACTGCTTTCGCATCTGTGTTAAAGTTGATGAGTTTGTAGACATCTTTAGGAAGTCCTTGAATGACAATATTCGAAGCTCTGATGTCAGCATCATAGCGTTTCTTTTCTTCATCAGAATGATCATCGTAGATAAGAGGTCTTTCTGGACCAACTGCCGCAGGATTGTCATCAGTAGCTGCGATAGTGTCTCTGGTTGTCCCCATGATGAAAGGTCCATTATCAATGGATTTCAGGATGTTCACACCATTTTCCTTACCCAAGCAGTATAGACGAATCCTTTGTGCACATGATTCATAGTCGGTCATGTCCAGCATAGGAAGACGAGTATCCGATCCTGCTGCCTGAATGTCATCTGATGCAGTGCTTGCCATGCTGTGAAGACTGAGTAGTTACACGTATCAAGCTGTTAAACACACGTGAGATTCGTGTTTTGTTGAAACAAGTCGAATTACAATCACTTCTCAGAAAACAAGTCAAATCGTAAGATTAAACTCACAACGTCAAGTTACTATTGAAATAACAAGTCAAGTTGTAGGAATAGTCTCACAACGTCAAGTTACTGAAGGAGTAGATGTAACAACTTAAGCCGCTACAGCTCACAAATTTCACAAATGTTAACACGCTAAGATAATCATAACTCGCTACAAGTACCAAGTCGCTGAAATAACTCAACTCGCCACACACCTGCACTAACTCGCTAGACAAGAATCAACTCGCTGATTATCAACTCGCTATTACCAAAACCTGACAACTCGCTACTATCAACACGCTATCTGACAATACGCTAACTGTACAACTCGCCAATGGACAAGTCGCTAATCTGACAAAACGCTGACAGCTCAACTCGCAATTCTCAAGTCGCTGAAGCCTCAACTCGCTAGATATCAACTCACTATCTGGCAATATGCTAACTGCTCAACTTGCCAATGCCAACTCGCTACAACCTAAACCTGACAACTCGCTAGGAATGAGACAAAAGTGTCACTATCGTAGCGATTTGTCCGTATGTCCAAATATAGCAAACCGCCAAATCTCTAACCCCAACTCACTACATACAACTGCCAACCCTCTACCAAGAGGTACCAACTCGCTGGCAAGAAATAGTACTCGAAATGCTACCAATGTCCACCCAAGTGATGAAATGACTAAACCAAGGTTACAATAAGGTGTCTACCCAACTAATAAACAAGAAAGTACAAGAAAAATGTCGAGATAAACACCTAACGAGATCAAACTCGTGTGAAAACCACTAGAAGAAGTCGAACCACCCTAAAACCACAAACCATACAATAAATTCGAGTATACCATGAATCCTAGGATAGAACCATGGCTCTTGATACCAATTGTAATACACTCTAATATATAAACATGGATGGTTAAGTGATTTGTGATGATTAAAGATGTAGTTTCTAGTGAGATGTTAGAGAGAGAATGAGATGAGAGAGGTGGGAGCCTTGTATGAGAAAACTTGTTGAATGTTAGATTGCAAGTGAAGGTCCAACCTTTTCCCATGGGTGGGAAAGGGTATATATAGTTACAATGTAAACGCCCCTTGAAACGGGCTGTAGAGCGGGCTGACAGTGGGTAAGAGACCCGACCCGACTCCACAAATACTAACAAATACTAAACTACTTACTAACTAATACGATAATTACTACGAGCTACAATATGCTAAACTATACTCGGGGTGACTGAGTCTTCATTAGAATAATCGTATTCCTAACAAGGTATGAATAGACAAAATGCCTAATGTATTTTATGATTAAAGGAACATTTACTTAATCACTAGATTTTTTGTAAAATGTCACAAACATTTTATATCTTTTAGAAAATCATTTTTGGTATTAAATAAATATATTAAATCCATTATAAATATATGATGCATGATTTACTGACCAGGTTTATATTTATAATAGTCTTGTCTACCTAAGGTCTACCTAATGCACTATCGGGCAGTGTACCCGATCGTGTGAGGTATAGCTAGATGGTAAAGCCGAGGTCTTGTCAAGAGCAAAGGGGCTGAAGATATCTAAGTTTTAATGTCACTAAAATAAAAGGGTTTTTTATAATAAAATGATTAAATAAAATAACAAAACAATAAAGCAAATAAATGGTGAATGGAAATTAGTAGGAGAAAACAGTGTTAACCTAATTATTACTTTTGTTATCAATGTGACAAGTTCTCTAATTATGCATCATAACATTTTATCTGGGGTTTAAACTCAATAGGCTCCTTGTTAAATTTTTCTTGCCTATTTCCCATAGAATCCTACTCCGATAACAAAGGACTACCCCTTTGTGATTGACGGAGGTCAATGGTAGACTATGTTGAGTCATTAAGTACCTCTACTAACTTAGACTAATCTAGCGGGATGCGGGCACGATCACATCTTACATCCCCTCTAACTTGTTAAGTATATCTATTTGGTAGGTGATCCTATGGTCAATTCGCACATGTATCGCAATGGAAGCGTCTACGGTTCGTCTTAACCATTACCAAGTCACACCTTCTAATGAAATGCTGGTACGGTCACCTCAAACATTCCCCTCGAAGGACTACCCAATATCAATACCCTTAAAACTAGAGTGTCCCAAGACTAGCTAAGCAAGTATACAAATAAAACGGATAAAGATGCGCGAAAACTAAATCACATAAATAACAATTTCATAAATAGGCTAACACCAAGAGGTGTTTAGCCACTCATGTTCATGAATGCAGAAAAACAAAGGTTTAACATAATAAATGTAAACATTGAATTGATACAAACAAATTGAATGAATAGACTTATAGTTGTTGTGTGAAATCTCCCTTGGAGTGGACTAGTATGCTGATAGAACTTCGTCCTCTTCCTCCTTTAATTCCTCCTGACTTCTGTGTGTTGGAATGTGTGTTTTAAAACTCGGAATTAGGGCAGATATTTATAGGCCCGACATAGTTACGGCGTAGCCCTAGGGTTGGCTACGTCGTAGTCTTTGATAATTGCATTTACGACGTAGCTAGATCATGTGCTACGAGCGTAGTTTCTTCAGCTGTCATGTCTATGGCGTACTTATGTAGGAACTACGCCGTAGTTTCTTCTATGGCCTCGATATTTCTTTACTGCTTGAATTTGTGGTCTACGTCGTAGATAGAGAGAGGTTACTCCATAGAACCCTTTGATGTTTTCTACGCCATAGGTGTAGTGCAAGCTATGGTGTAGTCTTCAGAATTAATATCTACGGCGTAGGTTGATGGAGCATCTACGCCGTAGTATTCGGTAATGATAGTTACGGCGTAGGTAGATTGGGCATCTACGCCGTAGTCTATGCAGAATCCGCATATTTCAATGATTCGCGTGTAAATCCTTCAAAATCTGCATCTTTTTGTTCTTTTGCTCATCTTTGCCCTGAAAACTGAATATAAACAAATAAGAGTATATATCCAACATATTAATATAAAAGATGAGCAATATTTGAGGAAATTAACACCTAAAATACGGGTACGATTTGATGTTATCAAATATCCTCCCACTTGAACTCTACTTGCCCTCAAGTAGACCTTATTAGAATAATTCTTAAAAAGATGTCTCTCGAGAAACCGGAAGATATGAGTCTAAAAATCTCCTATGCTAGAATATACTTAAACCGAACACCTCGTGAAATGGGAACAAACACTCATGCTCTCTTACCTAGTCTAAGTGTTATTTTCGGGGTGATCACTCAACGCACAGTCATAGAATGTTTTCTATCATAGGCTTGGCGGTTACACAAATCTCCACCACTAGAGCTAAGGTCGAAACGATTCTTAAAGGCAATATTGGGTGAACATATATAAGGCTAGGGGTATAATGTTGTTACTAACATACTACGGCAAGGGCGACAAAGGCAATGGTACATGACCGGAATGCCGGGAAAGACACCAAGGACGGCTCGAATCCCTCACCTAAGCATGATTCATAACTAAGGGTAGGATAAGACATGGGATTCACAAAAATGATGTAAAATGAAAATAGAAGCAAATAGATTTAACATATAACCAAGTTGCTACCACTTGCCATTCATCCAAGGTCAAAGCTTCAAGACACAAAAATTGGATCATGTAACAAGTGTGTATGCCATTAGAGGACGTTGAGATGGGCACCACACTTGGTCTTCATGTTGGTGATTATGAACCAACAACTTCAATCTTCATATGTGACCGAAGTGGCCTCTTCGATACGAATTCTTTCAAAGCTCAACAATACGGTGCTATACAAGGTTGCACCAAAAATAAACTATCTACAAACTGAAATTCACAATTTTTTTTTTAATTTTTTTAATCAATAAAATACAAGAAATAAATAACATCCCCCCACTTGAGATGAAACACACTTGATAATTCGGGGGGTCTCTCATGATCATCAAAGATGGGTCTTCAACGTAAACGTGATTTCTGAACCTTTTGACTCGAACCTCAAACTAGGACAAGTGGCAACTTCCCAATCACAAGTCAAGACTACACGGTAGGCTAAGGTGTAAAGGTGTATCGAAACATTTATAATGTGTGTAAGAAACGAAAGGATAGGCTCAAAAGGGTGTAACTAGGGGTATCTTGCTCTAAAGATGAGTGCAACAAAAGGGTTTACACGGGGGTCAAATAGTTAATGTGACTAATCGATAAACACACACATATAGGCTTTTTGGTGATAATCCTTAAATATTGCCTTCTTGAAAAGTTTCTTCCAAGTGTACTAAGTAATGTCAATACACTATTCGTTCTGGGTCTCAAAATGATGTAAAGGCCAAGTTCTAAAGTTTACAAACTACCGGCACACTCATAATTTTGGTGGATTTGGGGTAAAACAGGGGAAACTGAATAGGCTAAACCTCACCATGATATTAAGGGTTAATGTGCTCGGCTAAGTTCTATTCTAGTTAGGTTAAGGAAAACATGTGGCATAATTTTTCAAAATAAACTAGAAAAATGGGGCAAATAAAAGTTCAAGCCCCACTTGAAATGTACAAAGTCCCTTTTGTACGTAAATAAGCTAAGAGAATAAAGGAGATAAGTAGAATTGGAACAAGAACTTCCCTAAAACTTGCTCTTGAAAATGGTCCAAGAGCAGTACTAATTTTGATGGATTCGCTGCTATTCAAGCTCAATTGGAAAAACTTAGTAAAGAGATGAAGAAAAGAGATGAAAGAGCTTATGTTGCCCAAGTTGGTTGTGAAATGTGCCAAGGACCTCACTACACCAAAGATTGCCCTTCTAAGGAGGAAGGAGAAACATTTGAAGAGGCATACTACACACAATTTGGTCAACCATTCCAACCTGTAGGAAGATTTAGGGAAGCTACTTCAGCTTACTATCAAAGGAACAATGCTAACCCTTCATATCAAGAGAGGAGGCACACTCTAGATGATACCTTAAAGCAGATTATGGCTAATGCTGCTAATAGACGTGAAGAAAACATAGCTATGATCAAGGAAATCCGTGCTTCAACAGATACTATTACAAGAAATCAAGGAGCTTCAATCAAAGCATTTGAACAACAAATTGATCAAATGAGTAAGGTGCTTCAAGAAAGGGGAATTGGAGGTCTACCTGGCTCAACTGAAACAAATCCAAGAGATCATGTCAAAGCAATCACCACAATTGAAGAAGTCATGTTTAAAGTACCCTTTCCTAGGAGATTGACGAATGGTATGAAACCCCAATATATCTTTAACTCTTAGATCAGTGTAAGGAGATTACTTAAGGGGAAATCAAGTATTGAAGAGGAGATCAAGGTTGTAATGAAAGGAAAGTGCTCTGCAACTGATTACAATGTCTTGCCTAATAAAGAAAAAGATCGAGTAAATTTTACTTTACCTTGTTCAATTAATGATATCTCTTTCAATAATGCTTTAGCTGACTTAAGAGCTAGTGTTAGTGTAATGCCCTTTAAGACATTTGCAACCCTAGTCTTAGGAAAATTGATACTAACTAAGCTACTTATTGAATTGGCAGATAAAATGGAAAAACGACCTGAGGGGATTGCTGAAAATGTGCTTGTTAAGATCGAGAAATTTGTATTCCCTGTAGACTTTGTTGTGCTAGATATGCCTGAGGATATTAAGATTCCCTTAATCCTTGCCTTTCTTGTCTACTGCCAATACTAAGATAGATGTTTATAAAAGAAAGATTTCATTAAAAGTGGGGAATAACAAACTAATCTTTAAATGCGATAATCCTGTTAAGAGCATAATTAGAGGAGTTTATATGCTAGGGTTAAGAGAACGCATGGACCTCGACTTAGAAGCTAGACTAATGGGAGAGAATTTGATCCAAAATATGTCATCTAAACCAAATCATGAAGAATTCAAATAACATGCCAGCGATCCAAGAAGCACATTAGTGACCATCCGTTAGTTGAAGCGTCGAGGACTCGCGCCAGAAATCTACTAAGTTTGTATAGGAAATGTTTGAACGAAGCTAGGTTAAACCCTTAAGCATCAAAACCCTTTTTACCTCTTTAAACTTGTCACTCCTTAGCTTTAGTGATGGAGATGTGTTTCCTTGCCAAGCATATGATAGAATATTCGTCACGACCGAGCAATTGAGCGAATTAGGTTACTTGAGAGATTGAGAGAAATATTTTATTTCTAGTTCGTTAAGTGTTTGGTTGTGTGATTCTGATTAAACGAATAAGTGCTTAATATAAAACTACATCCTAATCTTTTAGGATACATTTTCATAATTATAATCGAAGGTTTACTTTGGGACAAGTAAAGTTCAAGTGGGGGGATATTTGATGAGATCAAATAAGTATATTTTATAAAATTAGCAATAAAACAAGTGACAAACTACTAAACTATAGGACATGACTTCTATCTGTATCTATTATCTATCCGTGTACGTGTTAGTCTTTCGCTGATTTGTTCTCATTAGTTTTATTAGTTTAATTAATCTATAAAACTATGCTAGTCTTTCAGACTAACCCCCTTGCGTTAGATTAGATTGTAAAACTTACTTAGTATATTTAAAATACTGATAGGATTAATAGATATTACGTTCCACTCTTAGTGATCGACACTCTGCTTACTACTATATACATATTGATCGGGTACACTGCTCGTTAGTGTGTGTGTTATAGGATAAGTCGGCCAAATATAAATTTAAAACTTGAATAGGCAAAATCACTCTATACTACACGTGACACAACACGCATCAAGTTTTTGGCGCCGCTGCCGAGGAGTGAATTGTTAATATCTGTTTATCTATTAGTATTTTAAATTAGGTTTTCTAACTTTTAAATTTTTAAGTTTTTAGATTTTAACTACTAACTTTGTTGTATATTAGTTTAATTGCATTTATTGTATATTTTTTCATATTTTGTTTTCTGCATTGCATCATTTGCATTCTGCATATACTTTGATCGTTTCACTACTCTCGTGCACAAGTTAGTTAATTTTCAGGATAATATATGAATCAAGCATCACTATGGAAGATTATATTCTGAATCTAACTGGAGAAGCTTGTTGGAATGATCAAATCTTCGAGAACTGGAAACTTGCAGAAAACGGTAAGATGAAGAGGGAACTCAGTGAAGGTAACATTGAGTATCTTCAATTCTTTAAAATTAAATTTCCAGTTATCCTTTATTATTGAGGCAACATTATCAAGATCTTCTAATGTTTTAATGATGACAAAAAAACCTTCAAAACACATAAAATAACAAACGGTAGCCAAAATTCCCCGAATCCATACCTTTTCCTGACGCGTCACCCACGCGTTGACTCGTGGCTGACGCGCCAGGCTTCTGTATGGTTCAGGACGAATTTTGAAAGTTGGCTTTCCCCTTACCCGACAAATGTGGATCTTTCAATACAGGTATGAATATGCAATGTGCTTAATTGAGAACACTCGAAATGAGCTTTAGGATTAGAGAGATCCAACTTTTGAAACACCCGCTTATGGGTAAACACCAACTCATGTTTTCTAACTCTTGACTCTATCCAAGGCTTTTCTAAACTTAGGGAGCTTATACATTTCACGTAACATCACGTGAAAGCATCCATATGCTAATATCCTGTGCTTACATCTTCTCTAATCACGTAACGGGTTTACTCCCTTATTGGTCAAACTAAGTCAAAGGTCACTTTGCATAAAAGCATCCATTCCCGCTTGGGTTATGCTTTACATCATGGCAAAGCACTTGGCTTGTTTGTACCAAGGTGTTAGTTGAGTACGTCGAGTCGTGGAAAGTCACGAGTTATGAAACTATGGATTCTCGACGTTGTGTTACTTGGAATTATAAGTAACCTATGATTTTCTCAACTCATAATCTTAATTGTCTAAACCTTCCCTTCTTAATGACAATTAGATTATTTCTTAATCTTCTCTTAATCTTATTTTCACTAAAGACAAATCCCCCAAATCTCCCACAATCCTTCCCAAAAATCCTTTCCCAACGACCTCTTCCCCTTACACCTCCTTACAAAAGGGTACCTTTTGACTCACACACTCTCCCACACAATATTCCTCACTTTATACAATTCCCATACACCTTTCTCATACACCAATACATACACTTCCCTATACACATACATCCACTCTTTTCTACACACACCTTTATATTCAAAATACACACACTTCACTCACATACCTCTCTTTATACACAAAACGCTCCCCATCATATCAACCTTATAAATTCCTTACACATACAACTCATTCTTACACACATCATATCCAATCCAACTTATTCCCTCACAACCCCAACAACTTTATTTTCAAAATACACACACTACTCACAACCATCCTATTCTCTACACACACTAGGCTCCCCATCACATCCAACTCTTACATATTCTCTTACACACTCTTACACCTCCAACAACTTTATTTTCAAATTTACACACACTACTCACAACCATCTCATTCTCTACACACACTAGGCTCCCCATCACATCCATACTTATATATTCCCTTACACACACACAAACCAACTCACATATTCCTTACACCCTTTCACTCACCCTCTTCTCCAAGAATGAATATTCCCTTGGATATGCGTCTCTTAACCCAACCATGGTTCACATCTAACCAAACTGTGGTTAGTTCCCAACTTACTTCATTCTCACCCAACTATAGTTAACTCTTAACCACACCAAGGATGGAACATTCCCTTGGATACACCCTTTAACCTAACCATGGTTACTTCTTAACCTAACCTCTCACACTCTTCCCTATAGAGGAATATCCCATGGCATATTCTCTTCTCTCTTTTATGCCATGTGAGGAATACCTATTCTACCCCTACCCAATTATCTTTTCTCTCTTTCTATCTTTGATAATTGGTTTTCTAATAAACACTTCGGATGCGTGTGGATTGCAACGCAATAGTTTTACTTCTCAAGGGATCATAAGAAGCTTACAATCCCCGCCAGGCAAGTGTACCTGACCGATGTAGTATAGTGTAGTGGTAAGTACCGGGGGATTGATCGTTCTCCACAGGAATAGTGTTCGTTAGGATTGAAAATGATCTAAATTAGGTCTAGGGGTGAGGGATGATTCTTTTTTGTATTTTTATATTTTTTTTGAAAGCAAGTAAAATTCTCGGGTTTTGGAAGAGTGGGCGGAATTAGTTGCTAGTCAACTAACCTAAATACTACAAATGCAAATAAAAATAAAATAACTGAAAATAAATGTGAGTGGCTTCTTATATGGAGACAAACGTGTTAACTTAAGTTTAACTACTCTCTAGTTATCTTTTACTGATTGATAGGTTTGTTACAATTGCGTGGATGCCGGGTTATATTCTTTAATACCATTCGTGGGGCTGTGTACGATCTTCCCCAACTCTATAAGCTCTTATCTCCTCCTAAGACGACGCGTTAAGTGCCCAGTCCTAGGGATTATAAATAGTGGCTCATGCATTAAATACAACCAAATAACCGTAGTACACATCTGATTCATGTTTCTGAAGACGTTCAAGCATGTTACCATTGGAGTATTGCCAGTTTTCTTAAGCCTAACATCGATAAACATCCACCCGCAAGTGCAAAGTAAATATCCACCTCTTTATCAACAAGTAACGGCGTCACCTTATAACTTTTGACGTTGTCTGGTACTGTTCCAGCTTGAATTCTTGACTTTGTCATTTTCTTCACTTTTATGCTCCAAAAACGTCCAAAATGTTATGTTTTCCAGAATTCCTCTCAAAAGTACCTAAAATGACAAAAGAAACGATTTAAGGTAACATTTGATCATATTATCACGACTTAAAGCTCAAATGACCCCTTAAAAGCGTAACACTTTTCATCTCATCAAATACCCTTACACTTGAGATTTGCTTATCCTCAAGCAAATGCGCTTTTATTCTAATCAAAATACAGGATAGGGGTCATTTAACAGTAATATAAAAGTAATTACAACAAATGATCGTTCCACCTTAATCAAAATAAGCACAGAAATCATGCACTAGCACCTCACAAATAGTGTTTGGATACTCTCATCTCTCGGGTGTTATAAACCTATTTATAACTAATGGAAATGAAAAAATATCACTCACTACCTGTCATAGCAAAAAGATTACCATAGGCTTGGGAAAGGATCAAAAACCTCCTCCACTAGGCGTAAGCACCTAAGATAAACTATCAAAGAGGGCTTTTCAAGGGTTATAATGTTAGGTGTAGGGATATGGAAAACACGGTTTGTTGGATAAAGGATATTTTACTGGTGGCAAGTTAATCATCTAGGTCAATTACATGTACAATGCGGCGTTGCTAAGCCAAAACTCGACTCGAATTAAGCTAATCATAAACATAAACATAAACATAAACAAAATAAACGGGATGGTAGTCCGTATGTTTTTCTCTTTTCTTTTTCTAATTTTTTTTTCTTTTCCTTTTCTTGATTTTTTGATTTGTTTTTTTCATACACTCTTGCCCTACCATCCAAAATAATACATCAAAGGGGCCTTGGTTCTCCCCTTACACTTAAACTTTTACATACTTTACATGTAACTATCCTAATGACTCGAATTAAGATAATTGAAACATTTGGAGTACTTTAAAAACATTTTGCACATATGAGGGTAATAATTGATGTTCTTCCCCATTACTCCATAACATTAGTACTTTACCCATGAGTCCCAATCGTCCCAAAACAATATGTATGTACAACATATGACTCGACTTAGCAACCATGTAATCAATTAGACAATTAACTAAGGGTTTAAACAAATGTTGTAACAATAATGCACTAAAGATGAGTGCATACAAGGAAGGATAAGGCAATTTGGGTGTACATTTGGGGGTGGATTGTAAACAAATTCTATCTTTAAGTAAAATGCTTAAAGTTAGAAACGAAAAAGATAGGCTCTGAGGGGTGTACTAGGGGTATCGTGTATTAAAAATGAGTACATCGCAAAGGTGTGGGAGAATTACTTGACCAATGAAGTCAATGTAATTATATAAACACGGGTGTAAAAACATGGATTATCCTAATGCCTCTTATCATGTAGTAAATCTAACTACACAAATGTAGTCTCACTTGTGGTCTCGGAATGAATCACTAACGCAAGTTCTAGAATCTAAATGCTACCGGTAGACTCATAAGCACTAAGGCTTTTAATAACAAATCTAGGGGCGAGCCTCACATATTTGGGGTGGAAAATTTTTGAGTGGTTCGGTTTTTGTGCTAGTCATATAACTCCTATCCATGAGACGCTTATTAAGACTAAAGTTTCACTCCTATATATTGAATTTAAATTTGGTGCTAAAATTACCCTAACAAATATTTCTCTCAATTTTATTACACATCTACTATTAAACAAACAAAAATCAAATGCCATTGTATTCTATAAGGTATCTTCATTTACCCCCCCCCCCCCCTTACACTTAAGCCGAACATTGTCCCCAATGTTCAATTAAAAGATGTAAAAGTAAAGAAAATGAAAGAATGAAACAAATACTCCCCTGATTCGTTCGGTGTAGATGATGTGGTAACATGGTTAAATCCTCCTCCAAGAGAATGTAACAACTTCAAGATTAAAGCAACGCCAAAAACTTGAAACTTGATGCCTAAAAACTTGACCATCCATGTACATCTTCTTGTCCAATATAACCTGTTAAACCTGAGAAAACAAACAAGAAAACCTATCATAAAATCGGCGGTAAAATCTACATAAAATAAAATCCTAAAAAGCAAATAAATATATAATGCTTGTGGAATGAATGGTTGCAGATTCCTGGAGTTTATAAGTTAAAGATTTAACAAAACTTTACAATTCCGGCAGAAAAACAAAACTTGCAAAATTTTCAGAAAATTTGTACCTGACATCGTCAGGTTCTAATTTCTGACGCCGTCAGAATTGATCTGACAGAATTTTTATGTTTAGTTTTCGGAAAATTTCTAGAAAAACCTATGCCTTAATTCCTGGAATTCCTGTAAAATATCATTATGACTCGATACAAGCATTTTACTCAAAGTCACGCCCTACATTTTCCTTTCCCATTTTTCAGTTGATTTTCTTAACCTTTGAACTATTTCCATGTCCACTCTATCCTTGGGTCCGAGGGTTAAGCAATCTTTATAATAAAGGCTCCTCTTTTCCCAAACAAGATTCATTCCCTTTTTCTTATCTTCTTCGTTAATGTCCTCAATTGCACTAATTTATCCTTTTCTAATTGAGACACATAACGGAATTCTCTCATCTTATTAGGCATCTTATATGTGATTTTATTGGTTTCATTAATTGGACCGTTCCCTCCAACCGGTCGTATTTTAACTTGGACTCCTCGAGAAATGGCTTACCTAGCACAACATGAGATAAACTACAATCTATAACACCAGCCAAGTCTTTTATAACCATAAAATCAGTGATATAAGTGAAGTCTCTGACTAAAATGTGAAGATCCTTAATTCTCCCAACAAAATTACAAATCCCGCCGGGATAATTGGGGTCTCTCGTAGGTCCTAGTCGAGTTTTTATGATATCATTGTAGACACATGAAGACATGATGTTGATTGGGGATTCAAAGTCGATGTAAGCTTGCTCAACGTATTTATACCCAATCATACATGGTATCTTCACATTCTTAGGGCTACCTCTCTTTATCTTAGGGTCAATCATAACAAAAGGGGGCCGAGGATTATCAACAAGATTGTTATAGTAAGCAATTTCCTCCTTAGTGGGATATAAATTGGAATAATTTTTGGGTCGATCTCCCCTTCCTCAAGTCCCTCTACATCCTCAACAACCGCAAAATCATTAGGACCTAAGTCCTCAATTGAATACAAGGCGATTGCTAAATCATTAAGTGTACTATCAAGTTCAATATCAATTAACCTATTAAGCTCCCTAAGTTCTCTAATCTCGCTTTCAAGCTGATCACGCAAGACAATCATTTCCTCAGGTGAAAGGGGCGGATTCGTGTTGTCCATAATGGCAAACGGAACAGTCAATGAACTTAATTTACTAACAAACGCACATAAAAAAAAAAAAAAAGATATACTACAAGAAAGCTACAAAATAAAAAGAAAAATTTCACTAGACAGGAATCTAATGAGTAGACCTAATTAAAATAAAATCAACCTAAGCAATAACTAATCAAAATAAAATAAAATGCCGTTGCCGAGAATTTTACTTGCTTAAATGACCTCAAGCAAAGCTTAAATGACCTCAAGAATTCATGTTAGGAATACAAATATTCCTATAAAATACTCGGTCACCTAAATGTTGTAATAGCATTAAGTTAGCTCGTAGTTAGTTTATTATTTAGTTAGTTCTAGTTTATGTAACACTGTGGAAGAAGGACGGGTCTTTACCCACTGTATGCCTGATTCACAGCCCGGGTGTGTGCGTTTTTTTTTTCTTTGTATAAATACCCCTCTCCCACCAAGGGAGAGGGTTGGACCTTTCATTAGTATCAATCTAATCTTTCTAGTTTTCTCTCTCAAAGGCTCCCATCTCCTTTCTCTCTCTAACATCTCTCTAGTTCAATCTTACATATGTTCGATCCATACATACTATACCACACGTGTTTATGATTATGTCTATCCTACAAATGGTATCAAGAGCCAAGGTTTCATCTTAGGGCCTTGTAGAATCAGTTTTGGTGTAGTTTTGTATGGTTGTTTGTATGTTTGAAGTGTTTTTCTTTGTAAACATCATGGTTTGATTCTTCTAGTGTTATTTGATATGTTAGGGGTGTACTTTTATGATCATTGGTGTTAGTACTACATTGTTTTTCAGTTGGTTATGCTATATCAAACATGTATTTGTAGTTGGGATTGATTTTGGGTCGTTTGCTTGGTTGCGGTTTGCTATTCTGTATCATTTCCTTGTTGCGGTTTGCTACTGAATCTTGTGGTTTGCTAGGTAGCGAGTACTATTTTGGGTATAAGGACAAAACGCAAGATAGTGACTGTTTTGGACTGTTGTGACTAGCGATTTGTTATTTGCGGTTTGCTCCTGCGGTTTAAGTTTTTCTGCTTTTACTTCGTTTAGCTTTTAACTCACCTTGCGGTTTTCCGTGAATAGCGTTTATCTCAATAGCGGTTACTTCATCCTACGCTTTGTTCCTCCTTGCAGTTACCTCTACTGGTCTAGCGTTTTACTCATCACTGCGTTTATCTCTGAATTGCGGTTACGTTTACTTAGCGGTTTGCTCTCTTTGTTAACGAGTTTCTCAACTTTGATGGCAATTAACTAAGTGGTGAGGTACTTGTGATAGGTTAATCATTTGTATTTGGTGAATTGTTGTAACTTAAGTCGTTTCGATCAATCTAATTGTGATCTGACGTTGTGAGTTAATTCTTACGACTTGACTAATCTCAATTGGATATATTGTAACTTGACTTGTTGCAACTTGACACTTAGTTCAAACTGTGACTCATCAGGTACCTCTCTCTAAGTTTAACTTGCTAAGTATATCTTCCGGTTTCTGTTGTTGACTTTAGTAAAATCCCAGGATAGAATTCTCGGTTTAAGTCACAAGAGTTGTAAAATCCTGTTTGAAGATTTTGTTATGGCAACTGTTTCGGATGACATTCAAGTTGCTGGGTCCGATACCCGTCCTCCTATGCTAGATAGGACTGACTGTGAATTGTGGGCACAAAGAATCAGACTTTATTGCCTGGGTAAAGAAAATGGCGTGAACAATCTGCGATCAATTGATGAAGGTCCTATGCAGATGGGTACTACCAGAGATGTTATCTCCACTACTAAGGATGGATCTATCACCCATGGAATTGACAGGCCACGTAATTACAATGACCTCAGTGATGCTGAAAAGAAGCGTTATGATGCAGATATTCGAGCCTCCAACATCGTGATTCAAGGGTTACCCAAAGATGTGTACAAGCTAATCAACTTCAACACTGATGCTAAAGCTGTTTGGGACAACGTCAAAATGCTTTTGTCTGGAACGGAGCTGACCAAAGAAGGCCGTGAGTCTCAGTTGTATGATGAGTTTGAGCATTTCAAAATGAATCCTGGTGAAAACATTACCGACTACTATGTCAGATTTCACAAGTTGGTTAATGACATAAGAATGATCCGAATGACAATGCCTAACATCCAACTCAATTCTAAGTTTTATTAACAACATGTCACCTGAGTGGGATCGTTTTGTTACTGCAGTAAAGCTCAACAAAGGATTGAGAAATACAAACTATGAACAGTTGTTTGCCTACTTACAACAACATGAGAAGCATGCAGCTTTTGATCGACAATTAAGAGAGAAGCTCAATCCAACTGCCACCAATGACTCACTTGCATTCATGACTAGTATGTTACCAACTACTCAACCTATGTCATCAGTGGATCATTCATCTCTACAGTCACCTGCTGCCATGAATACCCATCTCGACTCAGGGTATTCTAATACTGATAAGATGATTGACAATCTTTCCATCCAAGTATCTCTACTTGTTCAACATTTCAGAGTTGCACTCCCACAAACCAACAATCAACTCAGAGCTTCCTCAAATCCACGTAATCAGGCTGTTGTGGAATATGGAAGAGTGATGGTGCAGAACGTTTAGGGCAGACAAAATGTGAATCAAAGGAATGTTGCACGGGGTAACTTGCAGAACAGAGTTGGAAATGTGAATCAGGGACAAGGAAGGCAACCAAAATGTTACAACTGTGGGGGTTTAGGTCACATCGTCAGAAACTGCTCTCAGCCAAAACGTCCTCATAACTCAGATTACTTCAAGGACAAAATTTTGATCATGCAAGCTCAAGAGAATGGAGTTACGCTAAATGAGGAAGAATTGGCTTTTATTGCTGGGGATGATGGAAAGACATTTGATGATGATGTGGATGAACAACCTATTCAGGACTTAGCTCTTAATGATCCAAACATCTTTCAAGCTGAGGATTGTGATGCTTTTGACTCAAACATTGATGATGAACCCACTGCTCAGACAATCTACATGGCCAATCTATCCTCTGTTGTCTCACCATCACAACAATCTGGTCCCTCCAAATCATACATCATATCTGAGGTACTGAAGTTATATGATGAATGTGTAGTTAATGATGAACAAAAGACCTTCAACAATATACGACAAAATAATGTTGGTGAACCAAATGTAGTTGAATTGGAAAACATTAATGTTGTTCCAAATGAGCAACATTCGGATCACAACAGTGATTCTGACGTATTTTGTCGAATGTCTTCTGTTGTATGTGACAATGATGTGATACATGAACAAAATATATATTACAAAGTACAACAAACGTTGCAGAATTAGATATTGCTAATATGGGTAATAACAATTTCGTCCCATATGAACAATAGGTAATGCACAACGTCGACCCTGTTGTATCAAGTGATATATCTTCTGTTGATGACAATGTGTATGACCTTGATGTGTACACTGTTGTTGCACCTGATGACACTCTGACCACTAGGATTAATATTCTTAAGGATCAAGTTAGGTGTTATGAACAACGTGCAAAATTTGAGCTAACCGAACATGAACAAAAAATGGATTGGCAAATGCAAGCGTACAAAACTGAACAAAACTTAAAGGAAAAGGCCTTTAAACAAGATATAAAATTTGTTCAAAATCAACTTGATCGTGTTGTTAAGGAAAAACAGAAAATTCAGGAGAGTCTAAATGTTCTAAAATGTGAATTTCAGGAAAAGGAAACTAAACTATTAAATGAATTTTCAAACCTTAAGCAGTTGAAAAACAAACTTGAAAACAAGTTGTACATCCAAGGTCAAACCTGTCAAACAACTCAAATGATGGAAAAGCACATTAAGCTGCGGGATAAGCATAGTGATAAGGATTTAGATATGCCTAAAACCAACTTCCTTAAGAGCGTTAGTGCCTCACAACCTGCTCTATATGATGCCAAGGTTATGCTTACACCCAATCATGCCCCTCCAAATAGTTGGTTTGATAAAGAATTGGATGATCTTGAGTCTGCCAATAGAGAGAAATTTGATAATAAAATGAAGGATCCCATGTACATTAAACACTGTGTCATTGTTAAGCCCCATGACTATTATGAACAAAACCGAGTGACTGGTTTTGCACCTCAAACTAAGTTAACACCAGAACAAGTATTTTGGCCATTAGATGTTGAGAAAATTAAAGCTGAGGAACTTAAGGCCAAGACTCCTAAAAAGTTAGTTACCCTAACGGTGTATCCCCCCAATACACCAATGCACTTAGTTCAGTTGTCACTTCCCATACAATGTAAAACTCTTATTAGCATATATGTCCTTTGTCAAATGTTCACTGATTTTGATAAAACATGCAAAAAGAGAATCACACCAACGGGAATTACTGAAGGTGAACGGGTATTTGAGCTTACTAAAGAGTGTTATTTAACTGAAGTCATCCCATTTTTTTTACTAATCAAAGAACACTTTGAGGGTTTACGACAGTCCCTTGATTCTGAGTTAAAAGAAATGAAAGAGGTGTTTAAAAATGTGGAGAATAAGGGTAAACAAATTGCAATAGACCTTCAACATAGTGAGATAGCAAGGAAAAATATTCTTATCATGAATGACAATTTGATTGCTAAATGTATTGCTCAAGATGTGTTTTATACTGCTACTGATTCTACGATAAATGCTTGTCAATTTCATGAAATGTCTATTGCATTGAATGATCTCCAAAATCGTGTTGTTGAGCTTGAGGGGGAGAATTTGAAACTGCATGAAAAAATTCAAAATGATGATCATGACAACATGGTCAAACACTTTTCTAAACTAGAAGTTGATAATCTTAATCTACAATTAAAATATCAACATTTAGAATAAAGGATTAAAATATCAAAGGCAAAGACATCTTCTGATGTTCCTGAATTTGATACATATTTTGAATTGGCAAAAAGGGATGAAAAAATTTAAGCTCACACAAACACGATTAGGAAATTGAGGGCTCAAGTTGCCCAAATGAAGTCTCCCATGATTGATGTGATCGACACCCATAAACCTCAGTTTATAGATTCTCAGAGCTTTCAACTTCAAAACATGATCAACATACTCAAACATGAAAATGATTGTTTTCAAGCTAAAAACTTGATGAGGCGAAAAATGATCCGTTTTTAAGGGGTCATTTAAGCCCGAATCCGACTTTATTTGATCAAATATTGCCCTAAATCGTTCCTTTTGTGATTTTAGGTACTTGGAGAGTGAATTCTGGAAAAGAAGCCATTTTGGACGTTTTTGGAGCATAAAAGTGAAGAAAACGGCAAAGTATCTATTTTCCATGCTGGAAACACTAGGTGACGGCGTCAAGAGTTACACCCTGACGGCGTCAAACATCATGAATAAAATACCGTAGTTGATGACGGCGTCAAAAGTCATCCTGACGGCATCAAAAGGCCAAGAATAAAATACCGTAGTTGGTGACGGCGTCACATAGGCCGTCATGAGAAGATCAAGGCCGTCCGAGGAAGTATTTGGCGGCGAGGTGACGGCGTCACATGGTTGTCTTGACGCCGTCAGCCCAGTTTTCCTATATATAGTTTTCTAGTTTTTACATTAAAAAAAAGATAAGTTTTGGAGAAACCCTAAAGACGAATTTGGTGCAACTTTTACAGGTTTTTCAAGGGTTCCAAACCCTTGATACCTTGCATTGTAATTGAGATAAGTGTTCTTCTAATTCAATCAATATGTCTATGTGTTGGTTGTCTATATCTTGTTCTTGTCTCAATTCCATTATGCTAGGCTAGATCTCCTTTGTGTTTGCTTAGATCTAATGAAACCTAGATATTGATTATGTGTTGATTACTTGTTTATTCTTGTTCTTGGATGAATGATTTTATATGTTAGGCTTAAGAAAACTGGCAGATCTCCAAATGGTAACATGCTTGAACGTCTTAAGAAACATGAACCACTACTAGGTCTTTATTGGTTGTATTTAATGCATGAGCCACTGTTTACAATCCCTTTAGTTGTGCTGGGTCATGGTGTAGGAGGAGATAAGAGCTCATAGAATTGGGGAGTTATGTATGCCACCCCATGAATGGTATTAAGGAATACGATCCGTCATCCATGCAATTATAACAAGTAATTAACATGTAAAAGATATCTAGGGAGTAATGAAGTCTAAGTAAACACAATTTCTCCAATTACTGCTCACAACCTTTGTAATAATTAGTTTAATTTCATTTTTAGTATTTTATTTTGATTATATCTTAGTTTTGGGTTAGTTGAATAGCAACTAATTCCGCCCACTCTCCCAATACCCGAGATTTTACTTGCTTTCATAAAAATATAAAAATACAAAAATAATCATCCCTCACCTCTAGAACTAGTAATTAGGTTTTCTAATCCTAGCGACACTATTCCTAAGCTGAACGATCAATCCCCCGGTACTTGTCACTATACTATACTACAACGATCAGGTACACTGCCTGGTGGGGGTTGTAAGCTTCTCGAGATCCCTCGAGAGGTAAAGCCTGTTGCGATTCCCACACATCAAGTTTTTGGCGCCGCAGCCTGGGGAATAGTTATTGTTTAGGTTGAATTTGATTTTTATTAGGTCTACTCATTAGATTCCTTTTTAGTGAGATTTTTATTTTCTTTTTATTAGCTTTCTTGTAGTCTATCTTTTCTTTGTGCATTTGTTCGTAGAAACCTTTCCATTGACTCTTCCGTTCACCATTATGGAGTACGCGAATCCACCATACCACCAACCACAAAGGCCATTCTACCCTATTGACATCTCGAATTTCAAACAATATCGAGATGAACCCATATATGATGCATGGACTCGTTTTAAAATTTTACTTCAAAAATTCCCTCATCATAGTTTCTCTTTAGCATCCCTAACCCAAACCTTTTACTATCGTGTCAGCCGATGTGACCAAATGTGCATTGATGATTTTGCCAATGGGGGCCCTAGGGAATTAAGTGCTGAAGAAGCATGGGATACCATAGAAGACTGTGCCCAATATTATTATAGAGTAGACAACCCGACAAACAACATCACAAATCAATCAAAAACAAGTTTGAAGGAGCAAACAGGAAGTTTGTCTGGGGATGAATATACTCATGTTGAGATACCTAGTTGGATGGAACCTAATATCATAGTACAAAACAAACACATAGGTAATCTAGGTACAATGGAGGATGAGGTGGATAATCCAAGCCCACAAAGTACCCCACAAGTCCTACCATCATTTGAGGCACATACACCGCCCGTGACTTACCCGGAAGAAGTAGATGAGACTATAGGAACCCCAATTGAGGTAGAACCCTTGGACCAAGCGCCACTAGAAGATATAGGTTTGAATACTTGTAGTGATAACCTTACTCCTAGTTCTAGGGAATTTCCTAATGTTGATGAACCGGAACCTCAACCTTTACACAACTTCCCATCCTTAGATTTATTTCTAGGAGACAAAAGAGGAACCGACCCACCCATCAACCTATATTATCCGGGTAGTTTTCGAATGAAGGAAGCCATTCACTCACCCCCTTCACCTCACGTGGCATATTTTCACCCTAAGGGTGTGTATCGCTACTTTCACCCACACTTGATCCTAAGTGTAGGGAAAACCTCCCCTATTTCCATTAAATAAGGGTAGAGTCAGGCTCGTGACTCGAACAAAAACAAGCGCTTCTTGGGAGGCAACCCATGTTTTGTGTGTTTTTATTTGTTTGTTTGTTTGTTTGTTTGATTTTATTTGTTTCCGTATGCATGTTTTATTTTTATTGTTTGTGGCTCATGTTTCAAAGTAAATTGTGAGAATGCTTTATTTTGTTTTTAACTTCGTCTTAATTGCATATAAAAGTATTTTTGCAAAAGATAAGTGTAAGGGGAAACCCCAAATATGTTTTTAAGAAACAAACCGATCATGATTCTCCACAATAATAAATGAGCATGTATATTCGTATTTGTTAGAGTCAAATGCTTGTATTGAGTCACAATGAAGTTTTGTAGGATTTTCCAGGAAGTAGGACCAAGTTTTTCCAGAAATTTTCCGGAAACTTAACATAAGAATTTCTGCAGGTCCATTCTGACGGCGTCAGAGTATTACTCTTGACGGCGTCAGGAGTTAAAATCTGGAAATTTTACCGGTTTTGTTTTTCTAACGGAGTCTTATGGTTTTGGTGAATTATTAAGTTTTATAATCTCCAGGAAATCTGCAAACTTCATTCCACAAGCATTATATCTTACTTTGTTTTCTAGGATTTAGGAACTTATATAGGATGCCGCCAATTTTACGCGAGGTTGTCTTGTCTATTTTGTCAGGTTTCACAGGTTATGTTCGACAAGGAGATGATTTATATTATAGAAGGGAAGCTTTGATTGTTCGTTTTCTTGGAAGAAGATTTAACCTGGCCACCTATAATCCATACCGAGCGAATCAGGGGAGTATTTGATTTCATTCTCTTTACTTTTTCACTTTTACATTCTTTCCTTGAACATTGGGGACAATGTTCATCTTAAGTGTAAGGGGAGGGTAAAAAGATGATACCTTACATATGCACTTTCGCTTGAGTTTGTTTTGTCTAATGGTAGATGTGTAATAAAACTACGAGAAATACTTGTTAGTGCAATTTTAGCGCCAAATTTAAAATTTTTTACAACATTTAGGAGTGAAACTTTAGCCATAGCAAGCGTCTCATGGATAGGAGATTGTATGACTAGCACATAACCGTATATTCAGAAAAATTTTCCACCCAAAAATGTGAGGTTCGCCTTTAGATTTGATAGGAAAAGCATTTACTATTAGTGCTTATGAGTGTACCGGTAGCATTTAGATTCTAGAACTTGCGTTAGTGATGCATCCCGAGACCGCTAGTGAGACTACATTTGTGTGGTAGGATTTACTACATGATAAGAGGCATTAGGATCACCCTTGTGTTAAACCCGTATCATGATTACTTGACCATTTAAGTCATATTACTTGGCTAGTTAAATCAACTAATTTTTCCCACACCCTTAGCGTTGTACTCATTTTTAGTACACGAAACCCCTAGTACACCCCTCCGAGCCTATCTTTTCGTTTCTAACTTTAAACATTTTACTTAAAGGAAGAATTTGTTACACCCCACTTAAATGTACAACCAAATCGCCTTAGCCTTCCGTGTATGCGCTCATTTTTAGTGCATTATTGTTATTTGTTAAACCCTAAGTTAACTTTCTAATTGATTACATGGTTGCTAAGTCGAGTCATGTCCTTGTACATATTGTTTTGGGACGATTGGGACTCATGGGTAAGTACTTATTTTATGGAGTAATGGGGAAGAACATCACTTATTACCCCCGTATGTACGTTAATCTTAAAAGTGCTCCAAGTGTTTTGATTTTCTTAATTCGAGTCATTAGATTAGTTGATTGTAAAGTATGTAAAAATTCAAGTGTAAGGGAAATGTTCATTCCCTATGATGTATTATTTTGGATGGTAGGGTAAGAGTGTATGCAAAAAAAAAAAAAAAAAAAAAAAAAAAAAAAAAAAAAATCGAAAAAACAAGAAAAAGAAAAAAAAAATATAAAAAGGAAAAGAGAAAAAAACATACGGACTACCATCCCGTTTCATTTTATGTTTTTGTTATTTTTCATTTATTAGCTTAAGTCGAGTCTAGTCTTGGCTTAGTAATGCCATATTGTACATGTAATTAACCAAGATTGTTAACTCGCCACCAGTAAAACATCCTTTATCCAACAAAACCATGTAATTCATATCCCTATATCTAACGTTACAACCCTTTAAAAGACCTCTTTGATAGTTTATCCTAGGTGCTTACGCCATGTGGTGGAGGTTTGATCCTTTCCCAAGCCTATGGTAATCTATTTTGCTATGACAGGTAGTGAGAGATATCTTCCATTTCCATAATGTTATATTACTTTATTACACCCGAGAGATGTGAGTATCTAAACACTATTTGTGAGGTGCTTGTGTATGATCTCCGTGCTTGTCTATTGGTCTTTAGTGGAACGATTATTTGTTGTAATTACTTTTATATTAGTGTTAAATGACCCCTAACTTGTCTTTTGAGTAGAATAAAAGCACATTTGCTTGAGGACAAGCAAATCTCAAGTGTAAGGGTATATGATGAGGCGAAAAATGATCCGTTTTTAGGGGGTCATTTAAGCCCGAATCCGACTTTATTTGATCAAATATTGCCCTAAATCGTTCCTTTTGTGATTTTAGGTACTTGGAGAGTGAATTCTGGAAAAGAAGCCATTTTGGACGTTTTTGGAGCATAAAAGTGAAGAAAACGGCAAAGTATCAATTTTCCATGCTGGAAACACTAGGTGACGGCGTCAAGAGTTACACCCTGACGGCGTCAAACATCATGAATAAAATACCATAGTTGATGACGGCGTCAAAAGTCATCCTGACGGCGTCAAAAGGCCAAGAATAAAATACCGTAGTTGGTGACGGCGTCACATAGGCCGTCATGAGAAGATCAAGGCCGTCCGAGGAAGTATTTGGCGGCGAGGTGACGGCGTCACATGGTTGTCTTGACGCCGTCAGCCCAGTTTTCCTATATATAGTTTTCTAGTTTTTACATTAAAAAAAAAGATAAGTTTTGGAGAAACCCTAAAGACGAATTTGGTGCAACTTTTACAGGTTTTTCAAGGGTTCCAAACCCTTGATACCTTGCATTGTAATTGAGATAAGTGTTCTTCTAATTCAATCAATATGTCTATGTGTTGGTTGTCTATATCTTGTTCTTGTCTCAATTCCATTATGCTAGGCTAGATCTCCTTTGTGTTTGCTTAGATCTAATGAAACCTAGATATTGATTATGTGTTGATTACTTGTTTATTCTTATTCTTGGATGAATGATTTTATATGTTAGGCTTAAGAAAACTGGCAGATCTCCAAATGGTAACATGCTTGAACGTCTTAAGAAACATGAACCACTACTAGGTCTTTATTGGTTGTATTTAATGCATGAGCCACTGTTTACAATCCCTATAGTTGTGTTGGGTCATGGTGTAGGAGGAGATAAGAGCTCATAGAATTGGGGAGTTATGTATGCCACCCCATGAATGGTATTAAGGAATACGATCCGTCATCCATGCAATTATAACAAGTAATTAACATGTAAAAGATATCTAGGGAGTAATGAAGTCTAAGTAAACACAATTTCTCCAATTACTGCTCACAACCTTTGTAATAATTAGTTTAATTTCATTTTTAGTATTTTATTTTGATTATATCTTAGTTTTGGGTTAGTTGAATAGCAACTAATTCCGCCCACTCTCCCAATACCCGAGATTTTACTTGCTTTCATAAAAATATAAAAATACAAAAATAATCATCCCTCACCTCTAGAACTAGTAATTAGGTTTTCTAATCCTAGCGACACTATTCCTAAGCTGAACGATCAATCCCCCGGTACTTGTCACTATACTATACTACAACGATCATGTACACTGCCTGGTGGGGTTGTAAGCTTCTCGAGAACCCTCGAGAGGTAAAGCCTGTTGCGATTCCCACGCATCAAAACTCTAAAGTAAAACAACATTACAAAGAGTTACATGATTCAATTAAGATCACTCGTGATAAAACCAACGAAAAGATAACTTCTTTGCTAAATGAAATTGAGAATCTTAAGACCAAGGTGAAAGGGAAGATGCCGGTCATTGCAAGTGACTATATCAATTCAAAGGTCTGTGAATGTAAAAAATATGCATGTGAGGCTGTGTTCATACCGCTTCCCCTTAGGAACAATGAGTTAGTCCATAGTGATTACCTTAGACACCTTAAGGATTGCCTTGACATGACCCGTGAGACCATTGAAGATGGAAGAATAGTGAGACATTCTGATAACGTAATATCAGACATTAGTTTTCTCACCAAACGGTCACACGTTTTGTTAGAATATGCCATAGGTACATGCCCCAAGATTCCCAACATGCGAGATTGAAAGGGCGCAACTTCATCTAAGAGTTTGAAAAAGCATGTTACCTTTGATATACCTTCGGCTAGTTTAGATCATAGCACATCACCACCTAGAAACCAAACAACTATACAACAATCTAATGTTCCCATCATCCTTTCTACAGGAATAAGCAATGACACTAAAGCTGGCGAGTCAAAGCCTAAAGGCAATACAAGGAATGATAGGACTTCACCAGTTAAGAGTGATCAAGAGAAGAATGTAGAAGACCACCGTAGGAGCAATAAGATTGATTTGAGTGAAAAGAATCGTGTTGATTCTAGTATTTGCTTTAAGCGTACTGTAATTAATTCGAATTCTAATGCTACTTGTAAGACTTGTAATGGTTGTTTAATTTCTGGTAATCATGATTAATGTGCTGTGTCATTTTTGAAATCTTCTTACAAATCCTCAGTTAAGTTGGCCAAGACACATAAACTAGAAAACCATACATGGAAAGCAATAGGAAAGGTTTTTACCAATGTAGGATATCAGTGGAAACCTACTGGAAGAAAGTTCACTTTAGGAAGCCAGTGTCCATTGACAAATATGCCCGATCCCAAATCTTTAGTGGATAAGAAATGGAAGGCAACTGGTAGAAAATTCCCTTTAGTGACTCAATGGCTTGATATTAAGTCAGTAGCACCCACTAGTATCGTTTCCTCTGAGAAAGCCATTGTAGATACTAATCCTGCCACTCTTAAGTATGCTTGTTGATAAGTGCTCAAACACTCATCATTTTTGTCGTATTTGAACTGCCAAAACATCTAAAAACACTCAGAAATGCATCAAAATAAAGAAATTATCCCAAAACTGTGTTTTATATGTTTCAGATGCAAAATGTTTAAAAACAAATGAAAAACGAATAAAAGTTTGCATAATTGGCAATTTCAGTCCCTCAAGTTTCAAAACTTGTCAAATCTAGTCCCTGGTTATTCAAAACATGCAAAATATCATTAAAGGTCCTTGGGGATTCATAAGTTGTCAAAACAAGTCCTTCAAATATCAAAAATGTAAAATTACAACTTTGGTCCCCCAAGTTTGAAAAATGTCAAAAATGGTCCTTGGTTATTTAAAAAGTGGAAATTATCAAAAATAAACCTTGTACTATTCATAAATGGCATCAATGGTCCTTTTGGTAAACTTTGGGAAAATTACCTGTTTGGTCCCTGTACTTTGCAAATTTGGCAAAATCAGCCCCTGGAATTTTAAAGATGGAAAATTACATCAAAGGTCCTTGTGGAAATTTTAATATGACGAAAGTGGTCCTTGTAATACTTTGGAAGATTGACAAGTCCAGCCCCCTATTTTTAGAAAAGTACAAATTGGTCCTTGTTATTTCTACAAAACCAACCGGACCCTCTTTTGTTATTTTCACCCAAAAACCCAATCCAACAACAAATACAAAGTCCACCCTTATACCTCCCAAGCCCAACATCACCCACTAGCCTAACTCCCTCCCCGTTTTAATACTTCCCCAGGGTCAAACTGACCCTTTGACCATCCCCCAAATACCACCATTTCCCACCTTTTCTGCAATACCACCATCAAAACCCACCCACACGTGACTGCAAACTCCCCCCCCCCCTCTCATCATCACCCCTATCCAAACAGTCCCTAAACAGTTCCCCTAATCCCACTATTATCATCCCTAAACAAGCAATCAGAAGCGTGCAATTTGGTACTACTATTTTTTGGGCGCCAAAACTCAATAAACGGCCAAGATCAAAGATAATAATCCAATGGTCACAATTCATGCTGGGAAGGGACAAAGAGGTGCTCAGAAACCCTAATGGACCCCTATAAGAAGAAAGAGAAGCACCAGGGAAAAAGAGAGTAGAATTTTAGCTTAATTTTCAATTATGTCGAATTTATGTTTTTAAGTAGTTGAGCAAGTTGTAATTTCAGTTTCAGTGTTGTAAGTTGAAAGTTTCCATTTAATAAAATTCAAGTTTCAGGTTAATGCTCAGGTTGTAAAATTTCTTGTTATTTCAAAATCATCAAAAAGTTCTATTGTTAATTGTAGTGTTTCTCTGGACCTCATTAGGCTCACATAAGTTCCAAGTAGCTCATTAGAGCTTGTAGAGACCTTAAAATCCAGAATTAGCATAAAAAATCAAAAATATAAATATAGTCAATGAAAGTCAACTATGGTGAGTTTGATTTGGTTCCTGGTATTCAGAGATAGTACAGGGCAAGATTGGGAGGTGCTCAGCCTATCTAAAGATAGGCTACTTTGGAAAACCCTTTGTTCTTGCTAAGGGTATCTTGTAAGTTTAACTTATTTTTGTTCTTCTCAAAGATATTAGTTTAGATCTGTTTTTATCTAGCTTATTTCTGTTTGATTCATGCTTATTGTTTTTCTGAGTTATCTAGCATTTTGTAGTTTGTTTAATCTTAGTTTACTGCTTTGAAGTATTGAATATGTTTAGTTTTTGCTTCAGTATTGGTCATAAGTTGTGAATCTTAGAATTTGCTGAGATAAGTTATTGATTGCTGTTGATTTAAGTTCATTTGATGTTTCTAAGTGATGAATCATGATTGCTGAAGGTTGATTATGGCTTAATCTCTCATTCTCTTTGAAAAACTCAAACAGACAACACTTAAAGGGGTGTTTGGATTAATCTGGTTTGCTGTGTTTAAGGGTGGTTGTGTCTTTGTTCTTGTTTGATGTAAGACACTACATGATCAATTATCTCAGTTAAGGCATAAAATCCAGTAGCTCTTTGATAAAAAGTCAAAATCAACTTGATTCGCATCTCACTTGTTAATTTGTTTCAAACTTGGGTTCTATAATCTTCATATTGTTTTAAAACTTGATTATCTAACTTATTTTCATCACTTATTAGCTTAACATCACTTAATCAGTAAGTAATTTAGAATCAAAGTTCACTTAGGTCAACTCACCAGTGTAATTAGAAAGTCGACGTTGCAGCTTTGGTAAATTTTGAACAAAATTTGGAATTTTGTGTAGAGCTTAATATTAGGAGTTAGGGATTGTGCTTTTAGATTATTGTTATTTTGCTGCTTGCCTCTTTCATAGTATTTTTTATAATTTTTAGATTGCTTTGTGAACTGCTTATTTGTTGCTTTGAATTTAGCACTTTTTAGAAAATTTGCCCTGCTCATTGCCTTAACTGCTACTTTCATTAGCTTGTATAATCTTTGATAGATGGCTTGAGCTTGTGAATCTTGTTGATTTGGATAGCTTAACTGGCTAGCTTGCTATTTGTATGCTTGTTGTGCCTTTATTTGCTTTTTACAACTACTTAATTTGTTCAAAATGTTCCATCAATTCAACTCACTACACTGACAAATCAGTGTAGTTGAGCTCTTTCACAAGCCCAATCATAAGCTCATTTCTGAGCTTCACCTTGTGTCTCTTGGATTTTTGTGAAGCCTAGCAACTCATTTCAAGGTTCCAATCAACTTATTGCTTTTTCTGGCTTATCTTCTAGGGTTGCAATAAGCTCCTAGTTTGTCCCATTTGTTTGTGTGTAATGGATACTCAGTACATACACAGCTTTTTCATAAGCTCATCCAGAGCTCTTTAGTGGGTCCCATTGTGACGTTTTTGGTTTTTTTGGAATCACCAATAAGCCAGCTTTACACTCTAAAGCTTACTGTGGGCTTTTGAGCTTTTGCCCCTAGCTAACATTGGCCTGCAAAAAGCCATTTGGGGCCTATTTGGTTCTGAGTGTCTTTGGAATTTCTTGTTTGCTTATTTGAGCTTTTTAGTGTGATCACTTGTGCTTTTTAGTTAATCTCAGTTCCCTTAAGCATTTACAGCTTATTTTCTAGCTTGGGTACCTTGGGTAACTTAATTGAGCTTAATACCTTGATTTATAAGCCAAAAAGCTCACTGTTGAGCTTTTTAGCATATCCACGGATTATTTTTTAGTTATAAAAGAAGTGCCTTCACAAAAGTTGTTACATTTCAGTAGTTTAATAGTTTTGTAAAAGAAAAATCAAGAAAATCCAAATTTAAGAAAAGTAGTAGCTTTTATTTAAGCCCTTTGGCTTATTTTTCTGCTTATTTATAAGCATTTCTCATTTTTATATTTTTCTCAGGTTTCTTATAGTTTAAAATAATTTTAGGAATTTTTTCAGATTTTTCTTTTGTCATTTAGTACTTTTTACAGTTTAATTTAGTTTAAATTAATTAATAATTAGTTTTAATTAATAATAAATAATTAAAAAGTAGAAAAAATAGGTTTTCTCTTTTAAAATTAGTTTTATTATATTTTAGATTTTTATAAATTTAATTGTCATTTTTCTAGTTAATTTTCATAATTAATTAATAATTAGTATAATTTAGTTAATTAAAAAGTAATTGATAATTAGTAATTAATTAAATAGTTGTAAAAATAATTTTAATTTTCCAAAAATTTTCTTATAACATTAGGATTGTAAAAATATAATTTTCACATTCGTAGGACTCTATCTGCTCACGTTTCACTTTTTATTTTGCTCATTCGCGTTTAATTTAAATTCAAATGCGCGTTTTTAGGTTTAACTTACGTTTCTAGGTTATCTGATCATCAGTAATTGTTAGAATAGTGTTTCTAAGTTATTCTCAATCATAATCTCGTAGTATAATCCTAATAATCAAATTCCCAACCCTTCTGTTAAATCACCCGATCATTTAAAACGTTCACAAATACAATTGCACACCTCGTCGGGACATAACGACCCGGGGATTCACTATACTCCTTGGTTAGTTGGTCTGAGACATTTGACTTGGTTGACCACTCACTTGGTCAATTTAGTTGACCTTTCAGGACCAATCACTTGTGCTAACCAATTGGATCCCGGGTACACTTGGGGATCCATGTTTTTCAGTTATCCATATCTGTCTGATTTCAAATGCAGGTCGTATAAATCGTCCTGTGGTATTTGGACTTAGGCTACTCAAAACATATGACTGGGGATCACTCTTGGCTCAGAAATTTCGTGAAAAAGTTTATCAGGACAGTTAGATTTGGAAACGACCACTTTGGATACATTATGGGGTATGGTGATTATGTGTTTGGTGACAGCGTGATCTCTAGAGTTTACTATGTGGAAGGACTTGGGCACAATCTTTTCTTTGTTGGACAATTTTGTGATTCCGATCTCGAAGTGGCCTTCAGAAAGCACACATGTTTTGTTAGAGAATTGGATGGAGTTGATCTTCTTAAGGGAAGTCGAGGTACTAACTTGTATACTATCTCTATCGAAGACATGATGCAGTCCTCTCCTATTTGCTTGCTCTCTAAGGCCTTAAAGAGCAAATCATGGTTATGGCACCGTCGTTTGAACCATTTGAATTTCGGCACGATTAATGAACTTTCTCGCAAAGACCTTGTTCGAGGCATGCCCAGATTGAAGTATGAAAAAGACCATCTTTGCTCAGCATGTCAATTGGGTAAAAGCAAGAAGCAAACTCACAAACCAAAACCCACCAACTCCAACACTGAAGTGCTTCATACCCTTCACATGGATCTGTGCGGACCCATGAGAGTGCAAAGCTTCAATGGGAAAAGATATATTCTTGTTATTGTGGATGATTACTCATGATTTACATGGGTGAAGTTTTTAAGATCCAAGGATGAAACTCCAGAAATCATAATCAAAATCATCAAGCAGTTGCAAGTTAGGCTTAACAAGACCATAAGAATCATTCGCACTGAAAATAGAACTGAGTTTGTTAACCAACAACTCACTCAATTTTATGAAAGTATCGGCATCAGTCATCAAAAGAGTATCCCTTGAACTCCTCAGCAAAATGGAGTTGTTGAAACACGGAATTGCACATTAGTTGAAGCTGGTCGCACTATGCTGATATTTTCTAAGACACCAATGTTTCTATGGGCTGAAGTTATCCCTACTGCATGTTACACTCAAAATAGGTCTTTGATACATCCTCTCCACAACAAAACACCTTATGAGCTGGTGCATCTCAAAAAGCCCGATCTCTCCTTTCTTCGGGTGTTTGGAGCCCTGTGCTATCCAACTAACGATAGTGAAGACTTAGGTAAGCTCAAAGCTAAGGCGGATATTGGGGTAATCGTGGGTTATGTGCCAGATCGAAAGGGGTACCGAATCTACAACAAAAGAACCCGACAAATCATGGAAACAATCCATGTCATGTTTGATGAGCTGACAGAGCATACAGCTTTAGGACACACCAGTTCTGGACCCTCACATAATCTTTTATCTCCTGGACCTATAAGTTCGGGACTTGTACAGAATACCAACCATGTCACTCCCTATGTTCCTCCCACTTGTGAAGAATTGAAGACGTTATTTGACCCTATGTTTGATGAGTACTTCGAGTCACAGCCACCTCATGAACTGGTTCAGCCGGCTGCTAAACCTAATATTATGGCTGTAAATGCCCCTCATGACACAAATGGTACATCTACCTCCATCTCTTTAGATATGGATGCACCAGAATGTAGCAACTCTCAAAATGAATCAAATATACGATCGTCTTATGAACATCAAGGAATGACATCTGATAACTCATGGGAAGTTAATCATTTTGCTCCACCTAAAGATGAACCATTTGAAAATGTTTTTGCACCTAAATCCTCCAATGAAGCATCATCCTCAGGAGAATCAAACAATGTTATATCAGTCCACTATCCTCAACCTCATGAACATCTCAGAAAATGGACAACTGATCACCCTATTGACAACATCATAGGAAATCCCTCACGACCTGTGTCCACCAGAAAACAACTTGCCACTGATGCCTTATGGTGCTTCTTCAACTCCGTCTTATCCAAAATTAAACCCAAAGACTTCAAGGATGCTCTAACCAAAGTATCCTGGTTCACAGCAATGCAAGAAGAAATCCATTAGTTTGATCGTCTTGATGTATGGGAATTAGTACCACCACCAGAATGCGCAATGATTATTGCTCTCAAATGGATTTTCAAAGTAAAACTTGATGAGCATGGTGATGTGTTGAAAAACAAGGCTCAGCTAGTTGCTAAAGGTTACAGTCAACAAGAGGGTATTGACTTTGAAGAATCGTTTGCACCTGTAGCTCGTATCGAGGCCATTAGAATCTTTCTTGCCAATGCTGCCAGTAGTAACATGATTGTTTATCAAATGGATGTTAAGAATGCTTTCCTGAATGGAGATTTGAAAGAAGTAATCTATGTTACTCAGTCTGATGGATTCGTGGATCCTGAACGACCAAATCATGTTTATCGGTTGAAGAAAGCACTATATAGCCTAATACAAGCTCCTTGAGCTTGGTACGATACATTGTCCAAATTTCTTCTTGCTAATCGATTCACCAAGGGTGTTGTTGATCCTACCTTGTTCACTAGGAAGACTGGAAACCATCTGCTTCATGTTCAAATTTATGTAGATGATATCATCTTTGTTGGGATATAAAATATTAAAGTACTTCTATATGTCAAAGTACTACTGCATGAAGAATAAAGTCAAAGTACTGCTGAAGATAAAAGTCAAAGTACTGCTGTTACTGAAGAATGCTTAAAGTACTTCGAAGGAAACAAGGACTTATGTGCAATATTAGTTAAAGGATTAATGTGTAATATTGAATGAATATTCTAGAATCAGTTAGGGATAATGACTTGTCGTTCAAGTATTATATGTTGTAAACCAACTTAAGGTTATCTATATAAAGAGCCTTAAGAGGTATTAGTTGATATAAGTTTTAGAGTTGTTAAAAGTCGATAAATAGTTAGGGATTGTTAGTGAATCTGTGTAACAAAGCAGGTTCAAAGTTTGGTTAATATAAAAATCTTCTTAAGCTTTGTGTTAGTAGATTTCGCATACTTTACAAGGTTAAACAGTGTTTCAATATTAATAGTGTTAAGTTTACTTAATATTATTAAACCTTTACAAGCTACAAAGTAGCTTGATCAGAGTACATCGATCCAACAAGTGGTATCAGAGCTTGTGTTGGAAACTCTGATTAAGAAGACAAACCTTTAAACCAATTTCACTACAAACCCTTCAAGATGTCGACAGAAGCTGCACCTGCTCCCTCAATCACTGCTGTTAGAATCCCTATTGTTAAGAAGGGAGAATATGACTTATGGGCCATGAAGATGAGGCAGTACATTGCCATCACAGACCATGCACTATGGGATGTGATTGTCAATGGTAACATGCAAATTAATGAACTAGTAGAGGTACCTGGACAACCCACACCACCTAAACCTACTGTACCTACTGCTACCAAAAGAAATCAAGACAAAGCTCTCAACATACTGCTTTCTGCTATTCCTGATGGTCACTTATTAAAGTTTCATGATGCCAAGGATGCCAAACAACTATGGGCTGCAATAAAGAAGAAGTTTGGAGGTAATGATGCTTCCAAGAAGATGCATAGGAATTTGCTGAAGCAACAATTTGAAACTTTCATTGTTGGTGAAAGAGAAGGTCTTGATTCTGCTTATGAAAGATTCCAAAATCTTCTGAGTATGCTAGAACTATATGATGTTGAGGCATCAGTTGAAGATACTAATTTGAAGTTCTTGAGAAGTTTGCCATCAGCATGGCATGTAGTTGCTACTATGATCAGAGGACAACCAGGGTTGGATACTATGGACTTTGATGATCTTTACAACAATCTGAAGGTACTACAGGATCAAGCACACATCAGAAACCCCAAAACATTGCTTTTGTCTCTTCTGAAAATAGAAGCAGTACTTCCAACAAAGGTACTGCTTATCCTGTTCAAAGTACTGTGACTGAAACTCAGGCTCCATGTACAACTATGGTCACCACCAATTCATCACAATCAATTACCCCCACCTCAGATGAAGTTCTATGTTCATTCTTTGCTCAACAAGCATCGCTACCTGTCACCTATCAAGAAGATGTATTGCAAATAGATGATGATGCTTTGGAAGAAATTGATATCAGATGGCAAGTTGCCATGCTCACTACAAGGATTAAGAAGTATGTGAATAAGACAGGAAAAGGCATCAATTTCAGAGCTAAACAGGGAATAACATTTGATAAGTCCAAGATTGAGTGCTTCAACTGTCTAAGGACTGGTCACTTTGCAAGGGAATGCAAATTTGCAAAGTATCAAGCAAACAAGATGATTGAACCACCCAAGCCTGAAAGAAAAGAGATTTCAATTACTGAAACAAAACCAAAAGCTTTGGTTGCTCAAGAGAATCTGTCAGAGATTGATTGCTCCAATGAATTTGATGATGAACCAGTAACCTATTCAATGGTTGCATTGGAATACTGGAGCACAGCATTTGATGAAGGGCCTTGATATGCTGCTTTGGAGTCAAGAGATGGTCTAGGAAGCTTTGATTGGAGCATGGAGTTTAAAGAAGCATCTGTTCAGCTTGATATGGTAGCTACTTCACCAAGTTCATCCACTAGTTCTGGGGTATGCTCTAAGTGCAATGATATGTATCAAAAGTTACTTAGTGAATATGTAGCTGAAAGAGATAAATTTCAAAAGGCTAGGGCTGAGATAACTGGGTATCAATTGACTTTAGAGTCAATGGAGGCCAAAATAATTACACATGAAAATAATGAAGTAGCATGGGCTGAAACATATAAGCAACAGGAATACCTAGTTAAGTTGAGTGAATGGAAACTAGGATGTAAGGTGTCTGAACTAGAGAAAGTGACTGCTGAAAGGGATAGGTTGTTAGAAAAACTTGCTGTGTGGAATGAAGCAGGTGTGTCACACGTTCAATTTGTTGAAAAGCAAAGAACATCAAATATTAAAACAGGCCTAGGTTATGATAATGATAGCAATGAAGGCATTTCATTTAAGGGCAATGAACTAAATCTTACAGTAGATACCTTCACTAGTGATGAAGAGTTCATAAGTCTAGATTAAAACACTTCTAGTGATGAGGAATACCCTAGTCCAACACCTCCTGTATTTAAGAAAGAAAAGGGATATAATGCAGTTCTTAATCCCCCAGGTAGCTTTCAACCACCTAGAAAAGATGTTGACTGTTATGGTGTAGATAATCTAGAGTTTAGGAAAAAGCTTAAAAGTCAATCTAACCCTGAAACTTTAGAAAAGTCTGTTGAAGCACCTAAGGTTGATGAGAACAAGTTTTCAAAACAAGCAGTACCTTCAAACACTTTTCAGAGTACTACTGATCACTCAGCAGTACCTCAAAGAAAATACTTTCAAAATACTGCTAATTTTAGAAAACCTTATGGAAGGGGATTTGGGGATATTGGTCCAAAAGTCTGTTATGTATGTTATAGTCCTCATCATTTGATTAAAGACTGTGATTATCATTCAGAATACTTAAGTAAATATCCAAAGACCAGAACTGCACAACCAAGTCATAGGGAGAATAAGCCAAGGGACAATAAGCCAGTTTGGAATTATACAAATAGGGTTAACCATAGTAATTTCTCAAAAGACTACAGGTACCCTCATCAGAAAAGGTCATACTCCAAACCATCAGTACCTTCACAAAGTACTGACAAAAAGCTCCCTAACCAAGATGTTTCTAGCAAACACTCAAGTGTAAGACCTAGTAGGTTCAACCACTACAAACCTAGAAGGCCTTACAACCCAAGAAAAGATGCTAGAACCCAGAACCCAACTCCTAAAGTTACAACTAAATGGGTTAAGAAAGAAAGTACTGCTGAGGTAGAACCAGTACTTTCAGAGGTTAAGGGTGAAAAAGGGAAAATTGATCATGATAAACCAACTATTTTGGAAACAAAACCCTTAATTCTTGATCATGCTTTCAAAGACAGTGGTGATTACATACTCAAAAATTTTGAGTATGTCACTCCACAAGGGGAACACAAGTCAGTAATGGCTTGGGTTCCTAAAAATAACTAACATTTTTCATGTGAATGCAGGGCAACCCAGAGGAGGAGCTTAAAGATCATCTTATTGTAGATAGTGGTTGCTCTAGCAGTATGACAGGAGAAAAGGAGCTCTTGTCAGATTTTAAAGCTTATTTTGGAGGAAAAGTTGCGTTTGGGAATGATCCTAATGGAGGAAGAATAATTGGCAAAGGAACTATCAAGGCAGGAAACATTGATTTTGAAGATGTTAGATATGTGAAGGAGCTCAAATTCAATCTTTTGTCAGTCTCTCAGATTTGTGATAAGAAGAACCCTGTGTTATTCTTTGACACAGAATGTCTTATACTTTCTCCTGATTTCAAGTTAGAAGATAGAAACTTGGTGATGCTGAGAGCACCAAGAACTAATGATGTGTATAGCATAGACTTAAAGAATGTAAACTCTGCTGAAAGAGCAACATGTTTGATTGCAAGAGCAACTATGGAAGAAGCACATCAATGGCACAGAAGATTGGGGCATGTCAATTTCAAGAACATCAATAAGCTGGTCAGAGGTAATTTAGTTAGAGGTTTACCTTCTAAAACATTCAAGAATGATCACTCATGTCTTGCTTGTAAGAAGGGTAAACAGCACAAGGCTTCCTATAAGAAGATTGATGAGAAAACCATTAGAGAGCCTTTGGAATTGCTACACATGGATCTGTTTGGACCTGTTTCAGTTGTTAGTCTGAACAAGAAGAAGTACTGCTTGGTTGTAACAGATGACTGTAGCAGATTTAGTTGGGTCTTTTTCTTATGCTTCAAAGATGAAACTTTTGATGCTATTCATGATCTTATAATAGCACTTGAAAATCAGTTAAGACTAAAGGTAAGAGGCATTAGATTTGATAATGGGACTGAGTTCAAGAATCAGCTAATGGATGAATTTTGTGCCAAGAAAGGAATTAAAAGAGAGTTCAGTATTGCTAGAACTCCTCAGCAAAATGGAGTTGCAGAAAGAAAGAATAGAACTCTTATAGAAGCAGCAAGGACAATGCTTGCAGACTCTCTATTACCTGTTCCATTCTGGGCTGAGGTTGTAAGTGCTGCTTGTTATGTGTTGAATAGAGTATCAGTGACAAAACCTCAAATGAAGACACCTTATGAGTTACTCATGGGAAAGAAGCATAGCATCAAATTTATGAAACCTTTTGGATGTCCCCTAACCATTTTAAACACTACTGATAATTTGGGCAAATTTGATGGAAAGTCAGATGAAGGATATTTATTGGGATATTGTACCAATAGCAAAGGATTCGGAGTGTACAACAGGGCTACCAAAAAGGTTCAAGAATATCTTCATGTTGATTTTCTGGAAGAATAAGAAAATTCTAAAGGTAAAGGTCCTGATTGGATGTTTGATCTTGATTTAATGTCTTCATCAATGAATTATGTACCTGTAAGGGAAGAAAATCAAGATGCTCCCACTGAAGAAGAAGCACAGTACATTGTCCATGATATTAATTTAAGATCTGAAGATGAGCCAAATGATAATGCCAATGAAGAGAAGAAAAGTACTTCTGAGCCTCATGGTACTGCTAAACCTAACAGTACTGCTGATCCTCAAAGTACTATTCCACCACAAACACCAGTATCTGATGAGGATCAAGCCATTCAAGATGAACTTACTAGGATGCTTTTTCAAGAAACAATGGCTAAGTCTTATGAAGATGAACAAAGGAGAGCATATGAAGCAGAAAAGAAGAAGGCAAAAGGCACTGACAGTACTTTACCCCAAAGTACTGCTAATCCATTTGAAAGTACTTTTCAACCTTTAGATACTTCAAATTGGATAAATACTGATGCTGTTAATGATTCTAATATGCCTGACTTAGAAGATACTG